>NQLW01000037.1:712001-726390 GCA_002312845.1 Kalanchoe fedtschenkoi | reverse complement strand
GCTAGCTTTGTGAGCAGAACCTCAAACAGTTTATTCAATAGAATTTGATCCTCTTCGGCTTGGAGTGTATCATCATTTAAAGCTCAAATGAAGATTAAGTTTCAGAACTTAATCAAGTTCAGTTTTATTTGGTGAAGTTTAATTTTTTATTTGTACTTTTTTTAAAAAAAATGTTTGATTCCGAGTTCGAAGAGAATAGAACAGAAATGATTAGAAATGAGAGGGAAGGGAATTATATGATTTGGAAGTATAACTAATAAAAATGTTTGATCTCGAATAATGAGAGATTTGGAGAGAAATGAAATATGAGATAAAGAAAATGAGAGAATAATTTAATATTTATTTATTTAAATTCTCTTCTAGTAATATCAAAAAGATAAAATATAAAGGGTAAACTACAAAAATATACTCCGAACTATCATTCATTTTCAAATTAAGTACCAAACTTTTTAATTCTTCAATTTCAGTACCGAACTTTTAAATTCTTCAATTTTAGTACTATACACTTAATAAAATGCAAAAATTTATATAAAAAACAGATTCTGTGTCTGATATATTTATGCAAATTTCAAAATTCTACCTAAATAATTAGACTTACAAACTAATTCTCATATTTCATGTTAATTTCTTCTTTATTAAATGTATAGTACTGAAATTGTAGAATTAAAAAGTTCGGTACTGAAATAGAAGAATTAAAAAGTTCGGTACTTAATTTGAAAATTAGTGGTAGTTCACGGTATATTTTTGTAGTTTACCCAAATATAAAAGGTGAAAAGATAATTAGTCGTTACAAATCTTTTAAAATCGGAAAGATTTGAAAATGAAAAGTTAAGAGGATTTGGAATGATTAATTAATAATTAATATCTCTTCAAATCTCTCTGTTCTCTTTTAAAGTGAGGGAAAATCGAATAAATAGTGTTTACTAGACTCTTTACAAGCTGCGTACGTGTTAAATGATGTCATTTCAAATATTTTTAGGATTTTAAACTTTAAATATTTTTAACATTTTATGAGTTTTGAATTTTTTTTAATTTTGGGCTTCAGAATTTAGTGTTTTTTTTTACTTTTAAGTGTCTAGGTTATTGAATTAGTATACCCTAAAACTAGTAAAAACCTCAACCACTAACAATTTAAAAGTCTTGGAATACTAAACAATTTATAATTTTTAAATTTAATATCATTCAATATAATATTATTTATACAACTGGTATATGTAATGCATATGAAACATCACCATATAAAATAATCATTTCTTCAATAAATTTTAATTCAATAAAAAACTAGGATCACAATTTCTCTAGTCCACAGTCTGAGTCAAGCATGGCTCGCCGCTGAGTACGACCCGACTCCGCTCGGTATCCGGAGCCGCCACGCGGATTCGGGTATCCAAGTCGGTGCGCCTGAGCCCACTTCCACAGACGACTGCATGATAACTAACTACTTTATCAAACGCGCCGTTTGAACGCATTTTTGTGTTTTTTGTTAAAAAGTAATTTAACGCCACCTTTAATCTTACCGCGTTTATAATTATCTTTTAAATGTCATCATCAATCTTTAATTCGTGCTTTCCTTCGCCGCGTTTACTGAGCTGGATATTTCTGATAAAATATTTGACAAAACCATAATTTATTGTAATTTTTTTATAATTTTTTTGAGTTTGAATTTTTTTCTATGAATAGAGATATCAGACACATAATAATAGAATCAGACTCGTTACAGAACAAATCACACACCTCCGACATGTCCACATTCACGTATAACACAAATTAAAGTGAGGTAACTTAATTTAAAGTGGAATATTAATTTATTGAATTGCAGTTAAATTTTTTTTTATCTCTTGTATTTTGAAATTTCATATTTGTTACCATTTTTTATTTCTAAGGCAAATGAGCTATCTAAGGATTGATGACAAAAAATTGGTTTCTACTTGATAGTGAAATGGGGACAGCTAGACGTTGTGGCTGCAGTGAGAGAGCTTCGAAAAATCAGCAATCTGTTGTCAGAGATGTGATTGTTCACATCCATCCTCTACTTATATACTCCGTTTCTTTGTAAATTGCCACATTTTTTTATGACCCAAAAATAAAATGTTAGCCGATCATTTACAAATTGGAAAACACATGTGGATGTTTAGCCATTAACTTTATCAATGAAAGGTGAATAATAGTTTAATCTCTTGAAGTTTAGAACTATATGGGAAATCGATTGCCGGGTTGTCTGAAATCACCTAGGCACTAACTGCATAAGCCAAGCCATATGACCATTTGGGTAGCGCATCAAGCACTAATACATTCCAAATGAGTGCCAAAATCAAGTGCGTTAACGTTTTCTCGCTCTAAAATACTACCCTCTTCACCATTCACTACTTCTGATAGCCCTTTATTACATTAATCCAAATGTTGAAAGCCGGGAAGGAGGGACGTGATGAACCCAAGCACAATAATCT
The DNA here is from genome assembly GCA_002312845.1 of Kalanchoe fedtschenkoi. Taxonomy (NCBI): domain Eukaryota; kingdom Viridiplantae; phylum Streptophyta; class Magnoliopsida; order Saxifragales; family Crassulaceae; genus Kalanchoe; species Kalanchoe fedtschenkoi. Next base: position 723,943 of record NQLW01000037.1, on the reverse strand, counting down.
GAATCTCTTTCATCAGTCCCCACAATGGATTGCCATTGCGCCGGCCTGGTTCTTCCTCAGCAGGCTGGTTGTTTACACCTGGCGCAATGCCATCACCATCAGCCTGGTTTTCGTTTACACCCTCCAGTCTTCTCTCTGCGACAGGGGCAATTCACAATACAAACAAGAAGCATAACTGAAAAAAGGTTCGTGCACTCCAGATGGTCATCATATATCAGCAGGCCATCTCACTCGATTCTATCACAACTCATTTGGCTCTTGAAAAATTCAGGGGTGCAAAGAAAATTTGAGGAAAATGAAGTCTCGAGTCAAGTTTATCATGAAAAATTAAAATGGAATAAAAGCATTCGGCACTAAATTCTCCCTACAATTTAACAAAGGAAAATGTTTTTACCACCTATTTTCCATTACATTTTCCTTTTGCAAATTTTCCAAGAAACATACAGAGATAAAAAAAAACCCAATTATTTAAGTCCTCCTTTTTACTCAAATCGTGGTCAGATGGATGAAACAGACTACCTATTTTGAAGTGAAACATTTTGCTATACAATATGCAAAATGCAATAAAATTTAGATCCAGTTTATAATGTCAATTATCATGCAACTGATACGATACGCATGTCGCATCTACTAAGATTACTTGGACTAAATGGCATCATCCCCTCAAAAAAAATTAATCTGATAAGTAGCTGTAATCACCTGCCAATGGAGCATTCTCATTCCCTAGATTCAAATCATCAGGAGGAAGTGCATCCCTCGGAGGTCTTGCAGGTTGTGGTACCCGATTCAAAGATCTTGAAAGCCAACGAGTAAGAGGTGCAAGGGCTCCAGTTTGGTACCTGCAACAGGAAAATCAACATCAAATTTTAAAATTTTCGTATTTCACTATATGAAAACCCTTACAAAAAAGTATGATTCATTTGATATTCACAAGTCATGCCAGAAGTAGAAGGTCAAAAATGAAAAATTGAGGACTTACAGGTAAACAATGGAAGCAAGAAACACAAGAAGAGCAAGCCTCTGCCTCGATCCATCTTGATGAAACAAGTAAATCACAGCCACCAACTTGAGCAACAAGGGCAAATCAAGATTTATTGCAAATTGAAATTGCCTGACAATTACTTGCCCTTCAGGTCCGGGTTGTGCACCTTGCTGACCCACTGGTTCATTTTCTTGGCCAGTTGCTCCACTCTCTGAAGAATGAGCCCTACTATTTAAGATAAATGATAAAATATTATTCAATAATTACATTGTCTGTGATGCCAGTTTTATGTGGCTTATTCTTCAAATAATTTGCTACCAGAAACAGCATTCCCTAAAGCAGAAGATTTTAAATGAGAGCTCTCAATAGTGGATTGTGTTATAAAAAAAATATATGTTCCAAGTAGATCATTTAGATGGATTCAATCATCTTGGATAATAAGTGACAGTGACAGAAAAATAACATGCACTATATGAATATGATTACTGAAAATATGACAAACAATATTGACAGTATTTTACAGCAAATATACACTTACGTCGGTACACTGTAAGTCAGCGGAATAAGACTGTTTGGAATCGGCCCAGTAGCAGACCCGGCAAAAGGGAGAACAGGAACAGCATATAACCCAGCTCCTCGATTTGAGTGTTCTTCATTTCCAGCTGTAGCAAAATTTGGAATCAAAGCAGGACGCAATGCAGGGAACATTTGCATGCCACCAAAGGATGTGACAGCCTTCCCAGCCAAATCAGGAACCTATAATATCAAACACGAAAGTTAAAAAAAACACTAACAATCATTAACTTCGGATAATATAGAGATCAATTCTTCTATGCAATATATACAAAGCGAAAGCAGACTACTTGAAAGATAAAGTTATGCATCTGCAGCGACCTACTGCATGAACACCAGCTAACTTCTAGCATTTGATCATATAAGTCCAAGAAGTTTTAGATCAAGGCTTGCCATTTAGCAAACAAGTCCAATAAGAACATATTTCAAAGTGGTAAGGTGATTTTCGACAATGACTCGGAATGAATAATTTTCCTGTACATATATGCTAACATTAGGTTAATAAATAATAGTTATCAAAATCTACTGGTCTCTGGAAAAATTTTCCAGAATTGGCAGGGGAGAAAAATTTGCCTTCCAATCAAGATTAGTTACTTTTCTCCCTTGTTATATGAAATGGTTCTCAGGAAAAAATATGGCAACATTCTGAATCACTATTGGGAGAGATCAAGATATGTTTTGATAACGCACTTGTCCACGATAACAAAACATAAGTGTCCACCATCACGACTGTTTCTTACTGCTCCTATTGATCAAGCTCCCTGTTCTAGACTCCAGTGGTCTCCATTATAGAATTATGAAGTAATAGGCTGACTGAGTTACTTATGTATCCGAATCTTCTCGGCAAATTATAAGAAAATAACCTTGATAGTAAGTGGGTTTCTAATCTTAATCAATATTTGCGAGAAACACTGGTTCCTGTTAATAAACATTCAACAAACATCATTCAAGTTCGTTAAATAACACGAGCAGCTTTCATTCATTTTTTCTGCCCCCCTCTCTCTTATTGATCATCGCCATCCATAACAACACCACATACTAAATCACCACTCACAATCCAATATCCTAATTAAGGTTATACCACACATTTCAATTATATAATTTTCCCCATCCTTCCAGCAGTAATAAGAATAACTATGAATGGCTTAACTGAAAAGCGGCACGCATAGTCTACAAAGAAAAAAAAATCATAATATAAAGCACGGATTCAATTCACAGAAGTTACTCACAATCAAATTAATTAATTAAGTAATTAATTGATTGATAATATTACGCAGATGATTGATTTTTGTTATCTGGGTGTGGATTTGTTAGAGAGGTTTAGGTGTGTGGATGTGAAAGTTGGGTTTTTTTTTTTAAAAAAAAAATATATTTATATTTATATCTGTGTTCTGCTGCTGTTGTTGTTTGCTGTGATTTGAATCAGTATGTTCTTGTGTGGGTGCTGAGAAGGTGATCAGGTGATTTTGAGGTTTTGATGATTAGGTTTCATGGTTTTCGCTCTCTGATTTCGTTGTTGACGGGTGAAAAGCTGGATCGATAGTTTCTTGAAATATTACGATTTGGTATGTGTTTGTTTTGGAGTTGGGATTTTTGACCTTGATGGGTCTCTGGAAGCCAAAGTCGATCTTTTACTGAGATATTGGATTTGATATGTTCTCGTCAGAAGATGAGTTGTGCGACATATTCTCTTCGCAGTTGTCGGCTTAATCTGATTGTTAGGTCAATGCATCGATCACAACCTGAGATGACTTTTTTCACGTTCTTAAACCAATACGATGGAAATATAGTTTCATTTGATGAACCTTTTGTTTGTTTGTTTGTTCTCATTATAATCCAATCATAAAATAAGTCTTCGCTTCATTGCAGCTTCATATTCATTAGCCTTCTATCTTGCCAAGCATCCATGATTTACGATTCATGCCTAGCAGACTAAAACGAAATAGCTGTCCATTTGACAGGAAATTGAGATTTGCAGATATGCAGTCGTTCGTTGGGAAAGTTTCTCCGGAAGTAAACAAGAAAGAGACCAATGACTTCAACTACACCGGCTCAAGTCCACCTGGTGAATCCGACAGCACGGTCAAGGAAGACATCGAAGTATCTTCGTCAGAGGATGGCGACGAAAACCAATTTTCTTCAGAAAAGGCTCAGAATCAGCTGGTTTTGTACGATCCTTTAACCAACGGTGCGGGAGAAATCGTTCATGCTCCCGTGCCGCTGAACTCCCAGCCTCCGTCATCTTCGTCAAGAAAGGATCCCGGTAGAGTTTTGCCAGCCGTCGGAGCTTTCACAGTGCAGTGTGCTAATTGCTTCCAGTGGAGGCTGATTCCGACGCAGGAAAAATACGAAGAAATACGTGAAAACGTAATAGAGAAGCCTTTTTATTGTGAGACAGCCCGCGAGTGGCGACCCGCTGTTTCGTGCGATGATCCTGGGGATATACAGCAAGATAATAGCAGGCTTTGGGCGATCGACAAGCCTAACATTGCTCGCCCACCTCCTGGATGGCAGCGATTATTGCGGATAAGAGGTGAAGGAAGTAGCAAATTCGCAGATGTGTACGTCTCTCTTTCCATGTGTATTTATGTGACAACTTCTTCCCCACTTGTATTTTCCAAATTGTAGTCATTTTTTCAATCTCACGAATTTTTTTCACTGATCATCTGGGATACAAATTGCCGCAGAGAAACATATATAGTAAACCGAAGGAGAGTAGAACTTTCTTAAGTAATTTAATCATTTTTTGGGGGATCAATTGTAGATTTATTGGTCATTCCGTGTCTCGATTCCATTGTTCTATCTTAGACTGTATTGTGAATAGTGAATTGTGGTTACATCTTTAGCTTCTTTCGTGGACTCTAAGATGTGCATTTACTTTACATTTCAGGTACTATGTGGCGCCTTCTGGGAAAAGATTTCGCTCGTTGGTTGAGATCCAAAAGTAAGTCTCCTTGGTTGCATCAACAGTCTAACATTTTCTGATGATTTTGCTTTTTGCGTGTGGGAATGGGAACGGGATGCTCAGTTCTCAGTAAACAATTAATTTGTCGTACCATGCTTTTAAGTTTAAACCCACTTGAGCGAGTAGGAAAAAATATCGAGGCCAAAATGAAATTCCCTTTTTTATTTAAACACGCACTTACAGGGAGGATCGATTTCTGTAACTAGTCTTCAGTTTAAGCCTGCAATTTCAGGATTTTTTAGCCAAAGCTTTTGGAATTTTTCTGGAAGTGATATATGGGTTGGGGTTAAATTTAGCCTGCATTTGACACCAATAGTTCGTTCAATGTCTGACAAGTTATGAGGCCGAGCACTTTTGGGTTTGTTCTTTGTGTAGATGTCATTTTTTCTCCTGTTCTTAAAAGAGCCTGTTGGTGCACGAGTGTTGCTGCAAGTCTTTCATTTTTTATTAGCGTTGAACCAATTTGAGATATATGATGTTTGCCCGCCATGCCCCTGATTCTGTTATGCATTTTCTATCATACAGGTACTTCGCGGAGAATCCGGAGCTGACAGCTGAAATCAATATCTCACAGTTCTCGTTCCAAATTCCAAAACCTTTGCAGGAGGATTATGTCAGAAAGCGCCCTAGTGGCATGAAGGCGTCCAGACCACCGGAATCTGGTGAAGGTATTTTTTCTAATATGCGATCTGGTTAGAATACTTTTGAACACAACAAGTTGTCTGGAAGTACGTATGTCTTTGCTGAATTGATATACATTTCCAAGTAAGACATGCTAAAGCTTTACATAGATCCTCTGCGATAGCCATTTGTCAAGTTGCAAGCACTTTTTGTAGATCTATTTCATGCAATCTCTAAGATGCTTAGTCAGTTTTTAGCGGCAAATGTCTCCGCATCCAAATAACAAAATGAACCGGGACTGAGAATAGACGTTTAGTTTCACCTGCATTTAGCTGATACGTAATATTTGTGTATTGCAGCGAGTCCGCTAGCCTTGGCCAATCCATCTGACTCAGTTGACCTGCACCCCGGTCAGCCCGAGCCCGCCCCGTCATCTTTTGAAACACCCATGCGCAGGCCCTCTGATCAGCCGGCAAAGAAACGAGCGAAGAAGTCATCTACACAAGGGAATACACCGTTATCTTCGTAAAGTGTGAGATCTCGTGCGGCAGCCTTGTCTTCTGTTTTGAATGTACGTAATGCGCAATATATAAATCACCAGAGAAGAATTTTGGAGCTTCAATAGCTGAGAAAAAAAAAAAAAACTTGTTAGGAGAAACACGAGATAGGTGAAAGGAAAAGAAAGAACCTTGTTGTTTTGGTCCTAATTGCTCTTGGAGTTGTTGTAACTTGAAGGAAACTGTGGCAGGAGGACACGGAATATGACAATGCTGTACTGTATTGGCTCTTGTAAGATAATTACTTAGCTTTCTGCTTGAGTGTACAAAACTGTACCACATACGAATTCATTCAGCCAAACCGGACATCTATTCGGATGTCCTAATACAATGAGCTGTATGAGCTTTGGGTATTCATTGATTTGGAAGTCGGTTATTGTTGAGGTTTTCTGTGACTATAACACAGCTCACAGGGAGGCATATAATGTTCCCTGCCACGCAACATCGATGTTCCTAGCCTCCTCCAGGGTTGTGACTGAATAGTCCCCGAGTTCGAACTCTGGTGGTATGGAAAAAACAAACATAGCTAGTAGATAAAGCTGTGATATGATGAGCTTGGAGCTCACGTTACTGAGCTGGTGGCTGTTATGGATTGAAGAGTTTTCTGAAAGGGCCATCTGTCCTATCTTTGGCAGCTTCTGTTAAGGCCAAGAATCTTTTGAATCCAGTTGTTGCACGCCTCGTCCTCTCCCGAAGCCATGCCCATGATTGATGGCGCACTTGTGAGTAAGGGAGGAGACAAAGGGGTAGGAGCTACGGCTTGTGGAGCAGTGGGAGACTGAATCTTGTTGGTGCTGTGTTTGTTGAAGTTGAAAAATGTTTGGTTCTTGGTAAGAGCACTGCAGTGTTTTAAGCTCCTCCTGATGATTAGAAACACCTACATGATAAAACAGTCGGTATGCGAGAGCCAATGAAACTATATGATTTAGTCATATTAAAGGGTGGTGCAAAAATCAGTTAAGAATACCATCAAAAGTATTTGATCAAGTGTATACTTCAGAGCTAACATCCTGATTTGCAGCAAGCTTCTTTTCATACTTCTTCCTGATATCCGATACAAAATTACTGTTCTCTGCTTTATCATTTTCTTCAGAGTCACGCTACCTTTCTCTGTGCTACGAGTGCCTGCCCCAAAATTTTCTGTTAATTCTTCCTCAAACTCAAGAGTTCTTTTCAATGCCTGATAACAAGGGGATTAGATTGTGTGATATCTGCTTCTCAGTTTTAAGAGGATTGACTCTTGGTAAAATCTAATCACAATGAACTGTAGAACTCGAACTTCGTAATAACATATTCTCAGCCGACGTTTGATCCATGCATATCTTCGTTCAGCTTTGTCCAGCTTTGCCAATTCTGAAATGGAGGAATTATATGTGAGAATTTTCAAGAAACATATCAACCAGAAGACTATGTCATGTGGTAATATTACAACGCAACTGCTAAAAGACATGACAACTGACAGCACAGGAAGGTACACAAACCAGCTCCCTCAAATATCTGTTGATAATGAAGTCAGTTCTCTACTGCAGAAGCTCTTAACTAAATCTTCCCTCACAGACGACTCTAATGCATCTACAACCAAGCAGGCATCAGATAACTGCTCCAGTAAATTGTTTTCTTTGGACTCTTTACCATTACCCAAGCTATAGAAATGAAGATGAAAAAAAGCATATGAAAATCATATGTCTAACTTCTGAAGGTATGAAGATCAGCATAGAGCTCAATCAACTTGATCTGGAGGGCCATTTGGGCTATTACTAGCTAAACAAAACCTTTGCTCTTCAGAGTCTCACCTTAAAGAACATGAATCATCAGCCTAAAAACATCAAACAATCTTCTTGTTTCTGTTGATGTAGAGTTTGACATGAAATAGGTAAGCGTAATTTGATTAGCTAAACGCCCTTCGAAGCACATTTTAGTAGTCTAGTTTACTTTCCTCTGTTATCAGGTCAGATTTTATCTTTTTAAATATTCGTCCCACATCGACTCGTATCGCAAGGACATAAAGCAGCAGCTGGTCTAAAGACCTGGTTGCTTCCTGTGACCAAACTATCTTTGCGCTTGGGGCAATGACGCAGCTAATGAGGTTCTAACCGAGGCGCGTCAATTGCTGGTTGAAAACTATTTCCAAACCCCCTCATTGGCCAGAGCTTGTCTTTGGCCTTTGAGAATTTCTGGAAGGGCTCCCTTTACAAGGGTAAAGCCCTACAAATCAAATAAAAATTTTTCTTCACATTTCAACTGGTTGGTATCTATGGAAAGAGGCTGGCAGATGGAGGCAGTATTAGTGATGTTACGCTTCGAGATCAACCAGACGCGACTATATATCTTGGTTCTTGAAAGGACTTCTCAGCTTCAGCTGCACCAATTTTAGCTCTGAGCAGCTCTCGCGTGTCTTGGAATAGCTCGATTTTTTGCCGCAATGAAAATCTCTGAATCTGTATCCGGTCGAAACAGGTCATCCTAATTTTTCCCAGCTGTGAAAATTTAGAAATCACTTGAACAAATGATGTAAAACGAAACTAAACAAGATACATACAAATAGAGTTCCGGTCGCTTAAAATGCCTTCTCCTCCAGAGGCATAATTCACTCCATTTTCGAGTTTCGCGTCCTCGTTCAAGTCTGGGTTCAGAAATGGCAGGGGTCTAGGATACCCCAGCTCGTCACATGAAGCAACTATTCAAGAAAATCAGATTCATTTTAGGATCATAACTCTTATAAAATGGATAGAAGAAACGAAAGAAAGATGAATCTATGTATGAAAGGCAACTGAACCTAAAATGTCCGCAAAGTTGCGTCTACAAAACCTTCCGGTGGGAATCCTATTCCCAAAATCGATCCCATACAAGGGCGAACTGGCATTGGCCAAGCTCTTGGGCAGTCTGGGCTCCTGCTTGAGCTCTGATCCTGTTCTATTTTTTCCGATGAACTTGCACAATAAACACATGTATGAAATGGCAGTTCCGGAGGTTTTATGGAGGTAAAGTTATTAGAAAAGGTTTAGGTTTAAGAAAATAGATTTGTGAGAGGAGTTCAAAACTAAATACATCAACTCTCAATGGATTATTAGGTTTAGGGGTCTAACAGTAAGCTAAAAAGGTTATGTTGTGTTTCTGGATTCATCGATTTAATTAAGACATAGCTAATTCGGATATAGAAGGCCTGCTTTCGAATTTTTTGTTGTTTCTGCATCTCCATGTCTGTCCTCCATTTAAGCATCAACGCACTTTTGAGAGTCATTTCTTAAGGCTGTGTTAGGTTTAGGGAAAATTTGGTGAAAAGAAAAATTTGTGAGAAAATGAGAAGTAAAGTTTGTAGAAAAATTAGATGAAAATTAGAAAGAAAAATTTGTTTGATAATCTATTCTTTGATGGGTGAAATTATATTGCAAAGCATAATGAAATGTTATTATTATATTTAGGGAATTGAAAAGGTAGGACAATTTTTTGCTAATGACAGGGCAGTTTCATCGATAGTGATCATCTCTCATTGCTAAATAATTCTATTTCGTCGCTAAAAAAGAAAATGTCCATGAAAGTGAGACCACTGGAGGGAAAACAATGAGACATTTTGGAGCACAAAAAATGGGATGAACTGGGAGGCACGCTTGTTGTAGCTGCAGCTACTACAAAAGAACAATGTACATGAAAATCGGAGATTTTAAATTTGATTACCAAACACCGTGTCAGCGGATGATCAGCGCGCAGCTGTCAGCATCTTTGTCCGAAACCGACCGAGTCTTATAAATGATGTAACGAGGTTAAGTTTGATCAAGAGAAGTTGAATTCGTCCGATTTCCCTTTCGAGTTGCCGTCGCTGGGAGCGTAAGTCGAGTAGAACTCATCCTCATTGTCCTTCTCCCTGACCTCCTCGATTTTCTCCACCGCTTCTTTCAAGTCCAGCCGTGCCTCGACCTCGCCGTGGCTGCAGGCCAGCCCGATGCTCAGCAGTTTGAGCCACTCGCCTTCGCTGTTCTCGGCGCCCTTCATTTCCTTGTCGAACACTTCCCGCACGTTATCCTCGTCCACCATGTTGCGAGCCCACAATGCGAGATCGAACTCCTTTTCCCCTTTCCCTTGTTGTAAGAAGTTGGCTGGGAATTTGCCGGTGAGCGTCTCGAGGATCAGGATGCCCAGGGCCCAGACGTCGGTCTTTTTCGTGATTCGGCCGTGGTGCACGTACTCCGGTGACTTGTACGCGATCATCAGCTTCTGGGCATGCTCTTGGTTGACTAGGGGAACAAGGCCGTAATCTGTCAGCAGAGGGTCGAAGGAGTTGTTTAGGAGGACGTTGGAGGATTTGAGGTGGCCGTGGGGCGTGGTCAGGCTCGGGAGCTCTCGATATAGAACGGACAGGCCCTTCGCCACGCCTTTGACTATCTTGAGCCTGGTCGGCCAGTCGAGACTCGGCTTGTCCGCACTGTGCTTGCCTGAAGATGTTTTACTTTTACATCATGTTACTTGGAGCTCAAGAAAGTTCAAAAAGCGGCTATGACTATTAGGGGATTCGAACTTTGGACGTTTGAATAAGTTTGAGAAAAAGAGCATACCGTGGAGTTGGGATGCGAGGCTGCCCCGCGGAACAAACTCGGAGATCATGAGCTTCTCCTCCTTCCGATAGTAGAAGGCGACGAGCGACAGGAGGTTCGGGTGGTCAAGCTTTCCGAGCCTCCTCATGTGCTCTTGGAACTCCTCCTTGTCCATGTTATTCATCTGCCTATACCTCTTCACAACCATTGCAGGACCATTCATGCTCATGTCAGCCTTGTAAGAGGACCCGAAGACTCCGCTGCCCAAAATCTCCGCCGAGGCCTTCAACAGATCCTGCAAGTCAAATCTCTCCGTGGACTCCTTGAGAAACGTCAGCTTTGTCTGCTGCTGGTCTTTCTTCCCGCCGCTAATGCTTGTCATTGAGTGTCCGGCCTCCTGTTCCGCCTGGGCCTCTGATTTGGCCCTGCTCGACCGCTCTGGCACTGGGGCTTCGACCGAGTCTGGAGTTCGCTGAGGCCTTGATTTTAGTACGTAGACGATGAATGTGATCAGGAGTATTATGGCTACGATGACCGCACCCGTTACGAGTGATACTGTGTAGGAGTTTTGGCCGTCTTCCGCGACCGGTGGCGAGCTGGTGGCATTCGCTGCCTTGGATGCTTCTGACACTGATTCATCGGATTCAGCGCTTTCGGGGCATGCCGGCAGTGTCCCTCCACAAAGATTCTTGTTACCTTTCATCATAGTTTAGTTAGTTCTTTTAACTCACAAACTCATTATAAAACCTTAAAAAGACCAAAGATGAGCAACATGTACCAGAAAATGAGGCCATATCCAAGTCCCGGAGCGCCTCCGGGATCGACCCATCTAGCTCATTGTTCGACACGTTCAAATAAGCCAGGCCCTTCGACGCGAAGTTCGGTATCTGGCCCTGGAAATGATTGTCCTCCAGCCTCAGCTCCAAGAGTCGAGGCAGTTCCGCTAGCGAAACCGGGATTTTCCCCACAAATCCGTTATGCCCCAAGTCGACTTTCTTCAGCGAAAGCATTTCTTCGAACGCGCCGTCCGCAATCTGGCCGCTGAAATTGTTGTGTGACAGAAACACCGATTTCAACGCGCCGAGTTGGTTCACACCGGGCAAGGAGCCGCTGAGGCTGTTCTTCTTCAAACTTATGACCCTTAGATTCACCAAGCCTTTCAAAGGCGCGATATCGAGCTCTCCGGCGAGGCCCATGTTCTCGAGCTTGAGGCCGTGGACGGATCCTCCGGTGTCGCAAATGACCCCAACCCAATTAGAAACCCCATTTCCGCAAGGGAGCGTCGACGCGTTCCAGCTCGACAGCTTCCCATTGTTTTGCAACGAGTCCTTGAACTTGAGCAGAATCTCCTGATCTGATTCGGACGCAGAAACCACCAAGCACAACGCCACGAGCGCGACAGCCAGCCAAAACCGGGCATGATTGTCAGCCATAGCGTTGCACACACTTCAACCGGGTGGCGTGCGCACCCGGTCGCAAAGCCTTCCAATTCTAGACGAGTTTCTTGCCGAGAGGGTCAAGAAAAAGTTCCAGGATTCGCAAAGTCTGAAAGAAAATAAGAAACTAAAAATAGCGAGGAGCGGGAAGGGATATAGGGTCAAAGCTCAACCATTTATACACTGAGAAATCAAAGCCCGGCCGTAGCTATTTATAGCTTTTCGAGCTTTTTTCTTCCCTTCAATGTCGCCGCCCTTCATTAGGTCTGAAGCCAGTTT
>NQLW01000037.1:657353-710517 GCA_002312845.1 Kalanchoe fedtschenkoi | reverse complement strand
TTATTGCAAATATTCACATGGAGTCTTTAGAGGCTTGTGTGTAGAGAGAAGGTTTATTGTATTATGTAATAGCTAAATCAAAGGCTTTATGTGAAGGAGTGAGATTATCATGGGAGAAAATGTTCAAAAGTATGACTAACCTTTCTTGTAAAAGTAGCATGTGATGATGGTACGCCTGCTCCTTTGTAAATAACAAAGTGTTTATATATGATAAGTAGTTAAGTATGTCTAACAAGATTGATAACAGGCGGGGAGGATGGAAGATCAATGGGAGGTTTTAAGTGAGTAATAATAGGCTGAGTAGGATGTGATGATGGGGAGGTTGCATGAGATGGACAATGAGATAATTAAAGGGAACAAATGAGGCACTAATGAAGTAACCAAAAGAGGGATGAGGGGTAACTTAGTTGGTGAGCGCCTCACATGAAAAAAGTTATAACTCTCGAATTCGAATCTCCAAGAGGGGAAGTGGAGAACTGATAGGTTCAACACCATAAAATATATCACCTTTTATTTTATCAGGCTGCTACATGAACCTAACCAATATCCATATTTCTTCTATGTCTCCAGGAATGCTTGACCGCTGGATGTACAGATTTATCGAGTTGTTGATAAAACCTCATGCGCAAACTCTTATCAGATGAAAATCAACAAAGCTACTACTACTACTACTACCCTAATCCAGTTATAGGAACTCACTTGTAAGTTAAACTTAGGTCGATCTGGCACCACGGCCTAGAAGAATTGTACTCTTTGGTTCAACTGTGTCATTCTGGTGCTTGCGTAGTTTTCAGAATCAGGTTTTTGATGGAAAGCAGTGGTTGTATGTAGCTGTGTTACGAAGGACTCAACAGAAGCTGAACAGTTTCCAGTTTTGAAAATTTATTTATGGCCTCAGATCAGTGTACGACACATCTTACTACAAGCTATGCGAATTAGGGATGAATTTTTCATTGGATATTGATTCAGAGTTGGCAAGCAATTTGCAATTATCACTGAACAATATTTTTTTTGTAGGTCATTTGTCATGTGTCATGTGTAAAATGGCCTTTGAAATTAAAAATTATCTTATTTTGAATAAATATCACAGCTATTTTGGATGATTATCATCTGATATTGTTCAGCTGACTTTACTGTACTGAATAAATTTTTTTTTTTATTTTATAGCTAACGCGCGATAGCTAAGGATGAATTTCATTATTATTGACATGAAATAATTTGGAGGGAAGTGAGAGGAAAGCGAAAAGGATTTTCATAGGATTCAATCTTTAATTTGGAGAGTATAATTTAAATGTAACGGTCTAAAGATAATTCAGCTTTAAAATCATTCTAATTCCTTCAAAATCAACAAATTTAAAATTGAAGATTTAGAAGGATTTGATAGAATTCAATCTCTCCATATTCTTTCTTTAAAAAATTCAGGACAAACACTTTCCATCCAAATTCTTTTAGGTTGTGTTTTGTTTAGACAAATTCGATTGAAATGAAGAGTTAAGGGAAAATAAAAATTTATCTTTTGTCTGTTTTGAAGAAAGTTAAGAGAGAGAAAATTACATGAAAAATCTTATCAAAACAAATAATATTTAAGCACTTTCCCATGATTTTTTCATTCTTAATTAAGAAAAGAAAAATATCCAAAATGAATTATGAATTATCATCACTTACCCAATTACCAAATGAACTACTATGATTGACAAAACTGATGCGATGAAAAATAAATTGGACTTTTTATCTAAAATATAATTTACTTTTACACTCTTAAACTAATATTATTACAAGACTTAGATTCGTGAGCGAAAGTTACATCATTTGGTATTAAAATAAATAATATAATTTTGTGCACATAAACAAAATGACTTCTTTTCATACTCAGTCATTCATAATTCTTAACAAATTAAATAAGATCAATTATATTTAAGAAATTAAAAAAAATTAATCTTAAGCATCATTGAAAATCAATGCATTTTTTTTTCATCTCACCATTTTTGAAAATCGTGTTAGTTCGACCGCAATTGACTAAATGATGGTAATTCAGAACCTCTTTTTAATTTTCCATAAAAATAATAATAAATTCTAAAAAAATTCATTTTCACTAAACCAAACACCACCTTACAGTAAATACTCTAATTTTTCTCTTAACATTAACTATAACATGTCTTTAGCTTAAAAGCGTTTATTAGTTACAAGGAAAGATATCCGTCGACCCGACGGGTTCGGTTCGGTTCCAGAAAAATTAAAAGCCAAATCAAATTATTAATTATCGGTTTTTTAAAATTTATAACCGTAACGAAACCATTAACATTTCAAACCGGACCGAACCGATCCATTTCAAACCGAATAATTTTTTAACATTTCAAACCGAACCGACCGGTTTTAAACCAATATTTCAAACCGGACCGAACCGACCCGTTTCAATTCGAACAATTTTTTAATTTTAAATTAACCAAACCGACCGATTGCAAACCGAACCAAACCGACCGGGACGTAGGGGAGAGCATTGTTCGGTAAAAACCGATTCACCGAACCGATATAACTTAACCGAATTAATTCGGTTCGGTTAATTCAGTAAATCGGTTAATTCGGTTAAAACCGAATAAAATTTAACCAATTCGGTTAGGTTAATGAAAGAAAAATTTTGATTTCGGTTAATTCAGTTAACCGAATTAACAGGCAAAAAAAAATTATTAACACAATTCTAAGCATCATTCATCAACAGGATGAAATATACAACTTAGTCTGAGTTAAACACATTTGTAGTCAAATGTTAACTTAGTTTCAATAATTCATGACTTGTTTATTTATAGTGAGTTTCTATCATATTACACTGCATACTGGTGAATGTGGGATATGGTCACATGGACATCCATACTGAACCCTTGGCGTTGCTTTGCCTAGCTGATCTTTAACTTTAAACCTTAGCTGCACCAGACCTGGAAATGACTTGCTGTTGTTGGTAACTTGACATCTGGAGGTGCTGCACCAAGTTGAAGGTGGGGACTTTAAAAAGGATGCTTCTGATCTCCCCAATTCTGTAGCTCTTGCCTCACCACTGCAGCTTTCTTGATTTTTGCCTACATAAGCTACTGAGTTGAGAATTGTGAAGCGAGCGATGCATTGAAGCTATTTAGGGTAATGGACTAATGGTTGAGTTGAGTGTGAGGCCGAACGGGGCGAGCTTTTGCAGCGTCTTGCTGGGGATTAGTAACTTATCGGCTCTATCTCTGTCGTTGGGCAAGCAGGTTCATTAGTTGATCAGCAATTCTCCAATGATGGAGGACACAGAATGAGTTTCTCCAGGAACTTCACCTCGCCCTCGTCCAATTTCAGGACTCGAATTTGTTCTTTCAGGACAATGACGGGGTGGAAGAACCACTCCACCAATCTATCCTGCGGCCTATTGTGACTGTTGATTTCAAGACCGCCGAACATCATGATTCCGCTGGTATCGGACTTAATGGACGTGACTAGCGTCTGAAACACCGAGTAGCAGGGCAGAACCTCCGCTGTGTTGATCCTGCTAATGCAGCGGGCAGCTTGCGAATGTCTATGCGTCGGTGAACAGATGGGACCAGGTGTCGAGGGTCAGACAATTGATGAAAGAGAGTGCGGTAGTGAAGCAGCCCGGATGCAGTTGGATTGAGGTTGGGAAGGTGGTTCATGAGTTCCGGTCATGTGACAGGCTTCACCCAGACCTGCCTTCAATACTGGAGAAGTTGGGTGAGTTGGGGAAGAAGATGAAGGCGGCGGGGTACATGCCTGAGTTCGAGTATGCGCTGCATGACGTTGGGGACGAGGTGAAGGAGCTGCTGCTGGGGCACAGCGAGAAGCTTGCGATTGCGTTTGGGCTGATGAGGACGGTGGGGGAGTGGCGATACGGGTGAAGCAAAATTTTGTTTAAGCTTATATATCCCATATCTCTTAAATTTTGTTTCATCCTAATTTCCGAGCTTATATATAGACATTTTAGTTTAAGCAAAATTCAGTGCAGGCTTAAGCTTTTTGCTTGTCCAGTGAAAGCCTTAACTTTGGTGAATCACTGATGGGCTTCTCCTGTAGAAATATTTTCGGTTAATTCGGTCAGAGTTCGGTTAATTTAATAATTAACCGATAATCGATTTAATCAAATTATCGGTTAACCGTGTAATTCGGTTTGGTTATCGGTTAGTATTTTTAAGATTCGGTTAGTTCGGTTGGTTAACCGAATTAATGATTCGGTTCGGTTTTAGCCGAATGCTCACCCTAGGGAGCCCAATCCTGTTCTGTTATACAAGTATTGGTACCCGTCGTTCCGACGGATTTGGTTCGGTTCTGTTGGAGAAAAATTAAAAATTGAATCAAATTATTAGAACAAAAATTTGAAACTGAAATTTAAAACCGATCCAAACCGATCAATTACAAACCGAACCAAACCAACCTGTTTCAAACCAAACCAAGCCAACTGGGATCGATCGAACCGAACCGATCGAACCGAACCGATCCGATCAGACCGAACCGAACCGATCCGATCAGACCGAACCGAACGACCCGAACCGACCGATCCGAACCGAACCGACCAACCCGACCCGCCCCGAACGGCCCGACCCGACCCGACCCGACCCGACCCGGATGGAGCGACGCTCCCATCCTATTCTGTTATTATAGTAGATATTAGTTATTACGGGCGACGGATTTGACCGACAAGCACAGATCAGCAGCAACCAGATTGCTCGGTCCAATTACGCATCGAACCAGTCAGTTCGAACCGTGAGATCCTCCAGAAATTGAACCAGAAATCATTTTCGAACCCATCATCTCCTTCACCGAGTTTCCCCATTCCTATGGTGTCGTTCGTCATCGTCTGCTACATCTTCAAAGCACTAATCTGAAACCACAACCCCCAAAATTCTGCAGACCTTCGCTACGTCTCTCATTTAATTTCTTCACATTTTTCTATTCATTTTCCAAGTATTTAATACGGTTTGATAGAGAGAGGAGCATGGATGGAGGAAAGCTGACGCTTGTTGCCAGAAAGCCGTGTTTTGGACTGCCCACTGCTTGCCCCAAGTGTCTGCCTGCTTACATTTATCTCAAATTCGCCAAGGTCCCGTTTGACTTGGATTTCAATCTCCTCGACCCGGATTCAGGTTCTACATATCTACTCTTGCTCTCTCCTTCTCCTGTAAGAATCGGTTTTTTTTTCTGCGTTTAGGGTTATGCCTTCGAAATTTGAGACTGGGGTTGATTGATAAAGTTTGGGCATTTATATGTTGTATTGTTTGATGTAGAGTGAGGTGATAGAGTGCATGAAGTGATCAGTTTGTGAAAATCTGAGGGTCTAAGCACTGGCGATAATTTAACTCTTTCACTTCATCTGTCAGTTGCTTAACGTGTGTGAAGTTCTAAACTTGGAAATCAGTTGGTATGAAAGGTGGTCAACCACTTACCACTGAGATTTTCTTGGCTATATTGTCATTTGTATTGTATCAATCGGAGCTGAATATTGATTGTATATAAACCGGATCCATCTTAATTTGTGTAAGACGGTGGTTGGGTTTTCATCGATCACTATGGAAACTGATGGCTTGTTTCTTTTAATGGTAGAACGAATTCCCTATGTTGAGTCTGGCGGATACGTGGCGTATAATAACGAGAAGGGCGGAGTGATCGAAGGTTTGAAGGATGACGGGGTTGTGGATTTGGACTCTCGAGTCGAATTCGAACCTGACTGGTTATCAGCAAACGCTGTGATTACTTCTTGGCTCACGGATGCTGTCATGTATGAACTCTGGGTTGCGTCCGATGAGAGTCCCGTCCACAAGATATACTATTCAGATCTTGCTCGGCCGATTGGGAAAATCATGTTTCTCAAGCAATCTCGTGCTGTCAAGCAGCTTCTCGGTGTAAATGGCGACAATGCTGACCACAGAGAGAAAGAGGTATCTTCACAATCGGTCTTGTTTCCTCACTTCCATGCATGTGTTGGAGAACACATTACGTGTATCCGTGTCGTTGATATATTCTGTTTTGTTACTCTTTTTCAATTGTGCACTTTGTGTTCAGGGTACAAAAAAAAACTAGGGAAAAGACTGTACTACCGCCAATTGCAAATTTAAGGGTGTTACTATCTCCAATTAGTAATTAGGTGTATTTTTCATTTTGCCACTCATATGTAATTACATTATTTTCTAATCACAACCAAATTGCTTTTACTATTTTCAAATCTGTCCTAACCTTAATTACATTTGACCCACTAATTTTCAAAATCATTAATAACACGCTTCTTGTGGATACCATAAAATTGATGTGTGCCATTAAAGTGTAATTGATGTATTGAAAATTGGTGGGTAAAATATTGTTAAGGTTAGGGCAGATTTGAAAATAGTAAAAGTAACTTGGAGGTAATTACATATGGGGGCCAAAATGAGGAATACCCATAAATTATAAATTGGAGATAGTAACGCTCTTAAATTTGCAACAAGCGGTAGTAGATGCCCCTTTTTCGTACTTTTCCCAAAAAAAAAACTACATAATCAAAAATTTTTAAGAAATATATTGTTGAGATGACTTAGCTTAACTGGGGATACAAAATTAAGAAATATATCACTTTTGGGCTGAACTGAGGGTACAAAAAATAAAAAAACTATTATTTTTGGATGGCTAGAGCCAGTTTGGACCTCTGGTTTTAGGATGGTCTTCATTTTGACTAATTCAAAAATTTGATCATTTTTCCTGTTTATGATTGAGTATATCGGATTAATTAATTTTTATCTGATTCAATTCTTTTTTAACTGGCAGATATATAGGAGGGCCACTCGTGCATATAAAGCTTTGTCTAGTAGGCTTGGCGATGAAACATTTTTCTTCGACAGCAGGTAATATGTTATTTTCTGTGTTTGATAATTTCTAATGGTGATTGATCAAACTAATGCATGGGTTTGTTAATATAGCACTCTAATAATTTACAAACTCAGCGAACTTAGAATGAATTGTTTCTACAGGCCCACAAGTGTAGATGCAAACTTTCTCGCCCATGCACTTTTTACGCTGCAGGCCTTACCTGTAAGTTCTTGTTGTTATGGCCAAGCTGTAGGCTTGTAGCGTTTGATTTTGATAGGTTATCTAATTATTTGATCGAACATGCTTTAAATCGACCCTAAGGGCCATACAGCCTCTAATCAAGTTGAAGTAGCATCACTGATCATGATTTTGGTCCAGATACTTTTGGAAGTAGTAAATATATTTAGATGGCTCAACATGGTGAGTCTACCAGTATTTTTCACTTGAAGAAAAATGTTCTAATTTCTGAATCATGTACGAAGCTAAGTTTAAGAATTAATGGGTATGACTACTTTTATGGGTAAAGTTTAGACTATTCACTATGGTAGTAGGATTCATCTGTCGGCGCTTGTGCTGACATTAACTCTGAATTTTGACCTTCAATTAGTTAATTTACTATACTTCTCCTCTGGATTAGGAAACATCAACTTTGAGAAGCAAACTCTTAGAGCATACTAATGTTGTGAGCTATGCTGAAAAACTAAGGAAGGCGTTTGTTGACCCGGATCCTTCTTCCACTTCAGTGCCGCAACCCCTTTCAGAATCTTCGACATCAGACCCGAAAAGCAGTCATTCAAGCTGGAGTAAGAGATGCTTTTAACCTTATTAAATTCAAATTTATCTGACCCTGCCTTTTACTTTTGAGTGATTACTTATCTTCAGATGCACTTCAATCTGAATTTAATAACAGGTGTCTTACTAAGATATATTTTTGCCTTATGCTCAGATAGTGTAGCTAGTAGATTGGTACATAGTACGTCTGGAGTTTATCAAGACAAGAAAACTGTTTCATAGAAAAGATTACTCTTGCTAGTCAGGACTGCTTCTTTAGAGTAGCTCTTTAGCTGTATGCTGTCTGCTCTTTTTCGACCGAAATTAATCATTTTCGTGAAAATAAAAAATTGCGAAAATACAGATGCCTAGGATTTAGCCTAATACTTCTTTCAAACTTTACCTTCTGGTTCATTAGTCCTTCTGAATAGGAAGTGGCTGTTTAATGAGCTATAGAATTGTTCGATTTTGGTTATTTTTCAATTTTTCTACCTATATTTCTATAATAGATCTAGATGTTAGGACTTAGGATATAATTTTTTTGAGGCAGACAAGCTGGAGAGGGGCACTCATAAGTGCCTTAAAATCGATTTTTTGGTGAACTTTGTCACATATCATATTCTTAAGTCCTTTCCATGGGGCTGGTTTTTTATTTAACGAACTGTCCTAATTGCTCCGACTAGCCTCTTTTTTTTTCCGTCAAAATGTTCTCTGATTGTCTTGTATATCAGGGTCAAGACCTAAGAGCAAGCCTAAAAAGGAAAAAACAGAAGAAGAAAAAACTTTCAGAAGAAGAGCCAAATATTTCTTGGGCGCACAGGCAGTTGCGATTCTTGTTTTTCTGACACTCATGGCAGGAGCCGATGATAGTGAAGTGGACTTGGATGAAGATGATGACTTCGGTCACAATTACTAGCTCAGGCTTAAAAAACAGCATGTCATTTTTCTGATCAGTCTCTGCTTTAGGGTGTCATTTTCTAAATTTCATTCTTTCAACATCCCATTTCGGACCCGGTAAAAGAATATGCTGTTTTCGGAAACATATTACTCCAGGACACTGAAGAAATATAACATCTCAGGTTATTTACAGGATAAAAATCAAAACAAAAAGTGCCCAACTGCTGCATAAGATAAAGATTTGGTGCCTGCCTGTCTTTTTGCGGAAAACCGACATGTGTACAAACTGGATATAATAGAATAATGCTTCGAATTTTTTTTTAAGGACTGAACATCCCCTCTACAAGATGCTTATACTCACCTCAAATTAACTCACAACGCATCTTAAAGCATTCGGCCAACATCTTATATAAGCAATTGTTTTGCCCATTTCCAAGCATAAGCCTATCTAGAGATCAAATTTCTCAGCAACAACTGACCTGTTCACTGCCAAGATAACTAGGATCAGATTATTAATAACAAAAAGTGAGGGTTGGAGGTTGCAGAATGGCGCGAAATAAGGAAACATTGCCGTATTCGTCCAGATCCAACTTGCATACAGTTATAAATCCCAGTCAGGGACCCAATCTACTATAATAACATTATAGGATGTCGCGCTCCCGACGGTTATGCTCCCCATCCCGAATCGAACCGGTTCGGTTCAAAATCGGTTGGTTCGGTTTGAAATCAGTCAGTTTGGTTCGATTTGAAATTTTAAAAAACTGTTCGGTTTGAAACGGGTAGGTTCGGTCCGGTTTGAAATGTTAATAGTTTGATTGCGATTTCAAATTTTAAATAACCGATGACTAATAATTTGATTCAGAATTTAATTTTTACGAACCGAACCGAACCAAACCGAACCCGTCGATTCGACGGGTACTCTCCCTAGTTGTTAATAACATTAAGTGTAACGAGTCCATTTGCAATCTAATTATACCATGGCGTTGAAGTTGCAGAGTGGCGCGAAATAAAGAAACGTCGCCGTTTAGGTATAATCCCGCCTATAAAATGCTGAGTCAAGTTCCCGTCTCTGCGAACTCCAGTCATGAATATGCTGACGTCACATTTCAATGGCGGAAGCAACGTACTACTGCTGGCCGCATCGCTAACAGCTTCCGCGCTTCTTCTCTGGGAAGCGCTCGCGCACTGCCACTTGTCCATCGTAATCAACAACCACACCGCCGTTTAGCTAATCTGACCACTCTCTGCCTGAGAGGCGGCCCCAGGCTGCTGTTCCCGTTCGGAGGAATGATCGCCATGATCGCCAACGTATTCGCGCTGATAGTCGACGTCGTCGCGGTTGTGGTGTTCCGGAGGATGAGCTCGAAGACGGCTGTCGTTGATCAGAGAGTCGGCCATGAGCAGGTTCGTGGTGGAAGGGGCCAGCGAGGGACCTCGCGTTCGCCATCTTTCATTTCTCAGGTGACTGATTTCAAATTTGAGCCATTTGGTTTGTTTCAGTATGACATGTAAATTCTTTTCTGCTCAAATCTGAGTTGTTGGTTTTCAGTTCATAGCGCTGATCTTTTTGCTCCAATTTGAGCAGTTGATTTTGAGTTGCTGACTTTGAGATGTTTATTTCTCAGCTCCAATATGAGTTGCTCATTTTGAGCTTTACGTGTTTATTTTTGCAGATAATTTTGTGATTTCTTTTTCTTGGTTTTGCTTCAAGTTGGGCTGTTGATTTGAGTTTGAACATTCGATTTTTTGCTCCAATTTTAGATTCTGACTTTCAGATGTTAGTTTCAGGCCTCCAATTTGAATTCCGGATTTCTGAGTTTAAGTTTTAAGATGTTTGATTTTGGCAGAGAAATTGTGAGTCCTTTGTCGCCATTTTGTGGTTTGGAGACTCTGTAGATTAGTCGGATTCACGCTTAAAATTAATTGACAATGAGTGGGGAGCTCAACTATATATGAGGATCAATTTTGAACTTACAATGAGCGATGTAAGATAATATCACTATGCTCAACAAGTCCGTTTGAGTTAGGCATCAGGACGTGGATACGGAATGTCACCACGGGGAAGAAACCGTGCGGCGGGGGCTGATAGTGGAGGGGATTCTGAACACGGTCTTGGTCAGGATGATCTGCAGGGCGCTGGTGAATTTGGTGGCTGTGGATTTCACTAGCAAGAAAATCTAGGAAGATTTTAATATACATTTTGAAAGTATTTGTGATGTGATGATAATACATTTGATTTTAAATTTGAATTCGCAGGAAGCATTTAGTTGAGTAGGGTGTTTGCATTAACGTCCGGATTGGAATTTAACCTTCAATGGGATCCAAATAGGATGAATTCGATTGATTAATATCTGCAATGGAAGAAGTAGATAGTTACAAATTTTGCATTGATATTCATTAGAGGAATATATCTACCATTTTTATATGTTACATTTGTTAAATTTATAATAGTAATTGTCAGATTTGGATACTATTCGTGATCAACAATTTTTTTAATAATAATAATTAAATTTATATATCGTATTATTTATAAAATTTAAATACATAATCATCATATTTCAAGTTTAAGTATTTTTTGAGCTGAGCTCGAGTAGTTTTCGAGCCGAGTTTCGAATAGTTCAAAACATAGCTCGAGTTTGAGTAGTTTGCGAGCCGAACTAGAACTTAAGAAAAAATTAACAAGCCGAATTCGAGCCAATACAAATATTAATCGAGCCGAGTTCGAATACGCAATACTCGACTCGGCTCGAATGCGTTTGCACCTCTAGATTTCATCCTCGTTGACAACATCGCGCAGCTGGCGTCCTAAATGGTGTCATGTTGTCAGGGCCGGAGTATTACAACAACTTACAAACATCACTTCACATTTCACTACTGCCTTATGGTCTAATTCGTCGCCATCCAATCCGTCATCTGCTACTTTAAGATCGGAATGATGATAATTGTTGAGAATTCCGGCTAACTAACAAGAGAGAAAACAGTAAAGAACACATAATATTTAACGAGGTTCGGCAGTGTGCCTACGTCCTCGGGAGCAAAAGAACGGCTGTGTATTATTGAGAGTGCCGTCGTTGTCGTCATACCCTATTAGGTTACAGTTACATGATATTTATAATAGAAACTCTATTCCTATACCATACCGCGGGCCTTTGGCCCCGCAACCCCAAGTCCACTTATTCCTGACCCACAACTACTAACCTTGTTGTCACCATCCACTGATGAGATTCAGCCCTATGTCACTTCCTGCTCCACTTTGACATAAGCCATTTATCAGTATATGAGTTATACCCAACAAATCTCCATCTTAGCGAATATCCTGCTCCTTAGGAAATAAAATCCGGGATATCTCACACCTCAAAGTGGCATGGGGTTGCTGCTCTTCCAGTTGCTAAAAACATTCAACAAGTCCAAACAATCATTGGACTTGTTTGTAGTATCCTGCTCTTTTCCCTCAGGAAGCTGAGCTAGCTCTCATGCATCATTTTTTTAAAGATACCATCTATTCTACCATTGCAGCCATCCATTTATCTTTCTCCTGGCTAATGATAGCTCCCTAAAAGATACCTGAATCTTCACTACTGATGTGCAGTGCATAAGAGACCATGTATTCAAAACTGAATCTGTCTGGAGGCTTCACATTGGTGCGTCTTCCTCTGTCTCTGACCAGATTGTAGCTCTATAAATTATTTGTACTTGAGGTATCAGGTGCTGAAGTAGAACTATCAACTTTCTCTGTTTATGTTGGGGTCTGCTCCAAATCTAACTGCACATTCTCTTCATTCTATTACAGCATGGACTGCTCATCAAAGACTGCATCTCTACTGATCACCACCTTCTTTGCTACCGGATCCCAAAACTTGTATCCCTTGACACCTTTCTTATATCCCAAAAAGATGCACTTCTTGGATTTTGCATCAAACTTTGATCTCTCATCACCAGGTACATGCACATAAGCAGGACAACCAAAAATCTGTAAGTGATCAAAACTAACAGGTTTACCTGTTCATACCTATTCTGCAACTTTTCCTCCCAATGATGCTCGTGGTGATGTATTGATGACGTAGCATGCCATATTCACATCCTCTGCCCAAAAGCTTTTAGGGAGTCTTGCATTCAATCTCAAGCATCTCGCCCTTTCATACAAAGTCCTGTACAATCTTTCGGCAACATCATTCTGCTGTGGTGGCTTACACACTGTGAAGTGCCTCTGAATCCCATTCTCCTCACATAATTTTTGAAATTGCAAATCTGTATACTTTGTACCATTATCTCACCTCAAACACTTGATCTTTCTCCCCGTTTGGTTCTCCACCTCAGCTCTCCACAACTTGAACTTGTTGAAGACTTCAGATTTCTGTTTCAAGAAATACACCCAAACTTTCCTGGAAAAATCGTCAGTAAATGTAACATAATAAACAGATCCACCAATTGATCTTTCTTTGACAGGGCCCCATACAACAGAATGCACATAATCAAGAATCCTTTTAGTTGTGTGTCTTCCAGTCTTGAAACTGACTTTAGTCTGCTTCCTAAGAACACAAAACTTACAAAATTCCAATTTTCGGCGTTTAACACCATGCAACAGATTCTTTTTATGCAATTCAGTCATACCTCACTCACTAAGATGACCAAGACGCATATGTCATAGCTTTGAGCTATCATCATGTGACTCAACAGAATGAACTCCACCTACAACTGTACTCTCTAACAGTTTATAGATATTTCCTGCAGTCATCTTTTCTTTCATCACAGTCAACGCACCTTTAACAACCCTAATGGTTTTTCTATCCTCATCTGTATTAGGAATAAAACCATTCTTATGCAAAGTGCCCAATGATATAAGATTCTTTTTCAATTAAGGTACATGTCTAACATCACACAATGTTCTCAATATCCCGTCATGCATCCTAATTCTGACTTCACCAATACCAGCAATATTGCAACTTCTATCATCACCTAGATAGATAGAACCAGAATTAACTGGCATGTATGAGGAGAACCACTCCCTGTTGGCCGTGATATGATAAGAGCATCCTGAATCAAGAATCCAAGTATCCACAAACTGAGTAGTTGAAGCCGAAAGCATAACGCCATCGCTACAATCAGAATCATTCTGCGCCACATTCACAGACTTCGATGATTCCCCTTTTTTCCCATCAGTCTGCTTATTCCACATTGGACAGTCCTTCTTCATATGTCCTGACTCCTTGCACTTGTATCAAAGAATCGTCTTCTTGCCCTTTGATTTTGATCTTGAGTTCCGTTTTCCAGAACCATCCTTCTCAGACTTTCTCCCATGGTCCTGACTGCTTTTGACAGACAAACTATCAGCTTGTGAAAAATTCTCCCCTGCATTCTGCTTTCACTGGTGTTGGGCCAACAAGACTGCAGTAATCTCTTCAAATTTGATAGTTTCTTTTCCGTACGTCAGAGTGGTCACCATGTGTTCGTAAGAAGGAGGCAACGAACACAATAAGATCATTGCTCTGTCTTCATCTTCAATCTTCACCTCAAGCTGCACAAGATCCGTGATGATTTGATTAAAGACATTCACGTGCTGAGCCAAATCACTCCCTTCCTGCATCTTCAGCCCGTATAACCTCTGCTTTAGATACAATTTATTTGTAAGGGATTTCGTCATAAACTGAGACTCCAACTTCTTCCAGATTTCTCCTGGAGACGACAAACTCATCACGTGGTACATGACCTCGTCCGCCAAATACACCCGTATCGTTCCTGCAGCTCGCTGCTGCATATCCTCCCAATCCTCGTCCTTCATTGATTCAGGCTTTACAGGTTTCAAAGCTTTCAGAATCTCTTGCTGCGCTAACAGATCCTTCACCCTTGTCTGCCACAATCTGAAATTACCGTGAACATTGAACTTGACCATTTCGAATTTAGCACTTGACATACCCATCTCAACTTTGCTCTGATACCACTTGTTGAGAATTCCGACTAACTAACAAGAGAGAAAACAGTAAAGAGCACAATATTTAACGAGGTTCTGCAGTGTGCCTACGTCATCGGGAGCAAAAGAACGGCTGTGTATTATTGAGAGTGTCGTCGCTGTCGTCGTACCCTATTAGATTACAGTTACATGGTATTTATAATAGAAACCCTATTCCTATATCATACCACGGGCTTTTGGCCCCGCAACCCCAAACCCACTTATTCCTGATCCACAACTACTAACTTTGTTGTCACCATCCACTGAGATTCAGCTCTATGTCACTTCCTGCTCCACTTTGACATAAGTTATTTATCAATAAATGAGCTATACCCAACAATAATCAATCGATGGAGCGAGGCAGATTTCACACGTCGGATCGAGAAGTGAATGGAGTTGCAGAAGCGGATTCGCATTGTATAAATTCCATCCCCTACCAATTCACTTTCTAGTTTTCACTCTCATTCAATTCCGTCACATTTTGTTAAATTTAGTATTTTTAATGATGGGATTACTAAAAAAGACAAGTTTACCGGATTTTGTTAAATTTAGTATTTTTAATGATGGGATTACTAAAAAAGACAAGTTTACCGGAAGAGGAGATTGGTCTGGTTTATGCCATCAATAGAAATATCATGCTATTTAAGCAAAATTATTTGGGGAAGAAGTATTCATTTCGCGCATGGTTTTTTTTCACTTTCTAATTTATCAAAACTTTTGTTGGATGACAATTAATTAGAGTCATGCTCAAAATCTTTCTATTGTTAGATTATAACTAATTTTCAGTCACGATCGGGATCAACTGTATATTGTAGTATCAAGAATATTATAGAATCAAGAGTTGGATGTAAAACATGATTGAAAATTTTATATGCCCGTCATACAAAAGCACAATTGATAAATATACACAACTGGTGAATATAGAAACACAACTGGTGAATATTCATCAGCTCTACTTCTACATATAACTGGTGAATATAGAAGCACAACTGGTGAATATTCATCAGTTCTGTTTCTATATTCACCAGTTGTGCTGCTATATTCATAAGTTGTGCTTATATATTCATCGGTTATTTGGACTGAGTGCAGTGTGTTTAATGCGTACAACGTAAAACGACGTCATTTTCATCAAAATCAAAACGACGACGCAAACAAGAGCGGGTGCTCTCGAATCACGGAAGAGTGATTGCATCTAGATGGGTGCTTTTAGTTCACCTATGAATCATTGACGTGACATGTGTAATTCAAATTTAATACAAGCAAATTTTATATCTCAATTGGCTGTTTTCTGGTTTTTTTTAAGTTAGGAATAATCCCATTTTATATATAGTTTTCAATTATTCTATTTTTTGGGTTTCTTAGGCTTTTTTTTTTCAAAAAAAAATCCACGGCTGTCATCAGCTTAAATAAAAAAAATATACAAAATATTAACACTTACTATGAGTGCCGCATGATAGATGCATAACGACAAGATAGAACAAACCACATCACAAATGGTCCACTGGCGCTCGACTGTCTATTTAACACTAAATCCTATTCCCATTTCCATTCTTTTACAGCCTCACAGCGCACATTCATGCAACCCCGATTTTATTTTTGCAAATCAGGACAAGAATTCCAACTTTCTCCCATATTTCTGGTCAGATTCCAGCAGCAGTACAGTGAAGCTCCAGCTCTGAAATTAGGGCTCCAACTTCTTCTTAACTTCTCACACCAAGCAGGTACTATGTTTATATTTATCATCTCAATCTCAGCTGCATGATCCCAACCCTTAAATGTCACCAAACATTCATTTTTTTTTATTTTAAGATTCATCCGAATCTCTTTCCTCGTCATATGTAACTGAAACTGCTCAGCTCATCTACTGCCCACTGACCCTTTTCACCAATCACTGTTTAATCCAATCCTGGTGGCTTCCCAAATGTAAAGTTTTCATCTTTTCAATCATGTCCCATTCTTGATCAGAACTTACTCATGAGGTCTCTCTTGCTTGCCTGATTCTCTCCTATTTTATTGTTGTTGTGTTTTTATGATTGGGTTTGTGTTGTCTGCAGCGCAGCTGATTCTCAGGAGAAGTGCACAATGGAGGGTGAAGGGGGAGGTGATGTGAGGGTAACGGTTGAGAAAGAGGGGAAGCTAAAGAAGAGCTACTTCGATGTTCTTGGGGTGTGTTGCTCCACAGAAGTGGTCATAATTGATAAGGTGCTGCAAAATCTCAACGGTGTTCAGAGTGTGAGGGTGATTGTGCCCACAAGAACTCTCATAGTTGTCCACGATGAGCTTCTGGTCTCTCAGTCCCAAATTGGTCAGTTCTTTACTTTCTTTTTTTTAGCTGAAAGTTTCCATTTTTTCCACTAGTTCTGTTTGCCAATCTGGCCATAGTTGATTGTATAAGTTGCTTTGAATTTGCTTTGTTGAGTACTCCCTCCGTCCTCTATTACATGTCGTTTAAGGTTAATTTGAGTAGATTAAGGTGAAGTTAATGCTAGCGGTTGAACAAATTTAATGAATGGATGGTTGATGTTTTTATAAAAAAATTCGTGCAAAAAGTAAAATTAGTAGATGATTACTGGTGAGAAATGTTTGTTTTATTGAATATGATAATGAAGTGATTAATGTTTGACAATTTATTGTAGTTGTAGATATTAAATACGCATTGGAAATTGTTAAGTGACAAGTAAAAGTGGACAAAAAAATTCGATTAAGTGACATGTAAAAGAGGACAGAGGGAGTAAAAGTTTAGGAAGGTGCTTAATCTTAGAGAAGAGTTGAGTTATGTTAGATTATGGACTGGTTACTTACAAAGTTAAGGTTTTAAGTAAGATATAATCCGACTGAGCCAGCTGAAATTCAGCTCAGCGTTGGAGCTGAATTCAACATGCTTGTTTGTAATTGTAGTGAAAGTGCTTAATCTTGCGAGGATGGAGGCGAATCTGAGGACTCGCCAGGGTCCGAAGTTCACAAAAAAGTGGCCGACTCCTTACACCATGGCTTGCGGCCTTTTACTTCTTGTTTCACTGGGTCATTACGCGTATCGCCCCCTCCGATGGGTTGCTGTTGTTTCAGTTGCTGTTGGCATCTACCCCATCTTGCGGAAATCTTTTGTGTCCATCAAGAACCTCATCCTGGACATCAATATCCTGGCGATCATGGCAGGTAATCACTCTATCACCTCATCATCGCCTATTTTTAGCCGGTAAGTTTCCCTGAAACAAATTTTCAGGGTGGCCACAATAACATTCACTCTTTTTTGGGCTTCCTTTTTTTCCTGTTTCTGGTAATCTAATGGAAAAATAATCCAATTGAGCTAGATGAAATTCAACATGACGCATGTTTTTAACCTTAAAGAGTACAATGGCGACAATTAGGCTTCTTTCCTTTTGGCGCTATATTTTTTCGTTCTATAACCTTTACATGACTTGGATTTTGAGTCTATGATTTATAAGCTCGTATAATCTCTACGTGGCTTGGCTTTTGACTCCACGGTTTATAAGCTCGGGTCTAAGGCTAAGTACATGGTGGCTGACGAACTCTCTTTTTTGGTATGCTTGTTTGGCAGTGCTTGGGACAATGCTATTGAAGGACTATGTGGAGGCGGCCACCATAGTCTTCTTATTTACCATCGCAGAGTGGCTCGAGTCGCGGGCAAGCCAACAGGTACGATGAGATCACAGTTTATCAATTTGTCAAAAACCAGGGTGGGCGTGTAGTGGGATGATTTTAGTTTTTTGGTTTTACAGGCAACGGTTGTGATGTCAGAGCTGCTAAACATGGAGCCAGAAAAGGCGGTGATAGCTGAAACCGGGGAAATTGTGAACGCTGCTGAGGTGGAGCTGGGCACAATCCTGGCGGTGAAGGCCGGGGAAGTCGTCCCAATTGATGGAATCGTTGTGGAAGGCGAAGCAGAAGTGGATGAGAAAATGCTGACCGGAGAATCCTTCCCAGTTGTCAAGCAGAAAGATTCCACTGTTTTGGCTGGCACCATGAACCTCGACGGTAAGAAAAACTGCACGTAGAGCGATCAGACGCTCGAGGCCTAGAAACTTGCAGCATTTTGACTTGTTTTGCTCACAGGGTATATTGCGGTTAAGACCACTGCTGTAGCGGAAGATTGTGTGGTTTCCAAAATGGCCAAGCTGGTGGAAGAAGCGCAGACCAGCAAGTCCAAAACACAACGATTTATCGACAAGTGCGCTAAGTACTACACGCCAGGTTGGCCAGACTTTAACCTCGCCCAAATGCCCGATTTCGGGTAAGTGATAACTGATAACCGATTCCCAACTGTTGTTTTTGCAGCTGTTCTTGTAGTGTCCATATGCCTTGCGGTCATACCTGCTGCGCTGAGCCTTCGCAATCGAGATCGGTGGTTCTATTTAGCGCTGGTTGTGCTAGTAAGCGCCTGCCCCTGCGGCCTGATCCTCTCTACTCCTGTCGCGACTTTTTGTGCATTGTCCAAAGCGGCAAAGTCAGGGGTCCTGCTCAAAGGCGGCGACCATTTGGAGACCTTGGCCAAGGTGAAGACCGCCGCTTTTGACAAAACCGGGACCATAACTACCGGGGAATTCGTCGTGACGGATTTCAAAACTGTCAGCCCTGATCTTAGCTTGAAAACATTGCTCTACTGGTCAGTATCATTTTTTTCAAAAAAAAAAAAAAAGGATAAATTAGTGGATGTGATATATAAATCCTTGCTTGTGAAGGGTTGCGAGCCTAGAGAGTAAATCCAGTCATCCGATGGCGAAGGCCCTGATGGACTATGCGCAGCTACATTCCATTGAGCCACACCCCGAGGCAGTTGTGGAGTTCCACAATTACCCGGGAGAGGGTATCTGCGGAAAACTTGACGGCCAAGACATTTATATAGGCAATAGGAAAATTGCTCTAAGAGCGCAATGCATAACAGGTAACTTAATTTTTCTTTTCTCTCCAGCTGTTTCTCTTCTTGCTGCAACAAATAAATCAGCATTGGTAATGGAACTGTAGAAGCGGAAACTGAAGTCAGTGCGTCTGAAGGGAAGACGAGTGGATACATATACGCTGGTGGGGTTCTCACCGGGTGGTTTAGTCTCTCCGATGCTGTCCGATCCGGTGCAGCCCAGGCGGTCAATGAGTTAAAGTCAATGAAGATCTTAACCATGATGTTAACCGGAGATAGCCATGCTGCTGCAGCTCAGGCACAAAATCAGGTTATATACTTCCTACTGTCCTATTTTATTTATTATTTAAGTTTATTTTTACTAAAATATTATTATAGTAGAATCCGAATAAATATTTTGAAATTCATTAACGTAATTTTATTATATTTCACATAAAAATGACGAGTCATACCATCTCTGAAGGTGGCTTTTATAACACTACTTATTATGTGTTTTGGGCAGCTGAAAAATTCTATAGAGGTGGTTCACGCTGAGCTTTTGCCGGAAGACAAGGCTAGAATCATTAAAGAGTGTGAAGGGCCGGTGGCCATGATCGGGGATGGCGTCAACGATGCCCCAGCGTTAGCCACGGCCGACGTAGGAATCTCCATGGGGCTGGCGGGTTCGGCTCTCGCTACAGAAACCGGGAACATCATACTCATGTCCAATGACATCAGGAAGGTCCCCGAAGCCATCAAGCTTGCGCGTAGAGCGTACAACAAGGTGATCCAGAACGTGGTCTTGTCTCTAGCCATCAAAGGCTCGATCCTCGCCTTGGCCATATCCGGGCGTCCCCTCGTCTGGGCCGCTGTGCTCGCCGACGTTGGGACGTGCTTGTTGGTGATATTCAACAGCATGTTGCTTCTGGGAGGGATCGGCCGGAAGAGCAGAGGGCCGCCTAAGTGCTTGAAGGATCCTGAGCAGATGTTCAAGTTGCCCGATGTGGATATCGAGAGCCAGACAAGTGACAAAGATGTTGAGATGGGCTCCAAGACATGCCGAAGTAGATGTTGCGCCAAAAAGAACGATGATGCTGTCCTTGCAGACATTGATCATGGTTCTGGAATAAGGGATACGCCTGCAGGCAGCAAGAGCTGCGCGAAGGGATGTTGTTCCAAGAACAAGGAAAATTCCGATACTGCCTTGGACGCAGACACTGGTCTTGTCACCGCAGAATCTGTGAAAAGCGACACTCGGGCGAGTTTGGAAGAAATTGAGACTCTTGCAACTAGCAAGAGCTGCGCGAAGGGATGTTGTTCCGGGAAAAGGAAAAAATCACCTGCTGGCTCTGTTGCAGATATTGGTTCGGTTACCGCAGAATCTGCCAAAATGGATAGTCGGGGGAGTTTGGAAACAAGTGTGGCAGTTGCGGCTAGCAAGAGCTGCTCAAAGGGGTGTTGTTCTGGAAAGCAGGAAAAATCTTCTGCTGGCTCAGCTACGGACATTGGTTCGGTCGCAGCGGAATCTGCGAAGGGTGATGCTGGGGCAAGTTTGGAGAGAAGTGAGACGCTTGCAGATAGCAAGAGCTGCGCTAAGGGATGTTGTTCCGGAGATAAAGAAAAATCTTGTGCTGGCTCAGTTGCAGACAGTGGTTCGGTCACAGAAGAATCTGCGAAGGGTGATGCTGGGGCGAGTTTGAAAAAAAATGAGGCCCGTGCAGCTAGCAAGAGCTGCTCGAAGGGATGCTGTTCGGGGGAAAAGGAAAAATCCTCAGCTGGCTCAGTTGCAGACGTTGGTTCAGTCACCGTAGAATCTCCCAAAAATGATACTCGGGCGAGTTTGGAAGAAAGCGAGACGCTTGCAGCTAGCAAGGGCTGCGCGAAGGGATGCTGTTCCGGAAAAAAAGGAAAAATCCTCAGCTGGCTCAGTTTCAGACATTGGTTTGATCACTGCAGAGTCCATTGAAAATGATACATGGTCGAGTTTGGGAAAAAGTGAGACCCTGGCAGCTAGCAAGAGCTGCACAAAGGGATGTTGTTCCGGAAAAAAGGAAAATTCCACTGCTGGGTCACTCGCAGAAACTGGTTTGATCACGTCTGAATCCGCCAAAAACAATACGCGGGAGAGTTTGGGAAAATCGGAGAATCTTGCAGTTAGCAAGAGTTGCGCGAAGGGATGCTGTTCCGACAAGAAGGATAAATCCTGTGCTGGCTCAGTCACAAACGTTGGTTTGATCACTGCAGAATCTTCGACAAGTGATGCTGCGGATATCAGTACAACTCACTGTAAATTCATTTAAATCAATTTAAATTTTATATATTTTTAATATTTCAACATATTTAAGGTTATAAAATATTCTAGTCTAATAAAAATTAACAAAAAATTAAATTACGCTGATATATTAATTTAAAACGTATTTAATCTCAAATACATTATGTATTAAATTTTTTTATCATTTTTATTATGTAAATTTTTATTCATCCCTTGGACCATGACTAAAATTTTGATTTATTTATTTATTTTATTTTTGTTTCCTATGTGTATGTGTTTCCAATTTGTGCACGGCAGTTTCAATAAGGTTTTTTGTATCGCTTCTTTTCGTGGAAGTTGTTTATATTGTTCGTGTGTGTTTGTTGTTTCTCAGCCTTTGGTATTTGGCAATCAGTATTTTTAATTCATCACATCATTAAGCCCGTTTGGTAGTATGTATTAGAAACGAAATGGTATTATTAATACTATGGTGATGTGTTTGGTACGGAATAGGAACTCGTATTAATAATGCAGAGAAAAAAAATTTATCTTTAGAAATCCGTATTAATAATACATCCTCAATAAATAGTATTATTTATTTGGATATTAATAATACATGTATAATAATACGATGTACCAAACGTGCATTAAGGAAATATTCATTTTAGAGGTCTCCTGTAGTGAAAGTAAATTAATTACTGAGTCCAGGTAGAAATGAGGAGATGTGGGTTTTTCCAAGTGTTACAGCCTAGTTAATTTCTTGATCAATTTTCTAACATAAATAGAGGAATATTTATATAAAAGATAAAGTGATCCTAGGATGTCAATCAATTTACCAACCTACCATCCATACAACCACGTTGAGTAATAACAAGTCTTTAACATATTTCGAGAAATTTTTGGGTGGACACGGTCCACGAAGTAGATTGTGAACTTGTCAGTGATGTGTCGTCACGTAGTACTTTGACCAGCCACATGACGCGTTGAAAAGTCAAAAACAATCAGTGAGAAATTGTCACTTTGACTTTTCAAAGTGTCACGTGACGATACATTATTGGTGATGTCGACTGTTCACCCAAAAATTTCTCTCATATTTATGCATGATAGAAGTGTTTTTGTGTTTAACAAATTATAGTTTAACATACTTAATACAAGAACTGACATACTTAGTATAGATCTAGGCCAACACTATGTCACCTCATGTGAAAACGTATGTCCAAGCCTAATCATTATAACAAATAAGCATGCATATATATGTGGAATTAACCGAACTAACCCGAATCATGGAGTTGAGCTCCTAGAATGCATATCTCATCTTTAACAACTTGATAGTGCATTATTCAAGATTATGAGTTCTTATGTCATTCATATAAGATAAATATGTTGTATACTAGGTAAAGAATATGACTATAAAATAAGTATGAACTTTATATTGAATCAAAGAGTGTATATAATTTAGTTAGGGTCCAACGGATCCTAGAATTTGAGTTAACTACTCAATTATGGCTACAAAGTTAGCCATAATGAGCGGCAAAATTCTCTACAAAATGTAAAACTACTAAAAAATAAAAAATATGGGTTTCTAAAGAAAGAAGCTCTAGGCTGAGTTTGTTGATCTTTCCAAGCATTCATGCTCTTCAAATGACAATGTCCTATTTATACGAATTGCCTTGTGAGTACAAGAGTAGCCGAGTAGGACAATTTTTTTTACGAATCCTCCTTTTAATGGTTCATTATTTCATATAAACGGTTGAGTAGCAGAATCTAGGATCATTCTATTAGTTGGCCGAGTAGATTGTTTGCACAATTCTTACTCGATCAAAAGTAAGGGCAGTAATTGCACTTATTAGGACCAAATAATGTGCATGCATTTTTCTTACTCGATTGAGTAAGGTGCAATAATTGTATATACTCGGGGGAGTGAGATTTCTTTGAGGGAGTTTACTCGACTGTGTTTGTTTTCCTTTTGAAATTCAATTCAGGTGAGCACATAACAGATTTTTTTGGGCCTCTTTGTTTTTTGCTCTCTTTGCTCTTTCAAACTCTCTTTTCATCATTTTATGCTAAAAGTGACTGAAAACATTTGGGAAACTGCTCAAATTATTAAGAAATAGAGACTTAAAACAGGAATAATTTTACTTGATAAGTATTTACTCCCTCTGTCCTCTTTTACATGTCACTTAACCGATTTTTTTTGTCCACTTTTACTTGTCACCTAACAATTTTCAATGCGTATTTAATGTCAACAACTACCTTAAAATGTCAAACATTAATAACTGCATTCTCATATTCAATAAAAAATACATTCTCCACCAATAATCATCTACCAATTTTACTTTTTGCACGAATTTTTTTATAAATACATCAACCACTCATTCATTAAATTTGTCTAACCGCTAGCATTAACTTCACCTTAATCTACTCAAATTAACATTAAACGACATGTAATAGAGGACGGAGGGAGTATTCTCATTGGTCCATTATTAAATGTGACTGATATATGAGGTGATTGTAATAGAATGTTTACATTGTGTTCAAAATAATATTATTTCATTTTTCAGGCTTAAAATTAAGAAATTTGTATTTAATTCTTGCCATCAGTTTATATATTGTTACATAATATACTTTCGTTGTGCTCTTTTAATTATTACTTAGTTTACATGCATTAAATTTTGAATATAAATTATTTGAAATATAGCTGATAAAAATTATGATACAAAAATATTTTCAAAACAATTTTTATACAACATACTGTAATCATTATCATAATGTTATTCTAATTATTTAAATAAAATGATGAATCTATCATTATTCCAAAATCAAACATGTCCAACATTTAGGCTTTGTTTGATTTAGGGAAAGTTTCATGGAAAAGAAAATTAGGTGGAAAATTACATAAATTCTTTGTTTGGTTTAGATGGAAAATTTCATGAAAAAAAAATTTATGAAAAATTTCATGAAAAAATTTGATTAATAACAATAGGAAATGACATTTTCCTTTGAACTTTATATGTTAAACAAACAAGTAGAAAAAAATAGATTTCATGAAGGATTTGGTTTCGATTCTATTTTCCATCCAATTCTCCTTTCCATGAAACTTTCCCTGAACCAAACACACCCTTAAGGATCGAAGAAGTTGTAATCATTTATTTTTAACACAAAGTACAAAATTTATGTGTTGTAAAAGGTGCCAAAATGAGGCTAAATTTAGTTATTCACATTTTGTAACGGACTAAATTAGATAAAAACGCATAAGTATATCAAGGAGCTAGTCTCTAGTTACACTTTTTTTTTCTCAAATTACTTTACGTTTCATTATTTTATTTCAGTTTCATTCTAGATACACTATCAAAAGACTCCTATTTTTTCTGTCAAAATAGAATTGGCCGGTTAATGGTCGAAATTTTTTTGATGGGTTTCGACTAATTTGCGGTCAAAAGTAATTTTTTACTAAATATTATATTTTCACAAACAGGTTTTTTACAGATTTTCTAGGTGATTTTTAAGGTTTTGAAATCAAAATTGGTTCAAAACAGAATCCAGTTCAAATTATCCAAGAGCTAATTTTAGCCAAAATTGAGGATTTAGACTTCACAAAATGTTTCTTAGGCTATTTTGAGGTTTTGAAACTAACTTGGTTCAAAACTTTGAAAGAAAATTTCAAATGATGTTAAAGTTGATTTTAGCCAAAACTTATAATTTACACTTCACAAACATATTCATATGTTAATTCCGAGGTTTTGAAACCGAACTTGGTTCAAAACTTTAAAAATCAACATGAAATGATGTTAGAGGTTATTCTATCCAAACTTTGAATTTAAACCTCACAAACATATTTTTAGCCTATATTGAAGATCTTAAAACCAAACTTGGTTCAGTACTGTTTATATAGAATTTGTGTTGTTTATTACTCAATCTTGTTTCCTTGGTAACTGTGGACAAATCTGGAGATGCTTGTTAACTATGTGGGTCTTAGTTATGGGAGAGGAGATGATCGTGGATTCCCATTGGTCCTCTACTGCATTGTTCACGCTGTATAATCTTGGGACCGCCATTGATCCGGACATGCAGTCCCCGGCCAAGGCTACGGTGCTTGAGGCGAGTCATCTAGGGCCGAGATTGTAGCATTTCAAGTCCAACAAAATCAGATGGTGAATGTGCATATGTGACTACTGCCTGTGGAACTGCAGCTACTGTTTATATAGCTTTTTTGTTTTTTATTACTCAGTCTTGTTTCCTTTCTAACTATAGACAGTCATTGACTCAAAGGATCCTAATTATGGTAGATGACAGTGGTTTCTCATCAATTCTCTAATGCATCCCTCACGCAACAACATAGTTTTAGGACCACCATGGATCCAGATATGCAGTCCCAAATCAAGGCAATGTTGTATGAGGCAGGTGTGGTTAATAGATAGGAGGCCACATCATCTAGGGCTGAGATGGTAAAGTTGTGAGACCAACAAAGCTAGCTGGTGAACGTGCTTATGTGACTATTGTCTGAGGGGCCGCAGTTACCAAGCCACGTTCGTTCCTCGAGAGATTTGATTTGATTTTAGTCAAAAATTAGAATTAAAACTTCAGAAAAATGTTTCGTAGCCTATTTTGAATGTTTTAAAATCAAACTTGGTTCAAAATCTCAAAAGTACTGTTTATATAGCATTTTTGTCATTTATTACTCAATCTACTTTTCTTCTTAAAATATTGATAGATCTGAAGATGCTCATTAAATCCAAGTATCGATCCCAATTCTTGAAATTGATCATGGGTTCCTAAGGGAGTCCTATGATGCATTCTTCTGCAACATAGGTTTGGTACTATCACTACTAAAAAGAGCATGTTTTTCATTTAAAATACTCATTAAATATTTTTTTGATAAAAGTGGCCAAAAATTGACCGCAAAGTGACGATATTAATTTACAGCCAAAAAATGGTCGAAACATGGCCACAGAGATCCATTCAGAAATGTTTGGCCTCAAAAATATGACCGAATAGTGTCGGAACTATCCAGTGAAAGTGGTCAGAAATTGTCAGAACGACAAATTTTCAGCAGATTACTGGCCAACATCCTGACGAAAAATGCATGTATTTTGTAGTGCATCATGGATCTAGACATGAATTCTCAAATCAAGGCTATGGTGTCTGAGGCGAGCATGACAAGACATGAATCCGAATCATTCAGGACTGAGATCATAGCGTTCTAAGTCCGGCAAAGCCACCAGCTAGGGAACGTGATTATGCGGCTGCTTCTTGAGGATATAGACGGAGTAGTTATAAGAAACTTTAATTTCATTGTGTTAAAATGATATTTATTAAATATTTGTGTTTTTATTAAAAAAATTTTTTGAAATGTTGTTATTTCTCATCGTCAGGTTTTATAGAAAACATGGTATTCTTATCTTTAATTATTAATATTAAATATTTATTAAAAATGCAAAAAACAAAGAAAATTCACTTCACCGAAAATCATAAAATTGAAAAATGGCCATAAATCAGTTCAGCTAGAATCTGACTTGAACCTTGTCAGAAAAATGACTACGCCAAAAGTTGGCCGAATAACGAACTTTTTGAGATTAGTAAAATGGCAGCAAGTTGGCCAAAAAAAAAAAGAAAAGGAGGAAGAACGGTTTTGAACTTTCAGCACTTATCCAATTTCGGTATGAATTATCACAATTTTCAAAAAGTGTGTTATGAAAAAAATGGGATTCATTTCGGTTGATGCTTGAAATCAATTTGTTTGATTTCTTAAATATAACTGATATTATTAAATTTGTTGAGAATTATAGATAATTGAGTAAAAAAGACTTCGTTTTGTTTATGTGCGGAAAACAATATTATTTATTTTGATAAAAAAATGAAGTAATTTTTCACATGAATTTAGGTCTTGTGATAATACTAGTTTATGAGTGTAAAAGTAAATTTTATTTTAAAAAATTAATTTAATTTTTTTTCATCACACTTTTTTTAAAAATTGTGACAGTTCGGACGCAATTGAGTAAATGGTGATAAATAAATCATTTTGTAGTGTTAGTTTAATTTTTATTCTACCAAACTTTTTGAAAACTGCCGTTCAGTGTTCTGGGGCTATGAGAAATAAAATCACAATTATTAATATAAAGTTTAATATGTTGATAAAAACCCATAGTTCAAAATCACAATTTACTTCATCAAAATCAATGTTAATAATTACACTTTTTAAAATGGAAACCCCAACTGTGAACAAATATCACTATAACTATCAGTCTTGGCTGCATTAATTACATTTTTAATGATTATTTACCCTTTAATTAATACCTAACTTTAAGCCAATAATAATATAAGCTGCGCGAGAAGAGTCCAAAGGGCTTATGTAATAAACCATGTGGATTAACTTTAATCAGTTAGAGATCATTATCCCTTCCAACTTTATTCTGTGCATTGATCTTGCCATGATATGCTTGGCCAAGTTTAAAATTGCAAAAAAGCAAAGAGTGTGAGCAAAATGGAAACGTACCCACCACCATGCACATCATCCCACATTCCCCATAACACACATTTATTTATATGAGAAATTTTTGGGTAGACCGTGCACTTATTGATTACGTGTCGTCACGTGACATTTTGATCAGTCATGTTGCGCGTTGAAAATCTAAAAAAAATTTCACAATCAATGAGGAATCACGACATGACACATTGAAAAATCAAAATAACATGTAGTCTGATAGTTCTTCATTGATACTTGATAATGTCCACACTAGGCCTAAAAATTTCTATGCTTTAAGATACTTTTGTGATAAATTAATTGGCGTATTATTGCACCTTTGTGGGGTTTCATTTAATGTCTTGCATGCATGAGCTGTTGCAGTTTTATTTATTACTAGTATTATTAGGCAGGTCCTTTAATAAGGTCACGCGTAGGGGTGTTAATGGGTCCGGTTCAAATTCATTTGGACGGATTCAAATTCATTTTATTTGGGTTCAGATCCAGATCCAATAATTTAGTAAATTTTGGATTCATACTCAAATTCAAATAACCCATTAAACCCATTAAATCCAAAATAAATTATCTAAAAGTATACTTTCAAATAAAATAAATAAATATCAGCTTATGAAAATAATAAATTA
This sequence comes from Kalanchoe fedtschenkoi, assembly GCA_002312845.1. Taxonomy (NCBI): domain Eukaryota; kingdom Viridiplantae; phylum Streptophyta; class Magnoliopsida; order Saxifragales; family Crassulaceae; genus Kalanchoe; species Kalanchoe fedtschenkoi. The sequence goes on along the minus strand of NQLW01000037.1, from coordinate 681,876 downwards.
TGAAAAATATAGGTTTATATTCAAATATATTTTAAAATGAAATTAATTTTTTTAAAATAATTAAACAAATTTTTTTTAAAAAAAATTGAAAATTATTTTTTTATTTTAAAAATATTTATTATTTTCTAAAATTTATTTATTATTTTCTAAAATTTATTCTATTTTTCAAAAAATATTTTTTATTTATTTTTTATAAAAATTTATTTTATTTCATATCTGAATAAACTAATTATCAAAAAGAACTCAAAGAGATCCATTATAAGGATCTAACTGGGTAAAATCTGAGTTTTTTTTTCCTTTGGCCTCTTGTCAACGTTTTTTTTCGAAAATGGCCCTGCATGAGAAAAGTTTTCGGAAATGACCTTCTTTTGGCGAACCGCTGTTTCAAACAGCGGTTCGACTGATGTGCTGACTGGTTAGCCCAGTCAGCAGACAGGTGGACAAAAACAGCGGTTTGTCGTCGACTTCAGCCGCTGTTTGAAACAGCGGCTGGTCTTAATGCAAATAAAAACATGATTGCCCACTGTATACCGAAATGCGAAGAGGAATGCATTAAAGGTGGCTCACCACTGTATAACTTCTCTCTTCAGTTTCTTTTCTTCCATTAACTTCATTTTCTCTTCCTTCGTTTTGAGATGGCTCACCAAACATCACTTTCAAGTGGTGGAGTAGGGCATTTAAAGAAAGTATGGACTGTCATTGTCCCCAATGACCACGTGAGTCAGCTACGGCGGGCAAACCTGTGAGCCTAATTGTGAATCCAACCGCTGTTTCAAACAGCGGCTGAAGTCGACGGCAAACCGCTGTTTGAAACGGCGGTTGGGTTGAGGCCAGCCGTTGTTTGAAACAGCGGTTTGTCCACCTGTCTGCCCAGTCAGCACATCAGTCGAACCGCTGTTTGAAACAGCGGTTGGCCTCAACCCAACCGCCGTTTCAAACAGCGGTTCGCCAAAAGAAGGCCATTTCCGAAAACTTATCTCATGGAGGGCCATTTTCAAAAAAAAAAATATTGAAAAGAGGCCAAAGAAAAAAAAAACTCGTAAAATCTAATGGGTCCAATACCCGAATGAGTCCAAATGGGTAGACCCTAACGGGTCCATAAGCCCAAATAGGTAGACCCAAACCTTTAAAAAAATGTCTAGTTGGATCTGGGTCTGGTCTACCCTACCCAATTGACAGTTCTAGGTCACAGATTCGAAGTCTGATACTGGTGGTTGAGTGCGTACGTATTTTCTTTGTATTTATTGTAAAAAAAAAATAAGGTGTGTAAGTGAACCGTTAGCACATAATCTCATTTTGAGATGAAATTTTTCTTAACAAATAAAGGCCATGAATTTTTTTAAAAATATTCATATGATGGTAAGCTATTAATAAATAGTACGCTGGAGATACCTAATAACTCCACCAATGTATAAGAGGTCTCATTTTTTTTATAGAAAGTAATTTTGAGAGATGCAATTTCAATCCCCTAGAATATAACTTTAACAGACCTCCATTACAGTTGTTATTAGGTGCAATTATTCAAAAAAGATTTTGAAATATCATCATTTTCTCTGTCTGAACAGTCAAAAAAATATTAAAAAAGATTATTTTTAAAAAGAAGGTGATACTCTTAAACTGATATTATGATAAAAATTAAACTCACGCGCTAATCATTAAATTAAACTACCATTTTGTTCACATAATCAAACAACAATTTTCATACACAAACCGCCTTAATCTTCAACATATTTATTAAAATCAATTGTATTTAATGAATTAAGTTCAATTAATCTTATATTGCGTTCTAACACACATACTGACATAGTACGTATGTGCTTTACATCACTTTTGTGTTAATTAATCGGAGTAATATTGGACCATGTAGTCTTTTATTTAATTCCTTGAATGCATGAGTTGTCATAAATTTATTGACTATTGCTATTATTATTGTCATTGTGCTATTATACATGGTCAAGAAAGTTGTGCAAAAAAAAAAAATCCAAACATTTTGTCCTGGTCTCTAATGAGAGTCAATAACATGGAAATTGCAATTGGTATGTCTACACTTGTTGTAGGACTTTGTAGGACTATAAATCCAAGAATTAATCATCCCATCTCATATTCTCATGTATCATCTTCTCCTCCTCAAGTGGGTGTTGAGGTTGAGGGACGAGTCAAGAGTCAGAATAGAATGGTCAAAAGAGGTCATTGTCTGCGAGCATGCATGTACTAGGTACGACAACTAAAGCTAGTTGGATGTTCCTTTCATTACTTGACCCATACCGAGTAACAGTAGCTGATTCAAGATTTTTTTTTTGGGATAAAATTATATAATTAAAATTTTAATTAAATTTGGGGTGTAAAATTAAAAATTTAGTTGAAATTAAGCATGTAAAATTATTTATATATATATAAATTTTTTATTTTTTATTACATAGACATAGGTGTTTTAGGTGGGATTCGGGGGCGGCCGACCCCATTGCCCCCCAGTGGCTCCGCCCCTGCTGAGTAATTAGTGGCGAAATCATAAATTTTAGAGAAAAAAATTTAAAAGCGACCTGAACTACCATTGCTTACCCAATTATAATCTGAACTACCACGATTTCCAAAAAGAGTGCGTTGAAAAAAAAATGGATTGATTTCGGATGTTCTTAAGATCAGTTTGTTTGATTTCTTAAATATGATTGATCTTATTAAATTTTTTAAAAATAATGGATGTTTGAGTATAAAAATACATCATTTTCTTCATGTGCGTAAAACGATATTATTTATTTTGATAATCAAACACGTCATTTTCGCACAGAAATGTAAGTCTTATAATAATATTAGTTTAAAAATTTAATGATAATTTTTATTTTAGAAACTTAGTCAAAAAAATTTCATCCTATTTTTTTAAAAAAATCGTGATAGTTCGGAGTTCGGACCCTCTTTTAAATTTTATCCTTACATTTTAATTTGTATCAATTCATTCATACACATCTTCAAGATATTCTTACTCATCTTCAACATCTATCCTCTACACGAAACAAACAATACAACCGAAAAGCCGAGGATGAAGATGCCCAAGATGCATGAGATGTCCCTTCGGCCGATATGTTCGACCAATTGTGAGAGTAACGCAACCATACTGTAACGCTGTTATTCTCAACCACAAATATAAATATAAATATATAAATGCTTAATTCTTATCAAATATTCTCCATCACATTTTTTTTCACATACTTTTTTTAATAAATCAATTTTCCGGATGAGTTAGGTTTCTCCAGTTAAAGTAAATAAATTAATTTCCTGTGAACTTGCAGAAAAATCAGCCTCGACAATAACGTGAACGTTGGAAAGTAGAGGGATGAAGTTCGCGACAGCACAATTTTTTCATCGAGCAGTAAAAGTAATAAGATAATTGTCAATAAGTAAAGTTTCAAATTTATTTATGAAAATTAATTAGAAATTGTGAAATTTTTTAAAATTCTGTTTAGTTTGATTTTGAGTTTTATTATTAAGTGCATTAAAAAGTGTAAATTTAAAAAATACGATTTCATTGAAATTTTTTCCACCAATATTGCTGAACATTCGAATGGTTAAAGTGGATGTTAACTAATGAAAAATGCGTGTGTACGTGTCTCAATGCACATTAAATGATAATATTTTTGTGTTGTATGATGATGAACTTTGAATAACAATAAATTTTTTTGTGATGCACATCTTTTCTAACGTATTTAAGCGTAAATGTGGTACCAATAGGTTTGAACCTAGGATTTTGAAGTTGTTAGACAACACCTAAAACTATTAGACCAAGATGATGGACTTTGAATAACAATAAATTTTTTTGTGATGCACATCTTTTCTAACGTATTTAAGCGTAAATATAGTACCAATAGATTTGAATCTAGGATCTTGAAGTTGTTAGACAACACCTAAAACTATTAGACCAACATCTTGTTGGTACAATAAATTGATGAGTGAGATGGCAAAGTAAATTTGGTGATTTTAATTACCATCTTTTTATGGGTTGAGAAAATTAAAATTAATTGGTTTATTTATTGGGCTTAAGAACAGATATATCCTGTTATAGTACACCTACATATTTTATCAGCTAAAATTATGTCGTTTTGAATGATTTTAAATTTTTTATAATTTTCAAGTTTCAAAAAATTTAATTTTAGAGTTTTTAAATTTTGTGATTTCAAAGTTTCATATTTTTAATATTCTTATAATTTTTCAAAATCCTTCCAAAACGGCATCATTTCATAACTATAAACAACTTAAATCCTAAAATTCTTAAAACACTAAAAAAGATAAAACATAAAACTTAAAACCCCAAAATACTAAAATTCTTAAACATTGAAATTTTAAAATCCTTATAAGTGCACGTTTTGTACACCGCATTTTTTATACATGTATTATTAATACCCATATAAATAATACCACATATTGATGAGATATTATTAATTGAATTTTTAAAGAAAATTTTTTTCCTACATTATTAATATGTATACCTACTTCGAACCAAACACATCATCCCGGTATTAATAATATCATCTCATTTTAAGTGTTTATATATATAATATATATGCATAAGAGAGTATAACTGTTTTTGTAATTAGTTAAACAAATGATTATTTCCATTCATGACTTACGTAACTACTGATTTCAGCAATAATAATCTCTCTAATCCGACTCTATTTTGAGTCCGAAAACTTAAATCTTGGATCATCTGGCCGTGCAAGGTCAGCAGTCAAAGCTGACTGCTGAATAGTCTGGCGGCACAATCTCATATCCAACGTGTACACACACTTGAATGACTTATTAAGTTGTCCAGTTGTACCTTGCGAATAAAAAAAATAAAAAAAAAATTACAGAAGCATATTTTGAATTATTATTGATTTTTAATTATTCAATTTCTGTACTGAAATTTTAAATTATTTAGTTAGAGTAATGTAGATTTAATATAAGGAAGCAATTGATATGAAATGAGAAAATTAATTTGGGTGTCCAACTCTTTAGCTAGGATTTTGAAATTTGTATAAATATACTGGACACAAAATCTATTTTTTCATATAAATTTTATCATTTCATTAAGTCTATAATACTTAAATTGAATAATTAAAAAAACTCGACATTGAAATTGAAGAATTAAAAAATTCAGTACTTAAGTTGAAAATGTGTAATAATTCGAAGCATGTTTTTATAGTTTATCTTAAAAAAAATACACAGCAATTAGGAGATAAAACAAACTGAAAACTTAAACGTGAATCATGTGGTCGTGTAAGGTCAGTGGTCAGTCGGTTCAATGAGTTTTAGTAATAATAAATTAATAATTTTTATATTGATTAAGTATTTTTTTTAATGTATGTGTACAATAATTTTTCATTAGAATGAGAGCGTTTTGTCGTCCGTTTTAACTTATTATTTTGGCTTCTAATCTTTTGTCACATTCATCTGAAAAAATGGCACCTACTCCCTCTGTCCTCTTTTACATGTCACTTAACCGAATTTTTTTGTCCACATTTACTTGTCACTTAACAATTTCCAATGCGTATTTAATATCAACAACTACCTTAAAATGTCAAACATTAATCACTTCATTATCATATTCAATAAAAAATACATTCACCATCAGTAATGATCTACCAATTTTACTTTTTGCACGAATTTTTTTATAAAAACATCAACCATCCATTCATTAAATTTGTTCAACCGCTAGCATTAATTTTACCTTAATCTACTCAAATTAACCTTAAACGATATGTAATAGAGGACGGAGGGAGTATACAATATTAACAATAATTAATATTTTATTAATAAAATGTCGGATCTCATTCAATGTCCACACTCGCTCATGAAAAAAAATCTCCGATATTTCAAATTCTAATCACGAATATCCCTCACATTTTTTACTATTTCAAAATCAACTTAGCTTAAAAAGTCTTCCACTTTAAGATATTGAAAATTGCAGATTTATTCAGCCATTATTCTTGACGCTTATTGTTCGTGCAGCTTCAACTGAATATGACATTGCAATATTTAAGTAGATTCTCAATTATTCCAGATTCTCAGTTGTTAGTTAAATTAAATTTTAATTAAGCTAAAATTATAAATAGGGGTAATTTTAGGGTATTTCTTTCTTGTTTAGTTTTGTTTTGAGGGGTATTTCCTTTAATATGTTGATTAATTCATATGATTGTCGGTATATTTTGGCAATATGTTAAATTAATCAACTAATCATTGTGAATTATAAGTTAAATGGTTTTTTCATTTACTTCATTCGAAATGATTAAATGGATTGATATTTGAACCCAACTGAAATATATAGAAAACTATGATGGTGCGAATTCATTAGTTACCGAGGAGATTCAAAAATTAATTTTATTTTGTTTGTTTTTTCAGTTTTAGGAATTTGAGAAATGACTTCTTAAAAATAAACTCTCGTGGCGGACTTAACTGAAGATCTTAAGTTCAACTCTTGTTGATAACATATGCTCACATTTTATTGGAAGAGTGTGAAAGCTAATCTGCAGACAATGTCCGTTGAAATATATCATCCAACGAGTGTGCTCTTCAATCATATAATAAATATATATTATTAAAAATTAAAAAAAAACTCGAAATTGGATTTAAATATGTATAATAATAATCAATATTAACATATAATGGTCGTTGTGGCACACTATATGTTTTTTTTTAGATATTGTTTTTTGGTGATGGTCACAGATCGTACACCCTCTCAATCTTTATAGTAAAATTAATTTCGTGACAAGCCAATTCACAAACATCTTCAAAATTTCCTTTCTTATGTGATACAACAAGCTAGACTCAGTGTATGCTTAATTACAAGAACACCTGATCTTGATATGCATATTAATTTTGAGTAAGATTACCAATCACAAAGTTATATAAAGTCAAGCCATTAGGAATCAAAGTGGGCACACACAAGTCATCCATGATAAATTGCTAAAATTTATTGTTTAAATAAAACATCAAGAATCCAACTTGAGTTTGGGTGCTTTCCCTCCTGGATTCCATTCTTCATGTAACCCCATACCCATTGATATGTTCAATAAATTGGTGATGCACAAATAAAAACTTCAGTCTGTATTTTTCTTTATTATTTAATTACATTTTTTTGTAAATTTTTATTTGCCGTTTAATAATCCAATACAAGTTCAATCTCGACAATTATTCTAAAAATCAAGTATTAATTAAATAATTTTATATTTTCATCAATAATTGACTAGCTTTAATTCAAATTTATCCTTACATCAACCTTAGAAAGAAAAATAATTTATAATTTATGAAACAAATATTAATAATATAATCTGCCCACCATACCTGATTGGCTATAAGTATTATAAAATTTTCACAAAATGAAATTAAACGTCATGTACTACATGATAAAAAAAATATAGTACAAGTAGGAAAATACAATAAGTACAATATAATCAACCTAATATAAATTTTATTTTATCCAATAATAAATTATTTTATTTGAATAACTAACCTATCTAGTACTAGTACCTTGTAAGTATCAAACCTTATAAAGCACTCCTGCTAGCCATCTCCTTCTTCTCACCAAAATCTACCATTCAACAAACCCAGGTCTGTATGCAATTCATTCACAATCTTCAATCCCAATTCTTCACCTATATGTATTTTTTATGCACAAAGTTGTAGTCTTTGAGCACTCTCCACTAATGGGTCCTCCCTGTATTTCCTCAAATCCATCAACTTTCTTGAGTTTTGCTGTGGTGGAACTCACAGAGTTCCCAATCCGAGAATTTGGATTTTGGGTGTCTGTCAAATGATGTTTCTTGAAATGGGTATGTGTTGTTTCAGATCAAGGTGGGTGGAGGAAGAGCCTGAAAAAGCTCTCTGCTGCTCAGAAATGGCGGCGGCCGACTCCGGGAAGAAGAAGGGCAAGTTGCAGAAGAGTTACTTTGACGTGCTGGGACTGTGCTGCTCTTCTGAAGTTCCCTTGATTGAAAACATACTGAAAAACCTCAATGGCGTGAAGGACATTTCGGTCATTGTGCCTTCAAGAACTGTGATAGTTGTCCATGATGATCTCCTCATTTCGCCATCACAAATCGGTGAGTTTGACTTAAATACCCCTCTCAAATTCCTCACGTCTTCACTTTTGTGCTTTAAAAAGTGAGAAAAATTGTGTGTGTGTGTTTTTTTTTTTAATATTTTAACAAGTCGTGTGATTGGGTATGAAAGTTTGTTGAGTTTTCATTCATCCCTTGGCTTTGGTTCATTCCAACACTCAATATCATGTATTCATGTGACATTTATTCATGCCATGAATAATGAAGTTGCGTGTTGGGAGACATCAAATTTATTGCAAGCTTGAGGTAAAGGAATCATGTGTTCGAATTTCTAGTGCATGCGTAGAATTTTGTGCAAATAAGAGATTATTACTTCGAATTATGGCAGTTAAATTTGTTGTCATTTTTTACATGTCACTTAACTAAAAAAAATTTATTCACTTTTATTTGTCACTTAATAATTTTCAATACGTGATTAATATCAACAACTACATTAAAACATTAAACATTTAATCATTTCATTATCATAACTAATAAATAATACATTTCTCACCAGTAATCATCTACCAAATTTACTCTTTGCATGATTTTTTTCAAAAATATATTAGCCTCCTACATATTAAATTTATTCAACCGTTAGTATTAATTTCATCTTAATCTATTCATATTAATTTTAAACGATATGTATTATAGGATAAAGGGAGTATGTCGAAAGATTTTGAATAATCAGTATCAATATTGACATTAGATGAAAAGACGATCTTACCCTTGAGAGTTAGTGGTTGAGACTGAAATGAGAAATAAAAAATTACAAAATAGGTTGTTCTGTTTATATGCTAGGTTGAAAGTAATTTCTAATAATTTTAATAATAAGGTGTGAGATGAGAGGGTCAAAAACTAATTTTAATATTCAAATATTTTGTGTAACGTCTGATTTATGTTTATAGACGAAAAAAATTCGTGACATGTACAACGAAAATTCGTACCAAAGTAACTTAATTTCGTGTTTCTTTGGATTTTGGTCACATGATAGCAAAGGCATTGAACCAAGCTAGGCTGGAGGCCAACGTGAGGAACCGCGGAGAAACAAGTTACCGGAACAAATGGCCGAGTCCCTACGCGGTCGCCTGCGGGATCCTACTCGTGGTCTCGCTTTTTCAGTTCGTGTTCGCCCCGCTCCGGTGGGTCTCCCTCGCAGCTGTGGCTGTCGGCATATTCCCCATCGCCTGGAGATCGGCCGTCGCGTTGAAGAGCCTCACGCTCGATATCAACATCCTTGCCATCGTCGCAGGTAAATGTTCCACATGAATGCCGAACTATATTTGAAAAATCAAATTAACACATGTTATCAAATATTTTTTAAAATATTTATTTTATTTTATATTAGAATTGATTCTCTTCATACTTAGAGGAATATGCTCTTTTAGGTTGCTTGATTTCTTTGTGGACAACAAGCTTGATCATGTTATTCTTTCCCAGTATGAAAAGGGCACAACTAGCTCCTTCATCATCTCTACCCACTTAGGAATAACCCGAATCGAGTGGATTAGGCATAGACATTTTTAGGAGTATCCGATTCGAGGTAGGATTCGAGTCGATTTCCAAACACATGCATTTAATCCACGTAACTCGAATCGCTCCCCTTTCTAGTGCTAGAATCAGTTTCAGCTCGATCAGGCGGGCCTAATTTGGCTTGTTGCGCGCAAATGGCTAGCACAAAGATAGAAACTATCAGAATTATATTTGGTGAAATGTCAATCAATAAATTTACATAATTATTAATTTATTTTTGATGAATATTAATCTGATGAACATTTGGCAGTGGTCGGGACAATTTTCCTTAGGGACTACCTCGAGGCAGCCACGATCGTGTTCTTATTCACAATTGCCGAATGGCTCGAGTCGAGGGCCAGCCACAAGGTCGGCGAATAGCCAAACCGTGATGATGCTCAGATATGGCAGCAGCTTAAGTTACGTTTTCTGACATTTGATTGCTTGTTGTGCTGCAGGCAACGGCCGTGATGTCCTCGCTGATGAACATGGCCCCCCAGAAGGCCGTGATAGCGGAAACCGGGGAAGTCGTGGACGCCGATGACGTGAAGGTCAACACGGTTTTGGCCGTCAAGGCTGGGGAGGTTGTGCCGATTGATGGGGTCGTGGTCGAGGGCGAGTCTGAAGTGGACGAGAAGACGCTGACCGGAGAGTCTTACCCGGTCCCCAAGCGGAAAGACTCAACGGTTCTGGCTGGCACCATGAATCTCAACGGTAAATGACACTACACTATTTCCTGGTTCAGAATTTGAGGTGAAATCCGATTTAAATTCCCAACTGTAGAATTGAAATTTGGTGCACTCACTTCAGGTTATATCAGCGTGAAGACTACCGCCGTTGCGGAGGATTGCGTGGTGGCCAAAATGGCGAAGCTAGTCGAAGAAGCGCAGAACAACAAGTCCAAGACGCAGCGGTTCATCGACAAGTGCGCCAAGTACTACACGCCTGGTTAGTCCCTAGGACCATTTTCGCTCTTAGATACTTATAGAATCGCTTCGTGGCGGGCATCCAGGTCTGTCCGAGGACTAATTGGCTTCAGTTGTGCAGTTGTTTTGGTGATAGCAGTGTGTATAGCCGTGATACCGGCCGCAATGAGAGTCCGCAACACTGATCATTGGTATCACCTGGCGCTGGTGGTGCTGGTGAGCGCGTGCCCGTGCGGGCTCATCCTGTCTACGCCGGTGGCGACATTTTGCGCGCTCTCCAGGGCAGCCACGTCGGGGCTGCTCGTCAAAGGAGGGGACTATCTCGAGACTCTGGCCAAGATCAAGACTGTGGCCTTCGACAAGACCGGAACTATTACTAGAGGTGAATTCGTGGTGTCCGATTTCACGTCTCTCAAGGGCGATCTCGGCTTGAACACATTGCTCTACTGGTAATTGCTACACTGGAAACTTTAGTGTTACATTGGTAATATTTGTAGATTATATATGACGTGGTTTATCATGCCTTGAAGGGTTTCGAGCATCGAAAGCAAGTCGAGTCACCCGATGGGGACGGCCCTTGTGGACTATGCGAGATCGTACTCCATTGAGCCGAAGCCGGATGAGGTCGAGGAGTACCACAGCTATCCGGGCGAAGGGATTCATGGGAAAATCGACGGAGAAGACGTCTACATTGGCAACAGAAGGATCGCTCGCAGGGCCAGCTGCGAAGCGGGTGACGCTCAACTAGGCCATGCGGCCCAAGGTAAGACACTCGGATACATTTACATCGGGACGAGTCTGGCCGGAACTTTTAGCCTGTCGGACGCCTGCCGCTCCGGCGCTGCTGAGGCCATCAATGAGCTGAAATCGATGGGCATTCGGACAGTGATGCTGACTGGAGACAGCCAAGCTGCCGCAATGCATGCCCAAAACCAGGTGTGCTTCTATGAGCTGAAATTGATCAATGAGCTACCATGCGACATTTTCGCCTCTCACCCCTTTTATAACGCGTGATCAATGCAGCTAGGAAATGCTTTAGAGCAAGTCCACGCGGAGCTTCTCCCGGAGGACAAAGCGAGGATCATCGGCGAGCAAAAGAGCGCAGGCCCGGTGGCTATGATAGGCGATGGGATCAACGACGCTCCTGCTCTGGCCACGGCCGACATTGGGATCTCGATGGGCATCTCTGGCTCGGCCCTCGCCACCGAGACAGGCAATGTCATATTAATGTCCAACGACATTCGAAAAGTGCCCGAGGCCATCAAGCTGGCGCGGAGGGCGCAGAGCAAGGTGGTTCAGAACGTCCTGGTGTCGATAGTCACGAAAGGCGCGATCCTGGCCTTGGCCGTTGCCGGGCATCCGCTTGTCTGGGCGGCTGTTCTGGCGGACGTTGGGACGTGCTTGGTGGTGATACTTAACAGCATGTTGCTTCTAAGAGGCACCGGCCACCACCACCGCCACAACCACGGCAGCAGCCATCATCATCATCACGGAGGAGGAGCTTGTAAGAAGACTTCTGCTGCGAAAAGCGGCTGCTGCTCAGCTGAGAAAACTTGCGAGCCGAAGAACGACTGCGCCTCGGTCGCAAAGTCAAGCCACTGCGAGAAAAGCTGCAGCGCTGCGGCTGCGGCTGAGGGCGTCTGCTGCGGCCACACGGCTTTGAAAGGTCTTGGCAGTGACTGCTGCGATGAAGCTGAGGATTGCTGCGCTGATGCCAAAGTGACCCATCAGAAGAACTGCTGCGGAGATGTTAGCGCAAAGGGCGAGGATTGCTGCGCTGAGGCGGCCGAGACATCAGATGCGAGATCGAAGTCAGTCGAAGAGAGCGTCATTGTTGTCGAAGAGGAAGAGATCAAAGTCAAAATCCACAGCCACAGCCATAGCCACAGCCATGGAAGCTGCAGCAGCAAGAAGGCTGAACATGAGCACAGAGCGCTGTACAAAGTCCACGGCCACGAGCACAGCCACCCGAAGCCCTCAAAATGCTGCGAAGAGAAGAAAGCGAGCCACTGCCACAAGCCGCATTGTGAGACGAAACACGCACACGACAAGCTCGTCTTGCCCGGCCGCAATTCACAGGAAGAAGAAACTCACTCAAACACGACTTGCTGTAAAAGCAAGAATGAATCACCGTGCAGCCAACGGGCACGCAAACTCTCTGAGATTGCTGGTTCTGGGGTCTCAGAATCTGCTGCTTGCAGGAGCCTGGGGAAGCGAGAGGTGGGCGGGTGCTGCAAGAGCTACAGAAAGGAGTGCTGCAAGCACAACCACAGCCGCTTCGGGGCTGGACTGCCCGAGATTGTGATCGAGTAGATGACACATATCCTCATGGAGAGATCTCTGTACAATTGTAATGCAATAAAAAAAAAGTAAGTAGCTAACCCTGAAATTCAAATGTGAATTAGGGTATAATGTGAGTATCTTGCTACATGTCATTTTGACACGATCTAGACAAAAACTTGTCCATCTCAACCCCAGGAAAAATTGATGTAAGATTGTAACAAGTTCTAGTGGAACAAGACGTGAGTGTCTCAAGCTTGACATGCTGAATATTTACGTGTCCGGCCGAGAGTGGCATGAGGGGCGGAGAGCCGAATGTAGCCGAAGACGACTTGCCGGAATATGGACCTAGGCGTTTCGCCCAACCGGCGAAAACTCCGGCAAGTCATCCTTGGCTGCATTACACTCTCTGCCCCTTCATGCAGCTTCTCCTGGACAGTTCATAGAGCAGAACGGCACTACACATCCATGTGATTGTGTAGAGCTCAGATCTGAGCTGTGGGTTGGACTTCATCATGGCGTGTATTTATAGTAGATTGGCGATGAAGGCACATTCATTCATTCATTGAATGATTTCTGTACCAGAGTTTCTGCATTGCAGATTGACAGCGGAAAGTGGGTTTTGATTTTGTGTCTGGATTTGGTGTGCTGTTTTTGTTGACTGGCAAATATGTACTCGGAAGAATCTTTGATGTTAGGTATTTGGACCGTTGATAATTTTTCAAATTGAAAACCTAGCGAAATACAATTATATAATTTTATGAAATTTGAAAAAAAAAGCTAGTAATTAGCTGATAAATATCAATCCTGCATTTGAATAAGTTCAGTTTATTATCTTAATTGATTTATATTAGCATTACTATCCTTGTGTAGATTTTAATTTTTGGTGTTGGATGGAAGGTGAATTGGGAAAATTTTTGCTTGATTTTATCTAGCAGGGGTTTTTATTGTGGTTTTAATTAATCAAGATACGATAATTTATTTAAGAAAATAAATACAAAAAGAGTTTGAACTATCACAATTTTCTCAATTATATATGATTCGACATAGTTATTTTAAGAATTTTTTAAGTTGAATGAGCAATGCTGATTTTATTTGATTTCACTTTTGTGGTGGAATGAGATTTCTTGAATGGAATATTTAAATTTGTGTGCTGTCATAATGCAATGTACAATCAATCGAATGGATTTTTGTTCTCTGGATTTCCTTTGAGTATATATACTTGCACAATAGTATTTAACGTTTCAGCATTGGAAAAGACTTATTTGAAATGAGTAAAGGTATCCGTCGTCCCGACGGTTCAGTTCGAGAAAAATTAAAAATCGAACCAAATTATTAGTCATCCATTTTTAAAATATGAAACTTTAAACCGAATGATTTTTTAAAATTTGAAACCGAACCGAACGAAATCAAACCGAATAAAACCGGATCAAACCGAACCGAACCGCCCAGGAGCGTCGTACGGACAGATACCCGGGCGTATCCTATTCTGTTATACGAGTAAAGGCACTCGTCGTCCCGACGATTCAGTTCGAGAATTAAAAATAGAATCAAATTATTAGTCATCCTTTTTTAAAATATGAAACTGTAAACCGAATGATTTTTAAAAATTTGAAACGGAACCGAACCAAACCGGCCGAACCAAACGGGACCGTACCGAACCAAACCGAACCGCCCGGGAGCGTCGTACGGACACCCGGGCGATCCTATTCTGTTATATATATAGATATATAGATTAGACTATTTGAATAGAAACTTATTAGTCATCCAATTCATTATAAATATTTTTTCTTGTACTTTTCTGATGTCTTTAATTTTTTCCATATTAAAATGTTTTTTGTTTTTTATTTTTTTTAAATAGAACGGAATTAATAAACTAGAGAGATGCATACCGCACATAATTAAATGACAACATTTTATGAAATAGATCACAAATAATTAATTCTTCAAAATACCGTGTGCTGGCAATGGGAATGATTAGTGTCACAAAATAATGTTAATACAGCGGATTGTTACGCTTATGATCTTTTGTAATATTTTAGTACAAATAATAGTCATTTTTTGTAGGGATTGAAAAGGCATCATTAGCTTTTTACGGAGGAGTTTATAGTTCAGCGTTGTAATTGAACTACTACAAAACAGTGCATGTATGTCATGATACATTATGGATCGACCACCCAAAGTGGTAAAAAATATTAAATCTAATCCAACGTCAATATTTCTTGCCATGTATAAGAAATGACGGTGTGTGCTACATAAAGACTTACTTAAGGTGGAAAGGAGCCGACCCTCTGGCCTCTTAAAACCCCTATAAGTTCTTGTAAGATTTTAGAAAAGCATCATGTGCTTGTCAAAAGTTGATGGCTACTCAAACATACTAATGATTGTGAATTAATTCTCAAAGTATGCAATTTTTATCTTAACGTAAAAGTTATGGTCCACAAACGTGACATCATTCTTATTCTTCGAACAAGAAATATTGGAGAATGCTATAAAGTATTATCAGTGATCGAGATTGAATGTTTAAGAGACACTTTTAGAAAGAGATGTTTATTTTGACGAGTTCAAAATTGAAGATGATGACAAGTTATCACTCATAAACTGACGGCCAGACAGACGTTTCAATGAAATACTAGAGGAAACTTGCTACCCTTGTAAATACAAATCAACAAAATTGAGTCAGTTTGCTGGACAATACCCAGTTGTGCTTCAAATTCTAGAGAAATTTGACCTTACAAAAAGTCTCTTCGAAACTGTGATAGCCAACCAACAGCTTTTGTCACATACTTCATCGGGCAAATATGTAGTGGAAAAAGCTAAGAGCATTCAAGTTCACAAGAGAATAGAAACCAAACAATGATGTAGCTAAAAGGTACTTGGAGAAAGCTTCTAAAAGAATGAAGAAGTGAACGGATGAGAAGAGGAAGCCGGTGAAGTTTGAAGTTGATGACCTGGTAACTGAGAAAGTATTTCAAGAGCAGCTAAGATGCCGTAAGAGTAGAGAAAAATGATTATTTTGTAAATATAAAGGCTCTCTCACAATCATCCTGAAGATCGAAAATGTAGCCTACAAAGTGGAACTTCGTGACTAGATGAAGATTCATCTGATGTATCATGTTAGCTGCTTGAAACCATTTCACAAGGACAATGAAGATCCATCAAGTAGCAACACTAACAGATCATGAGTCAAACTCACCACAAACAACAAGGAAGAGATTGAATACATCTTATCAAATATGATACATCACTCAAGTAGCGTCACCGTCACATAATGAGTACTACGTTAAGTGGAAGGGCAAGAAAGTCGAGGAAGCTAATTGGGAGCCAACAAAAACCATACAATAGATAGATCAACTTATATTGTCTAGAGCGTCACTAGATTGAGAGGGAGGGGGAGTGTACAAACTAAGCTTGTCCCAAATATTGTTATGCATATGGCCATTTGCGAGCCTTGTAATGTTTAGTATGTTAACACAAACAATAGTCATGTTTATTGAAAATGTCTCTATAGCTCTTTACGGGGCAGCGAATAGTTCAACTTTGTAGTTTGAATATTTGATTTGAATAAGGTACATCATTCAAGTAACTAATCTTTATATGTGTCATCATGCTTATTTGGGTTGTAAGCTTTTTGCGATATCAATAAAAATGTATTTTAATGACAAGCTAGTAGCGACGATCTAATTATTTATGAAATATCATGTTAAACTATGATATTACCCTATTTAAAATCTTTTAGGTAGTAATCACGAGTTCTATTCAGGAGAGAAAGAAAAGAATTTGGAAGGAGAGTAAATATGTTCCCAATTTTTTTACGGAGCGTTTCGGATAAATTATAAGTCCACTTTTCCTTTTCTCCGATTTGATAGTATTTGGAAGATCCATGAGGATTCAGAATATAAAAGAGTATTTTGTCCTTTTAATAAATGTGTCATTTTTTTACTCTTATTTTTCCAACTCCCTCTCACATAAACAACCACGAATATAATTTGTATATGGAAAAAGGGAATATGCTTGTCACTGTAGAAAATTTTTCTATAGATAAAATTATTACAATGTTATTAGTTATAAATTCATGAATATTGACATTATGGGGGTATAATAGTCATTTAAAATGTATAATAATTGACATGGGTATATTAGTCGGTGCGGAATTATCTGAACAATAATTTATTATATTTTCTATTTTTTCAAATGGCCAATACACCCCTTAATTTCATCATCCATGAATTTAAAATAATGCACAATATGGTCATTTGTATCGCACATGTAGAAAAGTTTTCTATATTGACAAGCAAAAACCTTTACCCTTTGTATTTATATCCTCTATTTTACTTTCCTCTCTTATCATTTCAAATTGTTTATATCTCATTCTCACCAAACGCTGAACTATCACTGCTTACCCAATTGCGGTCTGAACGACCACGATTTCTAAAAAGGAAGCAATGAAAAAAATCGGTCTGATTTGGGATGATGTTTAAGATCAGTTTGTTTGATTTCTTAAATATAATTGATTTTATTAAAAATTTTGAAAATTATGAATGATTGAGTATGAAAAGACGTCATTTTTAGGTGCATAAAATGATATTATTTATTTTGATCATCAAGCGATGTAATTTTCGCACACAAATTTAAGTCGTATAATAATATTAATTTAATAATGTAAAGAAAAAATTTATTTTAAAAAATCAGTCTTATTTTTTATCACATTTTTTTTAAAATCATTTTAATTCAGATCGAAATTCGGTAAGTGATGATAGTTCTTATCTTTTTAAATTTTTATCCCTTAAAAAATTCTGGGATAACGCTTTTTTGTTATGCACACGAATTCATATTTCTTACAAACTTCTCGTCGCTAAAAGCATCCATAGATCAATGAAAATTCTCTAGGCAGATTTGTTGTCAGCTTTGCTCTGGCGTCGTCTCTGATGGAGCCACCATTGAAGCTCCTCCTTCTAGTTTTCCTCACGCTCACTTTCTCCGCCATCTTCCGAGCAGCAGCGTCTTCAGGAGACGCCTCATGTGTGTCAAATTCGCCTCTCCGTGTCCATTCTAGTATCTCCATTTTAGGTCAGCTTCAGCTCTCGCTCCGTCCAAACCCTAATCATCTCAATTTACGAACTTCGTTGACAGAATTGACTTCACACGAAGATTCTCCTGTGAGCATCGATTCCATGTTCGACATGTTTTTGCTGATTCTCTGGTTGTGGCTTGATTTGATTTCATGTATTGTTTGACATTCTGGCGTTCGATTTCTGGGAAGCGACAGTTGAAAAAAGAAGAAGGATCGAATGGTTGACTGGTTAATGTGTGAGTCACTTTTGTGCCTTTTTTTTTCAGTAGTGAGATTTAAGCAGTAAGCAGATAAGGATGGACTTGATATGGACTTGTGGAGAATGGAATATGATCAGCTGGAATTGCATTGTGGACTGCTGTAGTTAATGTTCAAGTGTAGTGGCTTGTAACAGTTAACATATCTGACTTCTCTAGCTTCAGAACAGATAATGTTAAATGATGATTCTGGATTTTTTTTTCCTGAGTAGGATTTGGTGCCGAGGTCTAATTTTTATGGTTGTATGACTTAATTTGAAATCTGAACTGTTTGGAACAACTCATAATCTTGTTAAATGGGGCCGTAAAGGTCTTGTTCATTGAAAATGGACTGACTTTTGATGAGCGGTCATGTGTTTGCTTCATCACTTTTTAGACTAAGATCAACTAGAGTTCTTCTTTTAGCTGGTTAGCAATTGTGCTTTCTCTTGTCCTGCTGAAGCAAGAATTGGTGAGAGAGTTGAAGAACTGAAAATGAAGGATGACAACATCAAGTAGATGGAGAAGAACATCGAAGAAAAATTAGAGTACATTAGTTCACTTAATATTCAGGTTGAAGCTCTCCAGGTAAGATTTTTCCTTCTTTTGATGACAATTTTCGTTTGGAGAGCTCAGAGCTGCAATATTATTTTACCACATTTTGTTTGTGCATTGCGGCTTGACATTAAATCCATAGTGAGCCCACTATGTAGCATCATGTAAACATTCATTGCTGCACAATGGTCACATGTTTGAGGAAAAGAGATAGGTAATCTCATTTATGAACTTTAGGACATTTACCGCAATTATTATTCTTTTAGCCGAAAAGATCCCCAGAAGATGAGGAAGTGAAGACCAAGATGCACGCCCGCTTTACTGAGCTAAGCAACAAGGTCAATCCAGCTCCCCTAACCTTTAGCGTCAGTTATGCACTGCTTATATTTATCGTTTTCTTTTTACAGGTTGACAGTCTTAGAAAGGAAATAGAAGCACAAGAGAAGCATGATTTGGAAGTGCGTAGATATACAAGAGAGGAAAAGATCAGAGAACTGAATCTGAATCTAGAGAGTGTAAGTCACTGAGACTATTTCTAACTACAAGCCTACAACACTGATTGTGATCAACCTCTAGTTAAAATTCAGGTTTGTATGGTTATATTGTTTGAGGGAACGCACAATGTATTTAGTCCTCTAATTCTATACGGTCTTCAATTTTTTAGCTTCTGTATTCAAGATTCTAATATGGACATATTTTGTATGCTAACTTTTATGCCGTCTTATTATGCGTCAGATATTTTAGTAATTATTACCCTGCAAACTGTATAAAATGTGTCACTTTATCTGTTGGTGTATCAATCTCCAGCTTCAGAAGGTCAGTGATGAACAGAGGACCAGGGTAAGCGAAATCAAGCACGATATTGAGTTTATAGAGGTATTCAAATGGTTCTTTGATTGTTCATTTGCAACAGTGCTGCAACAGATATGATCATTATTGTACTTTTTGGATTCAGGAAAGACTTTTTAAATTGAAGCTCGAGAGGCCAGTTTAGTAGCTGAAGCAATGAACCAGGTAACACAACTTTTTTTTCATTGGTTGAGATGATATTGTAGTTTTATTCATTCTCTATCATTTGGCTTATCGTGATGAGATATTAATTAAGGCAAACTTCTTGCTGCCTATAAATTTGTTTTATATTTGCTAGACAGAAGATAAACTGGTTTAGTTTTCCTCATATTATAACTTTGTGGTCAAAATCAGATCTATGGCGCCTGGTTTCCCCAATGGATGGGGGCTTCAATTGATTGTTGTCTGCTATATTCTGCTTTACACAGATTGCAGAAACATTTTCACAAGTAGGCTGTATTTTCTGATGGATTATGTATTATTTGCAGTCCTACGCAAAAACATTCTGGACAGAACATGGTAGACTGAATTTGGATTGGGCCATTCAGAAGATACCTTTTTATTACTCTGTTCTGTTGTAATTTTATACTCAGGCCTGATTAACTTATTCTAAACAAAAGTTGATCAAAATTTGTAATGTTCTACCTGATAAAGATAAAGTATTATCTGTATTGTTTTCAGTAAAAGATTGATGACTAATAAACTCTCATATTATGTTTGCTTTGTTCAAACATTGTTTCACTTTCAGGCTTTGGATACGAAGTGTGTAGTTCAGGGGTGGGCTGACCCCTACATGATAGCCGCCGAGAAGGTTGGTGGCGATTTATTGATTTTTTAGGAATTAAATGAATACACTAGTTGTTATTCTAAAAATCGCTTGGAAGTATGAAATATCTGTGGTCTGACTTACAATGTATTTGTCTGGAATGTTTTTCCACATGATTACAAGTTGAGGACTGCACTCTTCATACTTTATCTAAAGTCTAACTCAAATGAACTTGTCTGGCATAACAATCATGACTGTATCTAAGAATTATTGATTTTTGGTGTTCTCAGACTTGCCCTTTTTACATATAGCTTTTTTCATATTTGTGCTATACCTTTGGTTTGGAAGCTAGTTGGAAGCCCTCATTTTGTCTTCTCAATTCCTTACTTTAGAAGATTTTTGAATAATATTTTTGCTGCCCTTCATGTTTAGTCATAAAATAACATTTTAATCAAATGATTTTAAAATGTCTATAGAAGATTTTTGGTTATATTGATTTCATTTTCTCTCTCTGGCAAAGAACTGGATCCCAAAGATGAAGCATTGTCTATGGTTGTAATTTATCTGGAACCGCAGCTTACAGAAACCAAAGATTTTCGCAGCCGGAACTCTACTGCGCATTCATCCCTTTGCTTTTATTAACTTCTTTTGATAGATCTGTCATTCTTGTGTTTGGTGAACTGTGTGAGTTATGGAAGCATCTCAGGCCATACATTATTCGATTTTCAGTTACAACAAAACTGCATTTGACAAGCTAAGAGCCACTCTGAGGCCTTACACTAGAGAAGTTATTTCTAATTTACAGTAGGCTGATGAAATCAATGATGGCACGCCATACTCAGGTATACCTTTTATCATTTTGAGGTTTTTATTTCATAAAATACTAACAGTCCAACACTAATTGGTTAAGGAAGTGCACTGTTGACTCTAAATGTAATGGCTATCAATAGTTATTTATACAGAAATGTCCACTACCTTTTTAACCACCAAACATCCTGATGAGTAGTGGCTGTAGTAGTATGTGGGGGAAAGTTTGTAAATGTAACAAGTATTGGTGTTGAGCTTTCTGGAAAATCAAACAGTATTATTAAATTTCATTTTCATGTGAAGGTTGGGCTATAAGGAGTTCAGTAAATCGTTTATAAGAGTTTTAATTCTCACTTATCCGGTTCAAGACATTGTTCTCGAGTTTTTAGAAGGTCATGAATACTCTAGACCAGTTGCAGATACCGGCATAGTATTGTATTTGGTATGTTTATACACTCATGCGTTGATATTCCTCCCACACTTCCCACGCTCTTTTGTGTTTTATCTTGAGTCATACCATTGAAGCACTTACTGTCTTTGTTGCAGGCTTCTGCTGTATGTGCTCTTCCTGCAATTCTTATTGTTAATCTATATACCAGTATAGTCAGGAGTGCGCCACTTGGGTTAAGTTGTATTTGTCAGTGGATAAATACCTTAAGCTAAGCATGTAAGAATTGTATATATAATACTCTAAACTTCACTGGGATGTACCATTACCCGTGGCTCTTAGTAACGTAGTTAAGTATACTCACTTATACCATCTCTAAGCCAGGTCAGACTCTAACTGACTGTTACATCCCTGTAAGGGGGTGGAATATTACATTCTTTTGTGTTGGTGTGCTGCCTCATTCGAGGAATCTGCACTCTAAAAGCCTCGATACTAAATAAAGAGTCTTAATCCTAATTAAGGAAGCTAAGGATATCCCACCCCGTCGATGTGGGATGTAACACTGACCCTGGTCTGAAATCTATTATGTACTTCAATGCAGTTCTTATAGGTTACGTAGGAAAAGTTTGCGAAGTGTAACTTTATCAAGGGTAATATATGAAAAGGCTTTCATTAGTGGTTCTTCAAATCTTTATTTTTCATTCAGTTTGAGTCCTGGCTTCCTTATTATCTAAACTACAGGTATTCAGCAAGTTGATCAATTAAACTGAATCATTTACTTGATACTTCTGAATAATGACTAACTTGCATCGGATTTTCAACGAAGTATTAATGCAGGAGCAGGATACCACCCCACCTAGACGACAGGCCAGAAACACTACAAGTCATGCAGCATTGTGAGTCTTTCTTCAACGACCTTCCTCGTAAGGCATCTAGTAGTTTATATGCAAACAAAAACCTTAGGTGACCTACACCACCTGTATGCTAATGCAATCAAGGGCTCCATGTTTTTGCCATGTCTTCTAAGCTGCCAGTTTTATAGAAAAGTACAAGAAAAGATAGCTGAGTCACTGGATCAATCAAGTAGCAAATGAGACATTCCAAAATCACCACCTATCCAAAATCCAACTAACTCTTGAAATTCTTAGGATAAAGTGTAGACTGTAGGCCAAGTGGTCCATCGTTTGTGGGCACCACTTTGTTACAGTACAACTTCTTCCTTTGCCATTATTAGGACACATCTGAATCTCATGCCTCTGTGTGTATTTGTTGACTTAGACAACTGAAAATAGCTAGTACCTAGCAGCTAACAATTTGGCATTAAGATGAAGGACAAGTCAATAAGAAGTATATCAAATGGGTAAGCAAGTGTTTAGAAAAATCTGGAGGAAGGTTGGCCTGGTTTTCATTTTGCGGAGTTGCCTGAATGGACAGACATAGTTGAGCGTCGAGATTGATTGTTACATCGACTTGTTTTCTACAGAAGTTTTCAACTCTAAATTTAATGCTGGGAGCTTAAGATTTGTGTGCAATGAAACCAGGCCCTCGAGCAGTGAACCACTTACAAACCCCCATACTCAAAATTTAATGCTGAGATCATAAATTGTGTCAATCAGTCCATGGTGGCTGCCCTCCAACGTGGGCGGCTACTCCACTGAGCCACGCACGTAATACATTACAATACTCTGTATTTGGTTAAGTATGAAAACTTGGCATTGTGCTGAATCCCAACGTATAACCAATCTAATGCTTTTTTTATATTTTGATCATTTATAAAGGATAAAAACACAGAGAATTTATATATCCAACATACTTCCAACCTGAGATCTTGTGATCAAGAGATGGGACTCTTAGCCACCTGGCCAGTTGGGACCAATCGTAATTATTAAAATCGGATTTGAAGTCAAAATAGTCATGTTTATTAAAATCGGTGTCGGTTAAAGAAATGTTAATACTAGTTGCACACATTCAATGTATATGTAAATTTTGTATAAAATGTAATGTATTATTATTGGTATCGAATGATTTTTTAATGAATTATGATGATGAAGTAACTAATATCTGTTTTTAAGGTATGTGTCATTAATAAATGTGCTTTGAAATTCTTAAGTGATTATGAAAAATTGACAAATAGATGTTAATTTAAGGACAAGTAAAATAGGATAGAGGGAGTAATTTACAAGGAAACTCAATAGTTTCACACCGTCATGCTCTACCACATGGACCATGAATCAATTATTGAGATACTTACATGTGGTAGTTTGACCATCCATGTGTCAGATTGATGAATCGAAATTTTTTTACAACCAATTATTAATTGTCACGTGTCACCTTGATTTTTCAACGCGACTCGTTGCAGCACACCAATTGTAGTATTCATGATCCACCCAAGAATGCCTCTTGGAAAGTACGAGTAAAGGCATCCGTCGTCCCGACGGTTCGGTTCGAGAAAAATTAAAAATCGAACCAAATTATTAGTCATCCATTTTTAAAATATGAAATTGTAAACCGAATAATTTATTAAAATTTGAAACTGAACCGGACCGGATCGAACCACCCAGAAGCGTCGTACGGACACCCGGGCGATCTTCTTCTGTTATATATATAGATTAATTATTATTAGAATGCATTAGTTATTAGTTATTGACATAATAATTACAAATTAATATGTGACCGGTACACTATAAAATCGGTCCGGTTTAAAATGCTTTATACTAAATCGGCTGATTGAATCCCGGTTGATTTTGTATCTGGTGATAACTATGAGATCAAGCCCCACGTTATCTCCCTGTGTTTGAGACAGGTGCTTGAAACATCATTTACTTCAGTTTACCGTAACTTGTAGCCCGGTAAAGTTTAAGAAGGAAGAAATGGTGTTAAGGAATGCATACCACCTTGTCAGACTGATGACATAGTAAGTCTCATATCCTGTTTCATTTGAGACTGTTCACATGTTGTCAGAGGCTCAGAGCTTTGAAGTGAGTGTAAAATGGGGTGGTTCCCATAAATCTGAAAGCCATTACATTACGTGCCCAACTACATTTTACATTTTTACTTCTTTTCT
>NQLW01000037.1:621544-642342 GCA_002312845.1 Kalanchoe fedtschenkoi | reverse complement strand
TGAATGCTGCACAACAGCCATAACGATTCAACAATTAGACTAAATTTTATCGTGAGAACAGAATATATTGTTACGTACCTGATCAATGGCAGCGAGTACATCAGCAACAAACCCTCCAAATAGCCTGTACAGTGCCTTGTAAACTGCGATTCTGACATAAATAACCGAAAATAAAGTAGTTCTCAATCACAACGGCTGCACGGATGATAGTAGAATACATCAGATAATTGTGTCTTTTTGTACCTAGCACGGGGTGCCATCCCACTTGCCCTGCCAAACTCATGCTGACACATAACCACAGGAACTCCGTTATTTCCAGCAGCGATAGCTGCCGTATGGCTGCATTCAAAGGCACAGTAATGAGATGAAATGGTGCACAATGAATTGGATGAGAACCAAAACATTTGAAATTCTGCTTGGAATAAAAGCTTGATATGAACTATAAGGGGGTAATTTAAATAGAGCAACACTAAGAATGACACTGGGAAGGGCTGTACCCTCACTTCAATAAAGAAGCCACTTAAATGAGGTTAACAAACGACGTTTTCTAACCTTCCATGACCATCACCATCGAGTGGAGAAGCAAAATCAACTGTTGGATTGAAGGCTCCAGCAGCTTTTGCAGCTTCAGCAAAATGTTGGGCTCCTATGATCTTACCATTACAGAAGCTCATCTTAGTGTCAGGATCAACTTCACACTTCCCTCTGTACTTAGGAACAGGTCCATAAGGATCCCTAGGATCGGTTGCAAAGCTTGGGTGGTGTGGGTAAATCCCAGAATCCACAAATCCAATTACTATGTCCTCACCAGCCCTGTCAAAGCCGCCTCCAGTTGGCCACACTCCTGTTGGGAGTCCCAAAAATTGAGGCGTGTGTGTGGTCAGCTTCCGAACCTTCCAATCTCTTTCCAGAGATATTACACCAGGGGCGCGCCTAAGGACTTCTGCCTACCGGTTCATTGAGAATGAAGGATGAGAAGATATAAGAGAGATGGTGTGTTGATGAAATCTTCTAAGGAAATCAAGACGGGAGAACTACAATTGAAACTAAAGATGAAAGGGTTCACCTGTTCAGGGGAAAGGTGAACAGAAAATCCATTCATAAGATGCCGATAGCTGTATATTTTTGTGTATGTCCCATGATCAAACAGCATTCCAAGAAGCATGTCATGCTTCTTTTCAAGGTGACGGGAGTAGGCAATGACATGATCACTTCAAAGGAAATCAAAGAGGTAGAAATAGTTAGCATCGTAACCTTAAACCAGACAATATTAATGTTCACAAATCAGCATGTTGCTTGTTGTAGCAGAAATGCAGTTTTGTTTATCCTTAACAAAAAAGATTATTGATTTTGGAGGAGTTATCTGACACCCGGCTTCACAGTCAAATATGCTGCTCAAGGTTAGATTGTCTTTAGTCAAAACAGGACGCATTAAATACATAAACATAGCCAGCTTATATTATGAAGTGTGGACTGAGATATTTTCTTGTTTTGGCTATGTGTACTTAGATACCAGAAACAAATACAAACATCAGAATCTCAAGTTGACTTACCTTGTCACGTCAATCCTTTCATCAGTATCCACAGCAGTTGCTTCAAAACCATCCAGTCCACCTTGAAAACTCACAACCGGTTCTCCTTCCATTGTTGCTATGTAAATTTCCGCCTCTCCAAAAGCCAAAATGGCAAACAGAACTATTATACTACTATATATTGACTTCATAGGTTTCATCATAACCGATTCCACTCACACTGAAGCAGCTCCACCACTGCCTGTTCACTGCACCAAGTAACAGTCAAATATGAAAATGTTTTCAGGCAATAGATTGAGCTTAACATATCCAATCTTCACAAAATTAACTGATGGCAACACCACAGCATAGCCAAAGAAACAAGAGCTCCTCAAAAAACAGAAATATGTTGAATATTATCGAAATACTAGCTATCTCATTCACTGACCACAACCGGAGAGTCTGAGAGGATAAGCAACCAGGGTCTAATCTATACATTTTCTCCACATAACTACATTTACCAATCAGAAACTTGTTAACATCAAATCCAACACAACACCGCATCAGCTTCAATTTGTAACAACCACCACGAGCTACATGTCTCACATCTCGGATCAAGCCAGCCACGCATACACTCACAATCAGCGTATTGGATTGTGATACATACCTAAATTGAGCAGAACACGTGGATCCGAATCCTCTCTCCCACAACCTCCGGCTGACTTCAACAACAAAAAGGCAAACAAAACCACCACAATCAGCATCAAGACATGTTCAATCCAGTACCCCCAAGCACCGATCCATGCGGAGCATCAACAAAAATATCTTACGCCGAGAATCAAAAGAGAGCTTACAGTATAACGCGATTCCACTAGCGAATAGCGCAGATCACGGAAGCAGGGAATAAAGCGGAAGCGCCAAAAAGCGCACCAGCAGCAGCAAATTCGGAAGAAGGAGAATGAGGAGGGAGTGTTGGAAGTAAGCAAATGAGAAAGCTGAGTGAGTGAGTGAGCAGAGAGATCTGCTTGGTTGGTTTCTGGTATTTCTACATTGGCCGGTTAGATCAGAGAGAGAGAGAGGGAGAGAGAGATAAGTGGAGTGTGGAGTGAGAGAGAGAAATGGGTAGTTAGGGTTTTTGTACACTTTTTTGAATTTGGCGTATTGAATTTGCAGACAAGACGACGAAGATGGTGGACGAGCTCACCCAAGTCTTTCTTTCTTCATTTATTAGTACAAACGATAAATTTAATATGATAAACAGATATAACCTCTCCATATACTGCCTCACTCATTATGAAATTAATGATAATGATTTAATAAATTTAATAAGTAGTAGATAGTTAATATTTTTTTGAAAAAAATTCATACAAAAATAAAATTAGTAGATGATTACTGGTGAAGAATGAATTTTTTATTAATTATGATAATGAAGCGATTAATATTTGATGTTTTAAGATAGTTGTAAATATTAAATACACATTGAAAGGTGCTAAATGATAAATAAACGTGAACAAAAAAATTCGATTAAGTGACATGTAAAAGAGAACAGTTTTGAATGATATCGTTTTGAATAATAGTCAAAAGTTGTATGGTTTATGATTTAAGTTTTTTAGTATTTCAGGGTCTTGTGGATTATTTATTTTCCTTTTTGTTTTAAGTGTATTTTTAGGGATTTAGGATTAGGGAATGATGTCATTTTTGAAGAATTTTTTAAACATCCTAAAAAAATTATAAATATAAAATTTGAAATCCAAAAATCTTAAAATTCTAAAACATTAAAAATTTGAAAACTTAAAACCTATAACTTTGGAAAAATATCTAATATAACATAATTTTAGGTGTCATGATATGTAATTTATATACTCTAATAAAGAATATCCGTCAACCCCAAATTTAATTCTTATTTTTCAAAAATATTTTAAAATTTAATTACCATGAAATATTCAATTAATCAACATTTGATAGCAAAAAATCACCATTCTAACATGTTTACTTCCAAACTAATAGTATAAAAAAAACGTATCTTTACAAAATCATAAATTACCTACTTATTGTGATGTTTTTTTTTAAATAAATGTTATTGTTGTGATAAGTGGTCCTAAGTTAAACTTATTCACTAGGTTGAATTTGTGTCCTTTCAATAAAATAATATTATTTTATTCACTCAATAAGTAAAATTATAATCAAACCAAATTAGTCTCAATTCAATTTCATTTTAATTAATGCAATTTTATTTTATTTTTATTTTTTTGTGTGAAAGATACAACGTTTAATTCATTTGCATGCACTTTAAGTTTGTTTAAAGCAAAGTATGGATTCTAGCAGAATACTTCCCTTAGAATTCAAGTGTGTATTTGGACGACAAAGAGCGGTTTGGTGCAAGTGTGATCACGGGTGCAAGATCCACATCTACATTCGTGGTGGTGTCTGCTACTATAACATAAGAGTAGTTTCATTTTTTTGATGTATGGTGTTGGTCCAAACTGGATTTAAATGAGGTCCAATCTCGCAAACGGTTCAATTTGGTGTTGTCTAATCATTTTCAAATCATGAGTTCAAGTTTTAGTAGTACCGCATTTGCGCTTTGATACATTTGAGATGCGTGTGAGCTGGTCCACAGTAAATAAGAGTGCCCAGAATCAAATTTGAAAAGGTGTTTCGATCTGATTTTGAACCGCTCTTATTATAATTGATTTCTCTTCATCATATAGTCGCCAAAAATTTTATCCCATATTGTATACCGTATTTTAAATAAAATAAAATAAATCATATAAAATTCTAGGAAGTTACTTTGAGAAAAAAAAGGAGGAGACATCAAACTAGGAGCGTAAATAAAAATCGACCAACCAATGAATCGAATCAAATCGAACTGAATTGATAGGTTCGGTTCGGTTTGGAATGTTAGTGGTTCGGTTACGGTTTCAAATTTTGAAAAACTGACGACTAATGGTTTGGTTTGATTTTTAATTTTTTTCAAACTGCCGATCCAAACCGAATAATATTATGGTTTTATATGAAAATTCTTATATTTAGTAATTAAATAAGTCAATAAACTTCATGAAAAAGTTAACCAAACCAAATCAACCCACCAAATCAAACCATGTGGTTGATTTGGTTTGGTTTTTTAAATTAATGATTCGGTTCGGTTCGATTTCAAATTTTTCACACCGATTACCAATTATTTGATTTGATTTTTCATTAAAAATCATATCCAACCGAATGGCTACATCCCCTGATTAGAAGTAGATGCCTCCTGAACCTGGAGTGAGGGAGAAGGATTACCCTGCCTCGTCTTACCAAGACATACTTCAATCATGTCCGAAAATTACATGGGCAATTGCAAGTCTAGTGCTCATGAAGAAAAGCAGATTGAAAAGTGATTAATGATTTAGGAGACGAGGAGCGCGACAGGCTACATTAAAATCCATGAGACATGTGAAGCTCTGTCGGCCCCCACCACGAAACTTAGCGTCGAAAATTCACAACACTGCATGTGATCGTTTCATTTCAGACGGCCCTCCTCCACTTAATTATTTCCCTCTCCTCTCACTTGTATTTATCTCATTCGTTCCTTTCAAATGTCTATTATTATTCTCCATTGATAGATCAGTGTTTTAAAAAGCGTGAAGTGGTGTTAGGCGATAAGTATAATATTTAATAATTATTAATTGACTAGACGAGATTAATCAGAATGATTAATTGAATAATTAATTTGAGTTAAATATATTAATTATAAATTTAACAATTAATTATAAATATATATATTTAAAAATTATTATTTTCATAAAAAATTAAGTCTTGAATAATTAATCGGCTAGGCGGAATATTTCAACACCGTCTAGTGATTAATCAACGATTTAGCGATTAATCGATCCGAAACGGAGATTTTTAGAACATTGCCATTCTTGAGAAACATTTGAAGAGAATAAAGCCCGTTTATATTAATTATAGAATGATGATTTACAAATTTATTTATTTTATATAAAAATGAGTATTCAATTGAATTTAGCAAAAATTCAAATATGATATTTGATCCAGTAGCGCAAAGGCGGCATGTGCGTGGGTCGAGATGTGGAATGCTTGATGTATCGATATGCAAAATGAACCTTCTCGTTGATGAATAAAATTGCTTGGTTGATCATTTATAATTATACGAGTAGAGGTATTAGTCGATCCGATGGTTTGGTTTGAGAAAAATTAAAAATCGAATTAAATTATTAGTCATTCCTTTTTAAAATATGAAATTATAACCCGAACGATTTTTTAAAATTTGAAATCAAACCAAACCGAATCGGACCGAACCAAACCGTCCGGGAGCGTCGTACGGACAGACACCCGGACGTATCCTATTCTGTTATATATATATATATATAAATAATGTTAAGAATATGTAGAGTCTGATCTACTAAGAACAGGAAAAGCCTTGCTACTAATAGAAAGAAGCACCAGCTATATCTAGTACCCTCCCGCAACCTGAAGATGGGAAAGAAAATACCCAAAGATTGTCCCAAAGAAATTCATATGGAGCATTGGTCAATTGATCATGTGTAGACATAAACTACACCTGTATGTAAGTGGCCATTTCATATCGGTTCTCGAATAAAATGAAAAATTATCTCAATATATTTCATTTGGACATGAAAAACAGGGTTTGGTGATAAATATACAACACTAATATTTTTCACCAAATAATAGGAGCGAAATAGAGAAAATCTCAAGCTCACCTAGTAAGTATTGAAGCCATGTTCATTATTCAGCAGCAGCAATATAAACTAAAGCTTTGTATCCAGACTCCATGAAGGAAGGGACAACTTTTTTTTTTTTTGGTTCTGATAACACCAACAAATTAAATAATGCCCCAAATATATAGCATAACCATCGACAGAGCATTTATCATCTCGACATCCAGCCCAGTCATTATACGAAAAATTTGAAGTTATGTACTTTGTCATATTGTTAACAAAAGTTCATGAGAAGTAGCACATTGCCCCTGAAAGCGTTTAGCTCACATATATGAACATCCCTCTATAACTCTACATGAATTTTTTTTAAAAAAAATTAAGTGATGAATACTAACAAAGTAATGAAGGATATATGACAATAGAGACTGTGGGTGAAATTATAGCCGAATAGGTGGAAGATAATATGGAGGAATCGAAAAATATTTGTAAACTGGTTGATACCAAATTAGAGAGGAATGAATAAATTGTT
This sequence comes from Kalanchoe fedtschenkoi, assembly GCA_002312845.1. NCBI lineage: Eukaryota > Viridiplantae > Streptophyta > Magnoliopsida > Saxifragales > Crassulaceae > Kalanchoe > Kalanchoe fedtschenkoi. Next base: position 635,620 of record NQLW01000037.1, on the reverse strand, counting down.
CTTCCTATTGCATTGAGTTAATATTTTATAATTATACAAGGGAGAGTACCCGTCGAACCGACGGGTTTGGATCGATCCGGTTCGAGAACACTTAAAAATTGAACCAAATTATTAGTCATCGGTTTTTTGAAATTTAAAACCGAACCGATCCACTAACATTTAAAACCAAACCAAACCAAACCAAACCAAACCAACCGATTTCAAACCGAACCGAACCAATCGGAACCAAACCAAACCGATCGATTTCAAATCAAACCGAACCAACCCGGGACCGAACCAACCGGGACCGAACCGAACCGACTGGAACCGAATCAAACCGCCGGGAGCGCGACATCCTATAATGTTATTATAGTAGATATAAAAACCATAAGTTAATTATACAGAGTCTTATCTAAATCATGTTACGGATGAGAAGAGTCTTGCCAAATAATGAATATGGAGAATTTTGTCTAATAATATTAAAATATGAAGAGACTAAAAATTCAAAAGTCAAACACCAACTTTATCTACTAACTAATAAAAGTTTATTTGAAAAATACCTCACATCATTTCATTTAATAATTAATAACAATGAGATTAAATTATATGAAATTATCAAATTGTAAAGAAACTATAATATATTGAACTGACCGAATTCAACTATTATTGATAGAAATTCAACAATTTGAAAAGCATTAAATGTGCACGTGATACTTCTATTCGATTGATTTTATGAAATCGAACTGATGTGTATTGCTGCCGTCGATGTGTAGTTGGTTATAAATTAAAAAAGATTGGACCGATATAAGACCGTTGTGATTTATTTAATATTTGGGGTTGCAGAGTCTTCAAGTTCTTCCTCACTGACACAATAATTTATTATTATTATTAATTTTTTTAAAATCTTAATTATTAATAATATTTGAACTGAATAACACAAAGATGATAGACCGTCACCTGACTACTTGACCACCACTGGTGACAACAATTTGTTATATGAGATGCATCATTGATGTTCAATGGTACAAACTCTTTGCATATGCTATATTATTAACATATGAGTTTTTTTATTTTAGATTTTTTTCATATTATTCTTTTCCAAATGAATTCTCTTTAAAAAAAAGTTTATCAAAATGACATATTTTTAAATAATAGTCATTAAAGCGGCGGTTATTTTAAGGTCAATCATTATTTGAAATTGGATCTCGACCTAATTTACATAATGTACTGACGGTACAGTCTAATCAACAAATATATAGACAGAATCTAATTTAAAACAGAATCTGACATTAAATCAAACACCGTTCAAAATGACAATTAAATATTAAATTCCGCATCAATTGAAAATTTAGTCTGAATTAAAATCAGACCCACTTTGATGCGGGGTTGGAAGGCATGCAATGGCTGAGCTTGAAACACAGATGGAAGGCTTGTTTCGGCTAAGAATTGTACGGGCCAAAATAAAAAAAATAACTATTAAGATATATGCTTGTGTAATACACAAGATGCACAATACTCAGGACCCATCTATTAGGGCATCCCATTGAAACTTCGTACGAATGTTTGTGTCAGATCACAAATCGTTTTATTTTGATGTGGAGATTGGTTTTTGGTCTTCTGACACAACACCGTTTCGTGCAGACGAAGCGGTTCACAAAATAAGAATATACAGCGTTTTTAATTTAAAAACGCCGTATATACTTTATACGACGTTTTTAAGTTAAAAATGCCGTATAAAGTATATACCATATACGTCTTTCTACATATTGAAAAATTCTATTATTTAAAATTTTTGTCAAAAAAATTATTAATAATTATAAATAATCAAATATTTAATTAATCTTGAAAAATCTTTAATTAATATATGAAAACTAGAAAATGGTATAATATGACATGTGGGTCCATGCGTAGAGGTTTGAAAGGTTGTTATGTAGATGTAAGTTTATGAAAATAAGATTTATGACAAATCTGAGTTAGCATGACACAAATCTTACGTGGCATGACACAAATCTCATTTTTAATTTGTTTTGATGGGGATGTCCTAAGATATGACCGTTACTATCGATTGAGTTTAGTATTAATTATCAATCAAACTACATTTTAAAATATAATTTACATATTTTTTTTTGTGATTCATCAGCTTGATTAATAATCATTCAAAATTAAGTTAATTGTAAGAAAAATGTGCAAGATTCTTCGAATGAGTGATAATTGAGTTGACATAGTTTAACGCGTGAATTATATTTATTGTAGATCAGAGGCGCTTTTAGTGAGTGATATTTCTAATTCCACCTATCATATGCTTTTCATTATAGTAAAAAAAATCTTAATTTTTATATTCTTAATTTAGTGTAAATTTGTGTACCGCGAATCCAAAGAAAAGTTTATTTCTTATAATTCAAATTCAACCAACACATTTCAATATAATTTAAAGCAGTTAATTAATCTGCTTTCTACTCTAACTTCTGTACTCATCTTAATCAAGAATTGATTTAATTTTATCAAACTTTCTATTGTCTGTCCCCCTCACCACCACTGAGTAGAGGCCAAAATCTATTTCATATACTCGAATTTGAATTTCTAGAACCGTCACTTGTCGGTGAAAATCATCATATGATACATTAATAACTAAAGTGATATTTGGTGATTCGTCATTAAAAATGAAATTTTATGAAATTTCCAAAGAATTAGGTCCAAGTGACATATAGATATAGGCTTTGTTCATGAGTTTGAGTGGGAAATAAAAGAAAAGAAAAGAGAGGAATGAAAAGGGGAAAAAAAAGAAATGAGGAAAAAGATTTTAAAGTATGTAATTGTTTCCGAGTTTATGAAAGATTTAGAAATGAAAAAAGGAAAATTTAATTTAATTACTAAATTATCTTTAAATTAAGATGAAGTCAAAAGAAAAAATGCATGATAAAATGAGAGCAAAATTGTCAATTTCTCTGCTTCCTTTTCTTCCCCTCCAGATTGAAAAGAAATGAGAATGAACTCAAACACTGCCAAACCTCTTCAAATCCTTCCATGAAATAAATCACAAACACTTTACTATTTCCTTTCAAATTCATCCCTTTCCCCTCCTCTCCGAAAAAAGACCTCAGCAACTATGCAGACTAAAGAATTATTAATGCAAGAGCCAAGCCAGAGTGTAAAGCGAGAATTGAATGAATTGGGGTCATGAGAACTTGGTCAAACCATGGAAGATTGATCACTAGGCGCGAATTGCGGGCAAGACAGACATCCATCGGAGATGAGAATATGAAAAAGGGAGCTTTGACAGCGACAAGCATTGCAGGGTCACTGGCTGAAGATACGGGCTGCCAAAACTCTCGTCTTGAAATCAAAGCTTTTGGGCCGAGTGAGAAATGAGTCCAACAAGACGAATTTCAAAGGCTTTATTATATATAGTCCGAATCTGGATGCTTTCTTCATCCATGTTTGGTCTTCAATAGTAGTCTCTCCATCCTCTATTATATATCGTTTAAGATTAATTTGAACAGATTAAGGTAAAGTTAATGCTAGCGTTGAACAAATTAATGAATGTGTGGTTAATATTTTTATAAAAAAATTCGTGCAAAAAGTAATATTGATAGATGATTACTGATGGAGAATGTACTTTTATTGAATATGATAATGAAGTGATTAATGTTTGACATTTTAAGGTAGTTGTTGACATTAAATACGCATTGAAAATTGTTAAGTGACAAATAAAAATAAATAAAAAAATTCAATTAAATAACATGTAAAAGAGTAAATAACAGCCGATACATGTTGGAAACCCAATCATGGAATTTCAAGCACATCTCAATCAGGTAGCTAGACATAAGCTGGCCCTAGCAGCCTGCTAGCATTCCTTGGTCCACAACAGCATCTTGTACGCAAATTGATCGAAAATTTGTCTCTCACATCCCACCACCGTATGTTTACATGGCCCATTGTCAAAAGCTAGTTTCACACACCCAACAATTTTAGACCATAAGGCTGTGTTTGGTTTAGGGAAAATTTAGTGGAAAGAAAAATGTGGAGGAAAATTAGTATAGTCCAATGTTTAGTTTAGATGAAAAATATGAGGTAAAGAAAATTATGTGGAAAGTTAGAAGGAAAGCTAGGTAAATTAAAAGGAGTTTTGAAATTTTTCTTCAAATTTTCTATTATAAACCAAACAAAGGAAAATAAGATGAAATTCATGATGGATTTCACTTTCCATCAATTTTCCTTTCCCTACAATTTTCCCTAAACCAAACACAACCTAAGAATTCTGAACTATCACCACTTACTTAATTGCGGTCAGAATTATCACGATTTCTAAAAAGGGTGCGATGAAAAAATATGGATTGATTTTCTAAAATAAAATTTACCATTATATTTCTAAATTAATATTCTTATAAGACTTAGATTTGTGTGTGAAAATTATGTCGTTTGGTTATCAAAATAAACTATATCGTTTTGCGCACATAAAGAAAACTACGTCTTCTGATAACCAAACGACGTAATTTTCACACATAAATCTAAATCTTATAATAATATTAATTTTGGAATGTAATGATTTTATTTTAGAAAATCTGTTCATATTTTTTTTTCATCACATCCTTTTTGAAAATCGTAATAATTCTGACCGCAATTAGATAAATGGTGATAGTTGAGAGCTTTTTTTAAGGTTTTTTCCCTAACATATACTCCCTCTGTCCTCTTTTACATGTCACTTAACCGAATTTTTTTGTCCACTTTTACTTGTCACTTAACAATTTTCAATGCGTATTAAATATCAACAACTACCTTAAAATGTCAAACATTAATCACTTTATCATCATAATCAATACAAAATACATTTCTCACCAGTAATCATCTACCAATTTTACTTTTTGCACGAACTTTTTCAAATAAACACCAACCACCTACTCATTAAATTTGTCCAACCGCTAGCATTAACTTCACCTTAATCTACTCAAATTAACCTTAAACGACATGTAATAGAGGACGGAGGGAGTAATATATTGCAGCATGACATTCATAATTGGTGATTAACCCCACATAGTCATCAAAAGTGTAGTCTGAAAGACAGATTTTCGATGGTGTTCGAATTTGTTAATAGTGTGTGCATTATAATATTATATTAATAAAAAATCTAACATTCAACACATTTAAGATAACACACCGCAAATCTTTGACACCAAATTGGCACATGAATACTTACAAACAATGGAATGTCTTCGACCATGAAAATTTACTTATTCATTTCCGATTGGACGGCCGGCGTCGGTCCAACCATCTTCCATCACACAAAACTTGCAGAACAAAAATTTAGGACCAACCAAATTTGATAGATCAATCAAAGCACGTCCAACTGGATAATATTGACCTTTTTCGGTTCAAAACATTGCACATGTAAAGCGTTTAATTTTGTCTGCATATCGTACCTGCTCGAATATTTTTGATTTGTCTCTATAATATCAATAATGAACTCGTGAGTCGTGACGGACCGCCCAATCATTTCCATACCTACCATTAAATTTAAAATGTAATATAACAAGTAAATTATTGAACTATTAATTGAGTGATTCCCATAAAAGACTGAGAAGACACACCAGTGTACTTTAGAATATACAATCTTCTAGACAGAACCATATTTCAGATTATCCTCAGGTATTCCTAGAAAGGATATTCCTATGCAATTAAAAGCACAATAACTACTACAATTATACTATCAAAATAAAAGCTACTAAAACCAATTAAAAAACAAGAACACCAAATTTAACACGAGATTCAGCCAATATGGCCTACGTCCTCAGACACCAACAAAAAATTATATTTTATTCAAGAAATATTACAAAAAGGGGAAAGAGAATTCTTTATCTTACTCGGAGATAGTGACTAAGGATTGATGCATCTTGAAATGAAGAAGGGGAGCTCCTTTTATATAAGTTAGGAAGGAGCATTGTACCCATACCCAAAGTGTTATTACTCGCGTGCAAGTCACGTAAACATGTCTTTTTGGCTGAGTTCAAGTAATAAGGATTAGCATATTTAGTCAAGCGATCTCCCAACAAATTGCCCCCACAGACTTATCCGAGTGGAGAAGTATAATAAAATATTACAGGGAAATTGTTGGTTTCATTTGTTCACGTAATTATTATAAAAGTTGGAAATGAATCGTTTACTATATTTTTATGTATACAGTTTTTTTTTCTGTGATAAATTTTGTTTATATGTGCATGCGATGTCATTTATTTACCTTTAATTATATGATTAATTTAATAAAATAAAATAAATAAAATGATTCATCAATTATCTCACTTATATTCTTATTTGCGGAATGACTCATTTAACTTTTTTGTTAAATTGACAATATTTTCTTTATTAATTACGAGGAAGTAAATATGTGAGTGAATATGTGCAGATGGATAAGCTCTTAAGCCTATTTTTTATCTATGACTTTGTGTTGATGGAATTAAGAAGAAAAAAAAGTAATGTAAAATTGTTTGTAGAATAAAAGATAGAAAATAATATAAAAAATTATTTGTATAATTCTTATATATGTGGCCCTTCTTATCTATAGTTTTTCATTAAAACAAATTCTTATCTATAGATTTAAGTAATACAAAAAAGCCGATAAGGAGACTTTAATCCATGACACCATTCCTCAACATTTTGGGCACAAATTATTACTAACAAATAAGTGAATAAAGGAAATTTTTTATGAGACTTTGTTCTCGAGTTTGGACAGAAAGAGTGAAAAATAGTTTTGAAAGAAAGAAGAGGAAAGTGAAAAAAAGGATTTGGGAGTAAAAGTCAAAAAGTTGATTCTGAGTTTAGGATGAATTTGGAAAGAAATGGAAGGAAAAATATCTTACTGAGTAGGAGAGAGTAAAAATTAATATTTATTTACTTAAATGTTCTTTTAATAATTTAAAAATAAAAGAATATGAAGGATATTTTTTTACATGAATCCACCAAAATCCTCCCAAATCGGAAGGATTAGAAAATGAGAGGTTTTGATGATTCGGCCCCTCCAAATCTTTCCCTCTCCACCCTACTAAAACTCGATAACACACATCATTTTAATGAATCATCTCAACTCCATACATCTCCTTCCAATTTTCAACTCACGAACACTACCTAAAAGATTTGAAATACCTGAATATTTTTCCAATTAATGTTTGAATTATCCCAGTTATTAAAAAAAAATAAAATAATTTTAACTGATTTTTAGAATAAAATTTATGATTGTGTTTATAAACTAATATTATTATAAACATTAGATCCGATAGTGTAAACTTCGTCATTTTGTCATCAAATTGAACATAAGGAAATTTTTTATATCAGTTAATTATAATTCTTAATAATCTAATATGATCAATTGTTTCATCGCATATAATTTAGATAGTTCAAACCATTATTAAAAAATAGTAATATTTCAGCGTTTCTTTTATATTTTCCCCTTAAATATAATTTATAAACATCATACTCAATAAAATCACATTTGCACACATACTTTTTTTTTTCTTATTCATATTCGATGTAATATTAAATTGGAAGAGGAGAAGTAAATTTTGTTTTTTTCTTGCTGTGACAATTTTGTGATAATACAAAATGGCATCTGTTTCCTGTAAAATTCTATTTTATTTTTTTTGCTCACCAAACAAATTAGATTAAACTTCAATAAATAAATAAATAAATCGATATGAGAACGCACCAAATCGCAGTTCGCAGAAGAGGAGAAGGAGGAGAGCGACATTTTGATGCGAATATTTTTCGCAAGGATCTGGAAATCGATCTTCATCTTCATCTTCCTCATTTCTCTCCTCTTCATAATTCTCAGCTTCCGCTTGGGGATTTTTTTTTCTATCGATTTTCTCCAATTTTTTCTCCAATTTTGTTGTCGATTTTCCGCTTGGCGGATTAATATTCTCCGTTCAGCTCCGGCGGCTGGGTAATCGGGAGCAATTGCTCCTCGACGCAGGTGGATGGGGACTGAGATGTTGATGATCGGTTGATATCTCGACGATTTTGTACTTTTTTGATATTTTTGTGGTGGTCGGGGAGAATGGCGCCGGGAGCGTCGAGGGAGTCGGAGACGCCGCGGACGGGAGCGGCGGGAGATGATACGCGGCGGTTGGTGGACGGTGGGGAGAATCGGCGGTTTGCGGATCTTAGAGGTGTGCGGTGGCGTGTTGATCTCGGGATTCTGCCGCCGTCGAGCTCCACGGACGAGCTTCGTCGCGTCACGGCTGATTGTCGGCGGAGGTAATGCCGCTGCTGTTTGTGAAGATTTTATGTTTGTTTGTTTCATCTGTTAGGGATGAGCTAGCATGTGATTTTGTTTTTGTTTTTGTGTGTGTAGTAGTTGTAGAATGTGAATTATTGAATGATCTGATACAGTGACAAGCTTGATCCTCCACTTGTAAAATGACTAGAAATGGAGTTTACATGAGCTAGAAATTTAAGGTTTTGAAATTGTGGTTATAACTGGAGTTTAGGTAAGCTGCAATCTGACGTGATCTTTTATTCCATGTTTTACTTTATTGTTTTGCTTTTGTTGTGCCAGATATGCTGGACTGAGGAGGTCTCTCCTTGTCGATCCACATTTTCGCAAGGGTGTTACTAGTTCTCCGGAAGTTGTCATTGACGACCCACTGTCCCAAAACCCTGGTAAGTTCTGCTTTGTAAAGTACTTCTTGATGTTATAAGTTAAGCATCTGCTGTCGCTGCTATAAATTTTCCTTACACTGTGTTCAGGATTAAATTCTTGATTGTAATTGTTGTATATGCAGATAGCATGTGGGGACGCTTCTTCCGCAATGCTGAACTTGAGAAAATGGTGGACCAGGATCTGTCACGGCTTTATCCAGAACACGGAAGCTACTTTCAGACTCCGTTGTGTCAAAGTATGTTACGCCGAATCTTGCTATTGTGGTGCCTTAGACATCCTGAATGTGGCTATCGACAAGGTAATGCTTTTTGCTTTGGTTTCACAGATAATTAGTTATACCTACTGCATACCGTCTGGTGTTTATGATAACTGTTCAGATTGTAGAAAGAGGATCCATAACTTGCTGTGCTGTATGCAGTGTGCATAAAAATGCCTTGAGCATCCATATGATACTTACTTTTGACAGTTTCCACTTTTTTTCATGCACCAATTCTACATGTAAAAAATGGTTTAATGTCTTGACAAGTTTAATACGAGGCCATCCCTTATATTTTGGTGTCCTCTCTGTCTGTGGACAATTGATCTTAAAAATGAAAATACAGCTTATTCAAAACTACTTGATATCAAATCTACATGCATGTATTTAACCACATTGACTTTGCAGGAATGCATGAACTCCTTGCTCCGTTTTTATATGTTCTTCATGTTGATGTGGAGCATTTTTCTGAAGTGCAAAATCAGTACAAAGATCAGTTCACAGAGCACTTCGAAGAGTTGGCTTTTCCAGAATATGATCATGTATATGGTTCTGGTCTGAAATGGTTTTCAGATTACAAGGATGAATGCGTAGATTCGCCCAGATATCCCTCAAAGCGTAGTTGTTTTGATGAGCTTGATCCCAACGTTCAAAGCATTATATTACTAAGTGATGCATATGGAGCAGAAGGTGAATTAGGCATTGTTTTATCAGAGAAGTTCATGGAGCATGACGCATATTGCATGTTTGATGCGTTGATGAGTGGGTCACATGGAACAGTTTCCATGTCAGATTTTTTTTCTCCAGCTCCTGCTATTGGGTCTCACACAGGCCTCCCTCCTATCATTGAAGCTTCATCAGCCTTATACCACCTGCTTTCTATTGCCGATTCTTCTCTGCATAGTCATCTGATTGAGCTCGGGGTCGAACCCCAATACTTTGCACTTCGCTGGCTGCGGGTTTTGTTTGGAAGGGAATTTTCTCTTTTGAATCTCTTACAAATCTGGGATGAGATATTTGCATCTGAAATCAATAAATTGAACAAAGGAACAGAAGACACAGTGTCTACCTTCGCTATTCTAACTTCAGATCGAGGTGCATTTATTGCTGCCCTGGCACTCTCAATGATACTGCACTTAAGATCTTCTATACTTGCCTCAGAAAATGCTACTTTGTGTCTTCAGCGACTGTTGAATTTTCCGGATAATGTTAACCTCAATAAACTTATTGTGAAGGCAAAATCACTGAGGACATTTGCTATGGAAGCCAATACATCGTCGCCTCTGACATCATCTAAGGGTTCTCATTACAGGAGCAAATCCATGTTTGTGACAGGGCCTAATGTTCAGTCTAATGCTATATCTCCGACACCAGCAGCGAGTGTGGTGCCTGAAAGCTACTGGGAAGAAAAATGGAGATTCATTCAAAAGGCAGAAGAACTGAGTCGAAATAGTTCTGGGAAAAAAACCTCAAGTAACAAAAAGCGGTGGTCTGATAAGGTGAAATTCCTGTCTAGAACTGAATCAGACCCATCTTCCTTGAAGGTGAAGAATGGCATGAAGGAACAAAGTTCGTCTGTAAGGCGGAGTCTGCTAGCAGACTTGTCCGCAGAGCTTGGATTAGACAAAGATGACTTCAGTTCTGATTCCAATGATCCTTTGCATATGGATAACGACTCTCAGAGGCTGGGAAAAGAGGAAAATGGTGAAAGTAGCATAATTCATAGTGAAGAGTGTTCTTCGAGTGAAAACTCATGTAGTAAGGAACAGGAAGACAAATTGATTTCAGCCTCGGCGAATCCCCTCAAAAGATCTGTTGAGCATGAAAGTGACTCAGAGAAAAGTGTAGTTGAAACATTTGTGAAGAGTCACAACTGCACCTATCAGGACGGAGACACATCTTTGAATGGACACGCTGTGAGCAAAGAGAACGATTTCCTCTTCTCAGCTTCTGCAAGTCCTTGTAGACCTAATGACCTTGAAACTGATTCAGAACAAAGTAGTGTTGCCTCAAATTTGTCTGCTGATGATACATTTGATGAATCAAATAGTGCTATGAGTGAAGCCGTGCCAGAAGTTAGACCTACCACGCTCTCCAATCCTTCAGATGCTGCCCCATCAACTTCTGAAAATAACCATGACTTAGAAGTGCAATCTGTTATGATATTGAAGGACCGGAAGCCGTCTGGAAAGTTTCACTGGTTGTGGAGGTTTGGACGAAATGGTGCTGGGGAGGAGACATCAGAAAGAGGCAGCCCTGAAAATCCAAAATCTCCCACTGGAGTGGTAGATTCTCCGAAAGCAGCTATTGACAGTAAACCATCCGGGGATGGTAAGAGAGATTTAATAAACAAGAAAGAAAGCACTACTCTAAGGACGCTCGGTCAATCTATGCTCGAAAATATCCAGGTAACATTTGATTTATTACATCTCTTATGCACTTACTGTTGCACTTTGTTGAAAGTCTCTAGGTTGGTTTCTTCTGTATTATACTAATATAGGTGTTTGATTTTTTCTCTCAAACCCTTTATATGAGCACACTAATCTTGGGTTCACTTGAACAAATAAATTATACTCATCAAGAAAAAATATATGCAGAGACCATAGAAACATTGTGATGCTGCTTATAAATGTAAGCAGCCATGTGCTTCATAGTCAAAGAATGGGTGAATGGCTTAGACAGTTGCTACTAATAAGGGTTTGTAACTATTGGCATCCAGCATACCTCATATATCTCTGAACACATTCTCCCCTATTTATCAGCAAAATTTACAGAGTATGAGTTTTTGAGAGCTACATTCTGGGAATTGTAAAGACTGATATATTGTTATGCAACTTGTGCCTGACTTGCATGCAGGTCATTGAAACAGTTTTGCGGCCAGATAATGGCCGTGCTACCTCATTGGAGAACTTGGCAACCAGTAAAATAGTAGGCCAGGGACAGCTAGACGTTGTGGCTGCAGTGAGAGAGCTTCGAAAAATCAGCAATCTGTTGTCAGAGATGTGATTGTTCACATCCATCCTACTTGTATACTCCGCTCCTTTGTATATTGCAACATTTTTTTTTTTGACCCAAAAATAAAATGTTAGCCGATCATTTACAAATTGGAAAACACATGTGGATGTCAGCCATGAACTTTATCAATGAAAGGTGAATAATAGTTTAATCTCTTGAAGTTTAGAACTATATGGGAAATCGATTGCCGGGTTGTCTGAAATCACCAAGGCACTAACTGCATAAGCCAAGCCATATGACCATTTGGGTGGCGCATCAAGCACTGACTAGCACTAATACATTCCAAATGAGTGCCAAAATTAAGTGCGTTGACGTTTTCTCGCTCTAAAACCCTAAACCCTCTTCACCATTCACTGCTTCTGATAGCCCCTTTATTACATTAATCCAAATGTTGAAAGCCGGGAAGGAGGGACGTAATGAACCCAAGCACAATAATCTGAATCTCTTTCATCAGTCCCCACAATGGATTGCCATTGCGCCCGCCTGGTTCTTCCTCAGCAGGTTGGTTGTTTACACCTGGCGCAATGCCATCACCATCAGCCTGGTTTTCGTTTTCACCCTCCGGTCTTCTCTCTGCGACAGGGACAATTCACAATACTGTTAGAAATTATTAGATTTCGACAGTCCAATGTGTTGATTGATTTATGCATAGGTGAACGGTCCATAAGCATGATTTGCGAGAAATCATCAAGTATAGCTCCTAAATTAATGTGAAAAGTTGAACGGTCTTATATCATTTACAATGAGCCTACACAATACTCCAAATGTCCTCTTTTACATGTCACTTAACCGAATTTTTTTGTCCACTTTTACTTGTCACTTAACAATTTTCAATGCGTATTTAATGTCAACAACTACCTTAAAATGTCAAACATTAATCACTTCATTATCATATTCAATGAAAAATACATTCCCCACCAATAATCATATGCCAATTTTACTTTTTGCACGATTTTTTTTATAAAAACATTAACCACCCATTCATTAAATTTGTTCAACCGATAGCATTAACTTCATCTTAATCTATTCAAATTAACCTTAAATGACATGTAATAGAGGACGTAGGGAGTAAATTGTAACTGAAAAAAGGTACTGACATGGAACCATGAGTACATTATGACACTATCTGATCAGAATCAAAACAACTAAATGTACTACTGAATATGGAAAATTAGGTTTAATAGAAACTCACTACTCAAGTAGGAGTGAAGGAAGGAGGAAAAATTTAAATCATAAAAAAAACACAATACAAACAAGAAGCATAACTGAAAAAAGGTTCGTGCACTCCAGATAGTCATCATATATCAGCAGGCCGTCTCACTGGATTCTATCACAACTCATTTGGCTCTTGAAAAATTCAGGGGTGCAAAGAAAATTTGGGGAAACTGAAGTCTCGAGTCTAGTTTGTCATGAAAAATTAAAATGGAATAAAAGCATTCGGCACAAAATTCTCCCTACAATTAAAGAAAAGAAAATATTTTTACCAACTATTTTCCATTACATTTTCCTTTTGCAAATTTTCCAGAAGCATACAGAGATAAAAAAAAACCCAATTATTTAAGTCCTCCTTTTTACTCAAATCGTGGTCAGATGGATGAAACAGACTACCTATTTTGAAGTGAAACATTTTGCTATACAATATGCAAAATGCAATAAAATTTAGATCCAGTTTATAATGTCAATTATCATGCAACTGATATGATACGCATGTCACATCTACTAAGATTACTTGGACTAAATGGCATCATCCCCTCATAAAAAATTAATCTGATAAGTAGCTGTAATCACCTGCCAATGGAGCATTCTCATTCCCTAGATTCAAATCATCAGGAGGAAGTGCATCCCTCGGAGGTCTTGCAGGTTGTGGCACCCGATTCAAAGATCTTGAAAGCCAACGAGTAAGAGGTGCAAGGGCTCCAGTTTGGTACCTGCAACAGGAAAATCAACATCAAATTTTAGAATTTTCGTATTTCACTATATGAAAACCCTTACAGAAAAGTATAATTCATTTGATATTCACAAGTCATGCCAGAAGTAGAAGGTCAAAAATGAAAAATTGAGGACTTACAGGTAAACAATGGAAGCAAGAAACACAAGAAGAGCAAGCCTCTGCCTCGATCCATCTTGATGAAACAAGTAAATCACAGCCACCAACTTGAGCAACAAGGGCAAATCA
>NQLW01000037.1:569472-620006 GCA_002312845.1 Kalanchoe fedtschenkoi | reverse complement strand
AAAAAATCATAATATAAAGCACGGATTCAATTCACAGAAGTTACTCACAATCAAATTAATTAATTAAGTAATTAATTGATTGATAAGCTCTGTGTTATTAAAAATAGTAATCAGATCATGATCGTAAAAAGTATCAATCAAACGATTCCCAAATTCGAAACAGCAAAACCCGAAGCCAGGGCACAGAAGGATGGCAAAAAAAGAGAAGTAATAATTCAGCACAGTCAGATGAATTGATATACCTTCGACTGGTTTTCGATTACTTCACATTTCTTCGTCTCTGCCGGAGCTTGAGAGGTCGAAGTCGAGGCCTCAGATTGTTCCGCCATTGTATCTCAAACCGAAGGAAACGAATCGAGCACGATCCAAAAGGCTGGCACCGTGCAAATATCAACAAATTTTTGGATGTCGCCTAGTCGATGTCAGGCGAAATCGATCGGAGTTGAACGAGAATCGAGACCGATGTCGTCTGCTACTCGAATAGAATAAAACTGCGAGAATTGAGCGTATATATATACAGGAGGAGTTTTTGGAAATTTCAATAAAGTATAAGGGTCTGGTTGTGAATGAATTTGCTGAATTTTATCATGTTACGTGTTGATTATTGTTGCGACCAATCGAATCACGCCATGTGGATTTCCGACAAAATGGATATCACAGACTTGGGCTGTCTTTAGTTTGAGAAAAGTTAAAAAGGGGGAAGGAAAATATGAGAAAAAAATAAATTTTTTAAAAAATTCATCTTATTTTATGGTTTGGATTGAAAATTTTTGTAGAAAGTATTAAAATATTTTTTAAATTAAACAAATTTTTCTTCAAAATTTCCATTTAACTTTCCATTTAGTTTTCTATCTTCAATTTTTCCTAAACCAAATAAGAGATTCCATCACATTTTCTCTCAAAATTTTTCCTCCCTCAAATTTTCCTTAAACCAAACACAGCCTTAATGTCATATACCGATTGCTGATGTTTGAATACAAATGGACCCAAATTCATCAAATAATTTCTAACATGGAGTTTGAATTAAGTGCACGTTTGGCACACCGTATTATTTATACGTGTATTATTTATACTCGTATAAATAATACCACCTATTGAAGAGGTATTATTAATACGAATTTTCAAAGATAAATTTTCTCTCACCGCATTATTAATACGTATTCTTATTTGTATCAAACACATCACCATGGTATTAGTAATACCATCCCGTTCTTAATATGTGCTACCAAATGAGGGCTAAGGGGCATTTCGATGATGATGCCAAGCGCAGAATATTGTCATTCTGTAAACATTAAATTCAGATTACTTAGGTTGAGACATGGGAGTGAAATGGTTGACAGTGGAATACAAGTGCAGCCATAGAGGGCTTGCAGAGACACATGCCACTCTAGTTCCTTTATCTTTCAACTGGTTCTAGTAAAAAGCAAACTTAAATTATTAGGGAAAAGTCACAGTAACAGCAGCATTTAAGAATAACAATGGCACTGCTACAGTGTCTGGAAGCACGGTCGTCTAAAAGTTTACTGATGTTCGCCTGCTTCCTCTGATTCCCCACTCCCTCCCCCTGAATGGAAAACAGCTGACAATTAATGGTTAATTGGATGACAAACTTGCAACAACATCTCGGAGTATCTATCTGATTATAAGGTTATGATTCCGCTTGCCATACCTTCTCCATTACCTGGAGCATAGGGAGACTTCCTGTATCTAGTTTGTTGTTGGGTAGGCTATACACAGAAGAAGAAAATAACACACTATAAGAAATTTGACTGAATTTAAACTCAAAAGTAACATCACAGGATATGTGGACCTAATTGAGAGGTTTAGGCTGGTTTCTAGCACCATTGTTTGTGTGTGTTGGAATGTGGATATCAACTCTGAACAAAATCAGGGGTAAAGGGTAATGTGTTTGGTGTCTAGCTCCAAATCCTCTAAGTTTGTGTAAGAGATTGTAGAGGTCTCATACTGGTCACATGCATTGGATAATTAACTACATCTTCACTGATAGCCATCTTTGGAAAGAGACATGCTTTACTATGTCCTTCCTTGTCGACAAAGGTAAATAAAACATGCATCTGATTTTAATGGATCAGAAAGCAGTCTCATAATATTAAACTAATTTATTTTTTTTAAATTACCAATTTACAGCCTTGGTATATTCAATAGCACCTTAAAATTTTACTCATCACTTGCCAACATCCTAGCGCAATCCTTAAACCATTGCAATTAACCAGATGGCCAACAATCCGCTTTAAACAGCGAATGCAGATACCCATGAGAAACAACAATGCCTTTGTAACAAGCAAGAAATCTCAAACAGCTACGGTTAAGCAAAAGGTAAACGAGATACCTGCAACTTGGGCCGGAGAGCTTCAAGTGGTCCTTTAGGTTTCTCACTACCTTTTTGCTGAACAGAACCCAAATGATCGCAGCGGGTCAAAAAGAAAGCTTAACTTTGTTGAGAATCAAATTTTAAATTTCAGAGAAAAGGCAGCCTACCTTCCCCAGTGCCCAATCGGCAGAGTCAAAGTAAGCACGCTCATGGTCCTGTATCCCCAAATAAAAGTATACAGCAAGCACATAGAAGCTAGAAGATCTCACAAAAACCACAGCCAATCCATAGCTTAAAAACTCAACCCAAGTGTCGAAAAAAAATCTTTACCTTCGAGATTAGTGGCGGTTTCTTGGGCACTATACCACCGTATTTTTTCTTCAATACTTCCTCCTATTATAATAACACAAAACTCAGCAACCTACACTCTCTGAGCAGTACTATCAATGTAATAAGTAAAATATAACAATACAAACCTCCTGTTGAGACGAAGGCATTGACGTCCCAGTCTGGTTCTCCGCAGCTTCCTCCATGTCTGAGATGTGCAATTCACATCACTCATGGTAATAAATGATTAAACATATATAAATAAACACCAAACTAACTAGTCAAATCGACAGCACTACACTAACTATACGATACGAGTTATGGAAAGCTAATTTTGACTCCAAAATCTTATGTACGAAGTGAATGTAGATCACATTTCCAGAACAAACACGGAAAACTGCAAACTACGGTTTGATTGATCGAGCAACCACACATTCAACGGCTTGCAAATACGAAAACGAACAGGAGGTGCAATCACATTAGGAAGAAGAGATAAACAATGGTTGAGTTATATACAGCAATCGATCAGATACTGAAGCTGAGAAAGCAGGTAGATCCGCCAGAGAGGAGATCGGATTAGTGGATTTGGCGAACCGGTGAACTGACAATTAATAGAACTGTAATAGAACTGCTCTGGTATTGAAGCGGTGAACCGACCGGTGATCGGAATTTGAATTTGAAGTTGTTTGGGCTTACCTTCTTCGTCGTGTCTTCGGGTTAGTGGATTTGGTGGATCGCGTGCGGAGGGAGGGATGAGATTGATAGAGAGAGAGAGATAGTTGAAGCAGAGACGACGATGAGTGATGGAGAGGATAGAAACTGGACATGCGCAGACGGCAGTCGGAAATCGTAGTGGACCGGTCCATTCCGTATCAGACTTTATGGGCCGGCTCATAAGTAAAAAAGGCCCAAAAGGCCTATCATGAAATTATCATTTTCCTTGAATTTTATTTTTATTTCACTGACAATTAAAAAATTAAATTCCAAAGATTAACTATATTTTGGTAGTGTTCTTTACTATATTTTGGTAGGAAGTATCTGTGAAATAAATAATAATGTTAATTCCAAGAACACATCTAGTCAAAGTGAAGGAGAGAGACTGGGTGTGTAAAACAAGTGTAGATCATAAGGCAGTTTCCATACTGTACAGTGTACAAACATCTTTCAGCATGTCTCATTTTCATCAACCTAGTTCAGCTTACGCCATGGCTTCTTGAACTTATGAGGTATCTACATTTCCAAGCAAACCTGTGAACAAACAATAATTTAGGTAAGTGGGGTTACCGTAGCAGTGACAGAAGGAACAGTAGTTTCAGAGATCGTATGAGGTGCAAAGCTAAAGTTGATGATTTGATGGAAACGGTTGAAGTTGTAACGAATATATTCAATACCAGAGCAGTTCTATTATTTGAATCAGTTTCAGTAAACTAAGCTCCCAAGACTATGTAGAAAATTAAAGCACTGAATTATTGAATATGTTGAAGATGAAGCCCCAATGAGCATATCTGGCATAAACATGCATAAACTGCGATGTAAGTACATGATTCATATCATTGACATCTAATAGGTCAAATGGGAACTGATGATTGTGCTAAAAGAAACAGAAAGCAAAACAACTGGATAGCTCAAGTTATCAAAGTTACCGAGCAGCCAGCTCCCATGTAAGGCTCAAATCAATCTTCCTCATCATCGGAATCCTTTGATTTGATCTCTACAACTTTCACTTGGACCTCAGTGTCTTTCAGCTTAACCTCACTTGGAGATCGCAATTTGTTTCCTGCATGAGAAACAACAAATTAGATCAACTGACCCATAGGCTGGCCGCAGAAAATGGATATCAATCTCAAAACAAAGAACTCGATACTATTCACAAATGCTAATAGACAGGTGAAAATTAACATGAACTTCAGTCAAATCCAATTCATGGACATTTGAAGCAAACTGTCAGCATAACACACCAATCGTTTACTGCGGACGAAGTGCAAAGAAGAAAACCATTACTATATTCTCCTAACAAAATACAAGATTAAGTCTGGAAGCTGCCAAACCATACAAACTAAAATCAATGAAAGTTTTCAGTGGCAAGACTTCAATTATAAAAATAGAGGGCATATTTTGGGCAAGCATGTAAGTTCTTATTGAACCAAGACAAGACAATGTCAATCACTTGTTTCCCTAATAAAACAATTTTCTTTTAGGGCAGACTCATATCTATATGTTACATTGAGTTAACTCGAGTTTATTGTAAAGTACAAACACGAGTAGTAAAGAATGCTTGATACATACTTTCACCGTCATGAATTATTTGACAATTTCCATTTATGATGTTGGTTTGACCCGTCGTTTTTACATAAAATATTATAATAATGGATCCCAACATGTTCGTATCTAATCCCACTTCGAAAATATATTTTTATCATAATTTTTAATATCTATATTTTGAATAATTTGAGTTCAAAATTTAATGCATGTTATTTTAAGTTATGAATGAAAGAGGACAGAGGGCGTATGTAAGAAAATGAACCTCGTCTTTGTCAATGATAACTATAGTCCAAAGTTTAATTCTTAATACACCTGTGACTAATTATGGATAGCGTAAAAAGCTTTCTTTCAGCTTCAGTGTGATTCACAAAAAAAAATACTCCGAATTAGCAGCATAGTTGTCAATGAAACAGAGAATTTGACTGGCAAAAAACAATAACTGTCACATACTACTACACAATATCACCAGGTTCTATAATGCAGGATGCAATACGAAAACGTACAACATGTGAGAAAACTAAACTGGGGTAATTATATCAAGAATGATATAACCTACTCCCTCCGTCCTCTAATACATGTCGTTTACGGTTAATTTGAGTAGATTAAGGTGAAGTTAATGCTAGCGGTTGAACAAATTTAATGAGTGGGTGGTTGATGTTTTTATAAAAAAGTTCGTGCAAAAAGTAAAATTGGTAGATTAAGGAGAATATATTTTTTATTGAATATGATAATGAAGTAATTAATGTTTGACATTTTAAGGTAGTTGTTGACATTAAATACGCATTGAAAATTGTTAAGTGACAAGTAAAAGTGGACAAAAAAATTCGGTTAAGTGACATGTAAAAGAGGACAGAGGGAGTAAGTCACAACATTTAATGCAATCATCCTGCACAGATAAACAACTAACTATGATACCAATTCCAAGCACTACCAAGTGTCAATTTTCCACTCATCCAACTAGTTTTACCATGCCATACAGAAGCTAACATCTCAAGAAACCACGAACCAGAGACACGTAATGCATAAATGAATACGCGGATTCTGAAGAAAACGAATCTGATCATAAAATCAACAACAATGATATAAAAATGGAATTTTTTTTTTAAATTAAGATAATATCCAACAGACCTCCGAGCAGATGATCAGAAGAAGGCCAGCCTCTGACAGTCGTAAGCGACAAGGCCTCCTCAGCGGACAGCGCCGGGCTGATGGAGCACTTTTTTAACAAACTGGCGACGTTTTTAGGGCTGGGCTTGGGCGGCACCCAGTAAGACGAGCCGGGTATGAACGGGAGCCACGAGGGCGCGGATCGCTGAGCGATGATGGTGTGCATGATATCCTCGAGTCTGACGATCCTGACGGCGGCGGATTCCCCGGTCTCGGTCGACGATTCCAGATCGATCTCGATCAGCGTGCCTTCCGCGACGGTGTGGCGGTGCTTAAGGGAGACTAGGGGTCGGTTGCCGAGCGGCGAGGAGTGCGTGGCGCGGGTGATTAGGGCTTGGGAGAGGACGCGGGCCATCGTGAGGATTTCCGAATTGGGTGAGAAACGGAGGAGAGCTTGTGATGAAAATTTGGGGAGGAGAGAATTAGAGAGTATTAGTGAAGGAAGCAAACTCGAAGCGACGCCGTTCTGGTTCTTTGATCTGCGTCTTGGTTCTTTGATCTGACGTTTTGATGCACTCATCTGTGTAGGAAGCCTGGGAATGCATCCGAGTTTGGCAGGACGCAGGAGGGTCTGATGCTCTTGTGATCCAACTTTAGCTTCAGCTGCACTATGAAGTCACCAGATGAACTGATCATTTGAATGAGTCGGCAGAGGTAGGTCGATGCTCTTGTATACAGTCAAAGTTTAGCTTCAGTCGAGGTGCCGGCAGGCCGCAGAACTAGCTCGAAAACAGAAGGTACTTGAAGTTCAAGAATGGTGATTTTATTGCTAATTGACACGAAAAATACAATATGTGTGACCTTGTTACGCCTATTTACTTGAAGAATAAATAAACAAAAGAACGAAATGAAGTGGAAGCAGAGGGCGCGGCGCACCTAAAGCAGGTGGTGGCCACCGGGATGCTGAGCTGTGTTAGTAGGGAGGCTGAAGGGGTCGCTGAAGGGGTTGGAAGGGTCTCCTTGCGGCAGCTGCTGTTGCGGGTATTGAGGAAGGTACTGTGGTTGGCCGTGTGGCACCATCATCATGTTTTGCTGCGGGAACTGTTGCTGGTTTTGGTACATGGGCATTTGGTACTGCTGCTGCTGCTGCTGCTGCTGGTATTGGTTTTGGTGCATCATTTGCTGCTGCTGCATCATGGCTAGTTGGACGTTTGATGGTGGTGCTATGTTGTTGGAGACTGCGAATGGATCTGATTGGGCATATGGTGGATATTGCATCGGCATGTCGTAGCCGTATCCAGCGTTCTGGAGCTCAAGTTGTCTTCTAGCTTTGTTGTCTTCGTACAGACTGTCCAGTAGAAGTTTATCGAACCCTCCAGCCTATAAAAAAAAGAAACTAAGTAGTCCTGAAGATTAACTGTGTGCCATCATAGTATATTTACTGAAGCATGACAATGGCATCTGAGCCATGTTAAGGTATTTAAAGATGTACTAAGGCGTTGGATTTAAAAAAAAGAAAGCACATTATCCCCATATCCACACAAAATAATCGGGTAATTTGATGCAGGAAGAGCCAGCGAATATGCTAAAATGCAGGAGGTATCAGTGATGTCCTATAAAAGTATATTGTTCGGCTACAGAACTGCACGAATATGTGAACCAAGCTCGGTGTTATGTCATAAACAAGACAGCGGTGTTATGTCCTAAACAAGACAGCAACGAACAAAACATTATGGATGGATTGAAGACAACAAACCAATTTTCTGTCTGCCAGCTGGTTGGTGCTGCTGTTGGTTGGAGTAGTAACAAGGGCTAATTCCCACCCTGAAGAGCCAGCTCCAAAATCATTCAAACTGTGATTTGTGGATAACGGATCGTTGCCTACAGAATAGTACCTGATTAGAAACTAAGTTTTGGAACAGAACACAGTTTGATCAAGACATCGCCTGACCAATCATGCGCCCAGTTCTGCCGCTCCCATAATGATCACAGGTGAATTCAAAGGCATTATGCTTAGAGGCTACTCACCCCATCATTTGAACGTTGTCATGTATTATTGAATTTGATATATTATTCCAAATACAAGTTTTCAGATAGACTTTAAACAATCCACCACATTGTATGTCGTGATCATACTTTAGCAAGTCGCACTTATGGACAGTTGGACATAACAGAATAAATAGTCTAAGTGACTCACCGGGTTGAACTATAGCCAAGGCTAATGCATTAGCTTGTTCCAACTCTAGAGCTTGTGGGTTTGGTTCATTCAGACCCTGCAACGAGAAATGAAAGACTTTAGACTACAAAAGAATTTAAATTAAACATATGGTTCCATCCCTGACACAACTTGGAGAAAGAAAAAGAGACAAATACCAGCAAATCCCCAACATCATCTGCGGAAATCAGTGGGGCAGGTTCCGTCTCTGTCTTAACCTGCGACTCCTCTGGGATGTTTACAGTAGGCTTGTCCTCTTGAACTTCTTCAACTTCATCTGCAAGCTCTTCAGTTTTAGGTGATTCAGGATCTTGTTGCTGTTCAGGTTCCTCAGGTTGTCGAGGTGTTTCGGGCTTCTCTTGATAATCCTACAATTACAGCACATGAACCAGCAATATTATTGGGAACATAACCAACTTGGGCATTTTTTTTTTTTGGATATCCTGATTTCTATTTATGTGATTCACAGGTAACAAAAATCAGAATTAAAGGGAAAAGTTTAAACTTCAATAGTTGAGATATACGATATGAGAATGAGGAGCTTTTAGATCTCATGCAAAACAGGTGTTATTAATCTAGAAAAATTTCTCTACACTGTTGCATTCACTCATTGATCATACAACTCTGCAGAAGGTTGTCAATAGAAGGAAGATCACCCAGGGCATCTTAAGTGTTACCAGCTTTTTATTTGATACAGAACCACTTTGAGGAGCTTCTTTGATATATTCTTCCATTGTTGATAGGAATGAAGGAGGTGGCTAGCATCAAAGAGAGAAAAATTTTATTTCCATATATCCAGCTGAATGTCCAAATGTAAATTTTGATTTAGTTGTATAAGAACCTGTCTCAATGTAGGAAACTGAAAATTCCTGGAGAGGTCCAAAGCTTTGCAGAACTCATAAAACTTGGCCAAATTCTCAGCCTGTAAAATTGAAACATAATTAGATGATGATGTCAAACACATAACAAAATAATACCTGAAAATATTGACCACAACTCTGCTCTTAAAATTAGGAGAGAAGATGTCTACAAGACCTGTTGCCCTGCTCTCTTGTATATATTAAGAGCTTTGACTGCATCATGCCGGGACATTTCAAAAAACTGGAGAACAGGAAATGAATTAATTACAAAAAATTTGTTTTGAGGAACTACAAATATAGTTAAAAAGACTTCAAAAGCATGACATGCACACATACCATATCCACTAAATTGATGATCCCGTCATTGATACCGCAATATATTTTAAAACTCTCTTTCAACACCTAAAATGTGTTCGGATCATATTAGTGAAATGGTTCGTGTACAGACTAGATGAGGGCTTCAACACTAATATTGGGATGGCCTAATGAACAAGATATTTTGCTAGAACTCCATGGCTTATGCAGCGTATCATTTAACTACGCACATATAACAGATGCCAATGATTATCCACTTGTGATGGATAAATATTTAGTAATAATTACCAGAGCAAGAGCATATTGTATCAGGTGGTTGTAGCAGGCTGCTCCTTCAGGCTGTACAAGAAAACCATGAGTTAATTATGTCAAAATAACAGTGAGCCGCATAATATTCTTTGGACTCCGGGAAGGAAAAATAGATAACATGTCAACTATAACCTGGCAACCAATAAGGCGATACAAAAGCTGCTGGAGGGCTGGTAACTGCTCCAATAGCTCTTCACGACTCAATAGCCGTGTTCTGCTGTGTGCCT
Organism: Kalanchoe fedtschenkoi; assembly: GCA_002312845.1. NCBI lineage: Eukaryota > Viridiplantae > Streptophyta > Magnoliopsida > Saxifragales > Crassulaceae > Kalanchoe > Kalanchoe fedtschenkoi. Next base: position 610,052 of record NQLW01000037.1, on the reverse strand, counting down.
GTACTTTAAACATGTTGATATATTTTTTTATTAATAGGAACCTTCACAGCATTCAATGATGAAGTCAAGGGAGTGTTACATACATATACCTTGGTTGCCCCTGGCGATATTTTGGTCAATCGCTCTGACTCAATGTCATATTTCAATGTTCTAAAGCATTCGAGTCTCTCCTCCAGAAAGAGTGCATATGTGCGTACCCATGCTGAGCAATCCCAGGCTGCACAAAAAAAGGTCATTGCATATTTATAAAAACTAATCCAAGATAAGGTATAAAATCACTATCTTTGAGCAATTGTGGGTGAGGTAAATAAAGCCTGCCGTGTGAATAACAAATTTTTTTACCCAAAGGACTTGAGTCATCCTTGAAATTGGATATTTGGAGAATGTGCGCCCTTGCAGAGTAGTTTACCAGCTCTTCTCTAAAGCTTGGATCACCCTCCCTCAAAGTCCTATGGATAACTATCAAGGTCTTCAATGCGACCTGCAAGTCAGGATGCCCAACTGAGACAAATAAGGTTATCTTGAGCCAAATACCCTTACGAAATATGCAGCTTGATGTGAAATCAATTCATAGTCAGAGCATGCCGCAATGATGCAATGAAGAGAATGATGGTCACGACTGGAGCTAAAAAGAACAAACAAAACAGAAAAAACCAAAAAGAAGGAGCCCAGAGAGCAAACATTACCGCCCAATTACGCGTCTTGGACAGTCTCCGCGCCAGTGCATGAATGCAGTAAGCCACATCTGCCCGAGGCTGTACAACAGACGTGGCGGAAAATATCTCTACACCATTCCAATAAAAAAAAATCAGATCATCCCATTTCCAACACTAAAAATTGTCAGGAAACACATAAATGGCCAAATCTTATGCAAACATCAAATCAAATTCCAACACCCTTCCACACTAATAAAACTCTTTTAACCCGCATTCAGCAAAAATGCAGAAACTCAAATCTCACTTCTAACATGCCGCTCCTTCGGAGGACACTCCACATGATTCGTAGCCTTCACCACCGCAATATCCAAATCCTACAAAAAAAAAATCAAAAACCAAAAATGGTTAAAAAAATCCAGAAACGAAAATGTCGAGCGCACAATCGAAATCGCCGAGCTACGAAAAATGTCAACGTAAGGAAGAAATCAGCAGAAACGCACCTTGTATTCGCTGTTGACCTTGGCGAGGCCGACCTTGGTGGAGTCCTTGAGGGCACCATACGCTTTCCGGAAGCTCTCGAACGTTCCCATCCGCCACCTTTCTTCCTTTCACATTTGATTTCGGCAACAGCCCGAGAAGCTGAGGATCAGAGAATTTTGTGTTTCGCTTCCTCCGAAAAATGCGGGAAGAGGACGAGAGCGATCGTCGGTTGATGCCATTGATGAAGCGCTCAACAGCTCTTTTTTCTCTCGACGTTTTATACTCGTTCTCCCACCTCGAAACCCCAAGGACTCCAACGAAATATATTACAAATATAGGGATGCATTCCTCATATGTGTAAATAAGGGGGTCGTAGTGTATTAAAATTGATTTTGATTTGGTACAGAAGAATTGCCTCAGCTGCGTCATTGGTTTCGATTCAGAGAGGAAGCTAGGGTTTGACGTGGTCGGATTTCGGATCGATTTTCGAGTCTCTGGCGAGATGGCTATGAGGGGCTTCTACGAGGGGATCAAGAACATGAAGGTGAGGGAGCTGCCGGCGCTGTTAAAGCAGAAGCTGACGATTGATAACTTGAAGACATCGGTGGAGAGGGGATTGGACAACTACCACGCGAAGTACATCCAGACCAGCTCGGTGGACCCGCTGCTTCATGTGTGTTTCGGTGGGATGGCGCTTTCGTATCTGATTGCGCTCCCGGAGGAGCGCCGGCATCTGGAGCATGCGAAGAAGCACGGCGGTCATTGATCGACTGGATGTATGCTGGTAAGGGTTTCGGTTGCGTTTTGGTTGATTATGGATCTGCTCATTTTGTAATTGATGTGATGTGATGATGATGTTGTCGTCTGTTGGGATTGAAATTTTGGTTTTGTGGTTCTTGTGATGGTAGTAATGCTGATTGGGAATAGGATTTATGATCTGATTCCTTAACGCAAGTCACATTGTGGAGAGATCGGACTTAAGTTTTCCTGCTACTAGTTTGTTCGTATTATCTGAAATGGTGTTCCGATAATGTTTGGATGAAGTTTTTTGACCCAATTGATGACTGCCTGTCCATCAAGAAATGGAGTATTTTTAGTTTTCAATGTGTTTTGTTTGCCGTGTGAGCAGTAACTACTGTAGCCTGCTGATGCTCTGTGGGTTTAAAGAGGATGCTTTTTATATTTGTTTGTGAGGCCTTATGACTAAGCGAAGGCCTTGGTTAGGTATAATAATAGTAGAAAATAAAGTTCATTAGCAGGAAAATTGCTAATCGGAGATTTTTTTTGTGACATCCAAACCAATTTCTTATGTGAAAGGTGCAGTCCTGCTTTCTGAGATGAAGTTCATTTAATCCAGTGGAGGTTTTTTTTTCCTAGATGTTAATTACTGCATGCCCGCTCATTTCAAAGGTGTCATTTAAGGAGATTGTTTCTTCTCTGATGAAGAAATGAGGCCGAGTGGTTGGAAAGGATTTGTCTATGAAGTCTTTGAAGTTCTGTTGATGTTGGTGTCTTACAGTTCATATTTTCCATTTTGCACTTATATAAAATGTCAGATTCTTGACTGGCTTACGGTGGCCCTGCACTGAGTGAGCTACTGGAAAAATGTCACCATCATTATTAGCTTTTTGAATGAATTGGGCATATATTTAATCCAATGAATGAACCGCTGACAGTGAATACTTGAAAATTTTCCTAGATTGCATGCTGTATCTCAAAAAGTGAAGTTGATTTGAGCATCCAGTTTACATTTGGCTCCTTGGGCGTGTGTCTGACTCTTAAAAATCTCCTTATTCGTTTTTGCAGGTTCGATGGAGTCCCATGGAAATTATCTGTCTGCTTAGTTTGCTTTCATATGAAACATGAAAAAATTATCCTGATGCTGTTGGGCAACAGTATTGAAATAATTGTGTAATGTCATACTTTGATTAGTTTTTTTTTTTCAGATTTGGTTTAGCCTTTTGCTGTTGACCATCAATAACGGAATTCCGAAGATGAACCGGAACAGTGAGGATTGAAATGTGAAATCTGATGTTTTATGTTGCCATGAAAATCCCAAATTTCAAACTTGTACAGATGAGCAAATCTAGAGTGACTCATATCAATGAGAGAAATTACAATGTCTGGCAAGTTGACATAGATCATTTCAAATGCAAATGCAGTGCAAACAGGCACCTTTTGCAATTCTAATGTAACTGGGTTTACAAAGGAGATCAGCTCAATAGGGTCTGTTGCTACACAGATAAGGACATGATTTGACGAGCAAGTCCAGGGTCTTGTTGCAGCAACTCCCTGAGACCGGTCTCCACTTCCTTTAACTGCTTCTCCAAGTACTCCTTTGAGGTCTGCAAGTGGCCAAAGAAGCTAAGAAATGTGAATGATAGAAATAAGTATGTGGCATCATAGTTTTAGTTTATGTCCAACACAACGCAAATGTAGCATTAGGTGAAGTTGCACAGCTGTGATGTACTGCAAATAATCTTGAATCATTAAAAAATCTTGTCGAATGAAAGTGTTGCATTTATAACTAAGCTTAATGTCATGGTAACAGCCTACACAATCCATAAACAACTCCAGCTCCAGTATTATGACCAAATATTTGAAAATAAGCAGTAAAATTAATATTTGTTTTAGGCGCTGAAAATATGTTGAATCAAGTTCAGAGGTAATGAAGGGGAACCATCAATATTGTACCTGCAGTGATGCAATTGCAGCTTCGCTATCTTTGAACTTCTGTTCTTGTTCATTCATTAACGCAGATGGAGGCTCTAAAACAAACCTGTTCAGCATTTAAAATTAAAAGAAAATGGATTCAGGAAATCCATAAATCATAATCCGAGTTCACCATATATGTATGCAAGTAGTAGAACTCACGTTCGTCCTGCAAGGCATAAAAAGAGGAAATGAATATACAGACTTCACATGTCCACAATATCAACACGAAACTTTAAATTGTATTTGGACGAGATGAAAAACACTCTGCTGGAGCACCTATTGATTTGTAGGTGTTTGTATCATCAGGCAACTGTTTCAGCTCCTCCAAGGTCAAGAAAGCTCGCTTCCTTTCCCCTTCTTTGTTGCGCATTTGGGTTTGCACCTGAAACAAGTACTTCCTCTATCAGTTCACGCTCACTGCTCAGATTAACTGATTGCAAGCTCCTGACAATAGGAATACAGATCAACCCCCCACCCTATTTATAAACTTATAACACCAAATTACAAATTTCCTGAAAGTCAATATTTCTGCAACAAAATGAGTAAATGACTGCAAATAACCATCCAAGATTTGCCCGCATTGTTACTTATAAAATGAGTGAAAGAGACCTCATTCCAGCTTGTAACCGATCACTTAATAATCACAGATCCTGATGATGACATTCAACCCACACCTTTATAAAATTTTATAAAACCACTAGAACCACCTTATGTTTAATTAAAAAAACAAACTATCAAGCAGGATGAGATAAAGTCCCAACCACAACCAGACATATAGCAACTAATGAAGTGAATGATTCCCAAACATGTTATCACACAATCCAACTCAAACTTCAGGATGCGTGTTTAACAACAGAGTTTACACTTCCATGGGTATAACCTTCATAATGTGATTAAGTTTGTAGCAAATAAGCCTAATGCAAAAATACTTGCTTGAGTTTACTGGTGATTTCAATCATTCGACCACTTATATAATGAATGCACCGATGGGTGAAGTAAATCTGAAATCAATACCCTCGGGAAATCGTATCTCAATATTCTCTCTTATAATTAAGTACATAAGTACAAGCTAAAGCGCCTGTATTCCAGCTTGTATTAGCTCAGTTAATATTTACAGCTCCTGATAATGACATTCAACGCAGACCTCCATAGATAAAAAATAACAAAAAATTAAAAAAAAAATATTAAATTTAAATTACAACGCACAAATTCAAAAAATCGACTTATGTTTAAGTAAGAAACAAACTATCATGCAACTAACTCAAGCTGGATGAGATAAAAGTCTCGGCCACATGATTCTCAAACATGTTATCAGCCAATAATACTCAAACTCCAGGAAGAGTGTTTAACAGCTAAGTTTTCAATTTTGATGAGTAGAACATTGATGATTGCGATTAAGTAAGTTCAGCAGCAAATAAGCCTGATACAAAAATACCTGCTTGAGTTTCCCGGTGATCTCAACCATTCGACCTTGGATCTCCAGAAACGCCTACAACAAAATTTCCATCAGCAAACGCCGTCAGGACAAATCAATTTGTCAGAAACTTCAAAAACCCAAACAGCTTCCCCAGCGTAGTCAGCTTCATCACATCTTGAAAAACATGGACTTGATCTACGTAAGGAAAGAACCAGGAGTCGGTTTTGAACTCACGGTTCTGTTGGCTTCGTCAGCCATTTTATGAATCGGAGAGCTGGAAGCGGACGCTGGTTAATCGGAACCCTAATATGCCGACAGTGAGTTCGGATTTGAATCTGCAGACATACGGGTGAGTCAAGAAGTAGTTTCGGGTCGGGAACGGGTCGGATTAAGAAAACCCGTGGGTTACCGGATGGGCTGAAAACAGTAAAACACAGCGGGAAGGGAGTGGAAAGCAAGCAACATGTAGCAGCACTCAAGAAAGAATGGAGAGACTAGCTCTGTTCGAGTTTGGAGGGGTGGGAAATTGAAGAAAATGAGAGGAAATGGAAAAGAGAGGAATAGTGGTCTCGAATTTAGGAAGAATTTGTAGGGTAGCGAAGAAAATAAATAAATTAATTAAAATACTATTACATAATAATTTTTAGGAAAAATCATAGTAATTAAAATTGGACCGGATTGATCGGTTCAACCGGTCAAACTGTGAACCGCTGGTTGGTCCGGTCCGATTCCACCAAACTTACCGCTATGCATTTAGAACCGGGTTCAACCGGATCGAACCGGTGAAAACCGGATAAAATCGGTAGGAACCGGATGGTTTATTGAACCGGTTCAACCTTCAACATTTAATTAATGTAATTACCATCTTAATTACTAAAATTAGCCATAAATGCTAATAAAGCTAATATGGGCTTGCTCGACAGCCCTCCTTCCACTAGACTATGTCAAGACTGATGATTTTTTATGTTGTTACTTAAATATATATTTATAATTATGAGAAATCAGACATCCGGTCGAACCGGTCCGAGTTGCCGGTTCAACCAGTAAACCGGGAACCGGAGCTCACACCGATTCGACTCTCGGTCCGGTTTTAATAACTATGATCGGAGATCTCAAAATTCCTTATTAGAATTTGGACGAAATGTATTCTTATGCAGGCGATGAAAAAGAAGATGGAGACCATGTTTTTGTTTGTGGTTTGATTAGTGGGTTGGTCGGTTTGTTCAATATAATTCGGTTCTCTTGAAATCAATACGGCACCATTTTTAATGATGAATGATTAAGGTGTGGTTTATATATTATAATTATACAAATATATTTGAATTGAATCATTAAATGGTTAAATACACATCGACCCCCAAACGGAATTTTTGACTATGGATTGCAAAATTCAATAATAATGCCAGCTAATATGCAAAATGAGGTAGTACATGCACTATTTTTTGTACTTTTTCCTATTTTTTATATTAATTTTGCCTTTCTACATCTCTTCTTCTCCAAATCCGTCCGATTTGGACGGACAATAAATGAGGGTTTTAAGCCCCCAAGCCCCCCTCCCTTCCCTCCCAAATCCCTCCTATTAAAATTCAGGACTAACCTATTTTTAATTTTTTATATCTCTTCCCTTCCATTCTCTTCCCTTCTCCTTCTAAATCTGCCTGAAGCTCAAAAAGAAAGAAAGAGAAGAATATAGAGAAGAAGTAACCAAGAGATACACATTTGAAGTGACAGCAGGCAGGGTGAAAAGGCATCGTTCGAAAACCCCAAGTACAAGAAATTATCTTTTCCCAAAACATTGTTTGAAAACCGAATTCCAATTCTGGTCTCAATTCAACCAAGCAACCATCCATCGAAGTTCCTTTGCCCCTCCTATATTAAATACTATAACCACACCCCATTAGAAGACAATGAACAACCCCACCTAGATATGGTAGAAGAAAAATGAAAGCACACCAACTATACATCAGATAAACATAGAACCCTCCCACGGAACACACGAGAAAAGAGTGTGGCGGCCGCCGCTCCACCAAAGCTACTGTCAGAACTGCATAAAATTTGGAGCTTCGCGGCCCGGGGTTCAGTTCTAAACTGGAATGACGTTATCAATCTTGGACGAGTCCTCGCACCTTAGAACAATGCCCTCTAGACTGGCCGGGATGATGCCCTTGGTCCACTGGCACCCAGTGTTGAATGGCTCTGACGGAGGGACAATCATCAGCACGTTTTCATTCCTTTGGACGACTCCCATCACGCTTACCGTGCTTCCTTCTTTGATATACCTAACCACGCCATGAAGTAAATTTTAAGAATTGAAAAACTATATGCTCGATACCATGATCCTCTGACTAGTAATAAGGCCCAAAGACATTAATAACAAAGTGATAAATGAATCTGCCAATAGTGCATGCTTACCCTTCTTTCAGCCGCATTATTCGGTCATCACTGGATAAGTTCCTCTGGGACAGCCACCTGATAAATTGATGAGACATGTCTCTGCTTGTCTGGTTTATATCAACAGCTACAGATTCATCAACATATGGGGTCAATCTTGCTCCATAACCAGTCTTCACCAATGCTCTTAACCCTGTATGAAAGTCGGAAATGTAGAAGTCGACAACATGCCTCTGCAAATAAAAGAAGTTTCAAGGATTAGAATCATGTATTAAGCATCATAGCAAGGAGGCTAGCACCATTCAACCATAAACAGAGTTGAGTTCCAATGAACTAAGCACTGCCCATATTTATAAAAACAGCTTACGACAAACAAAAAGATCCAGAACCTATTAGCAAAAGGAGAGACCCTTTATGCCTCGAGTGCACAAGAGATACCCTAGAATGGTTTCATCCCAGCTAAGAATCATAAAATGATAATAACATTACAGTCAGCTCTTCTGTGTAGTTGAAGTTATGAAATTCTCACCTCACTAGATCGCAGACCCCAAGTTAAGCGGCGATGAGTAGGATGGGCTGCTTTTGAGTTCCACCCTCTGTATTCATATAAACTTGTAGATGTATACACACATCTTTGAACCCTGCCATAAGAGGACTCCAGAGGAACATTTCCACAAGTAACAACCTGTAACATTGCAAAATTGTTAAAGTTAGCAAGGCAACGGGGTGAATGCCAGACGATCAGTCCAGACAAATACATAGACAACATTAACTACATGCAACAGCAACTACCAGACGGCTCAAACATATAGTTGGAAATGCAGGATGCTCAACAGAAGTGCGACACAGAACCACATACAGAAAAAGCAATAGAAAGACTGCCTCAAATCAAAATCTAGACCAACACCCATCTAATCAATATCCCAAGACTGATTTCTGAACAAAGTATTTCATACTACCTGGGTTGTAAGATAACACATACAAGTACAATAACGAATTACAATTTCCAACCTAATCAAAACTACATAACCGTCAAACTGTGAGTATCCAATCTTAAAGGCACAAAAACGGGTAACTGCTCAATAGTGCTCATTTCCTTCTTTTGAATAAAACACCATGCTAAGTACTCAATAGTCCAATAATATGATACTACAGTAAGATGCATCAAGAAAACATAAAATGCAATCTTGGAAGACTTAATGGAATAAAGTAAATTAACAGTTATGGAAGTATAGCTTACCCCAGAGATTTTAACGAATTGGCCATCTCTTGCAGTTCGCAGGTCAGTGTCTGGATACTGGGCAATGAAACCAGTGATGGCTCTTCTGCCCCAGTAGTTGTTCCAGAAGAAGAGTGCAACAACGACACCAAAGAGAATGGCGACAACAATGAGAAGAATGGGATTGTGCACTGCACCAAGGATAAATCCACCAGCAATAAACCCCATCAGAAACAATAGTACCACTGACCAAAGTACAAGCTTTGGAAAGTTCTTATGGAAAGCATATTCCTCCTCCTTGCTTAAGTTTGTCACAGCCTGGTTGTTAACAGCGGAAGCACTGTGTAACTTGACCGATCCTGTGGAGTCCAACTGACCGGATATCTTTCGAGGGGCTCCTGATGCATTTAAGGGACCAGAAGAAATGGGTCCAGACGTGATCAGGCCGGTTGCAGGCAAAACTGGAGCTAGCTGACCAGAATTTTGACGAGAAACGCCAGACTGAGGACCGGATGACTTTTTCAGCGGCTCTCCATGCTTATTAAGTGGTCCAGAACTGGTCTTTTTCATTGACACTGAACCTGGAATTCCAGATGAAGCAGAGCCAGGACGACCAGACCCACCAGTCATCAGAGGGCCAGAGTGGGCTGCAGCGCCACCAAAAGAACCAGACCTCGAAGGTGCATTGTTAATAGGTCCACTCTTTCTTGACCTACTAGCTTCCGCATGCAACTCAAACATCTTTCCGAGCTCTCCAGATTTTTTAATATCACCGCCAGTATAAGGCATTGCTGACACAGACGTTGTGGGAGCCCTTTCTTTGGGTTGCTCAGGACGCCCCGATACATAAAGTCCATTTTTAAGCTGATGGGATGGAAACCGTGAACCCATCTTTTCGATTGCAGGAATATGACACGAGAAAGATCTTAAGCTGGCAAAGTGAGGTGCAATTGGCAGTTATCCACCTTCCAAACTTACGAAAGCATGAATCGCTCAAAATAAGTCATCGGCTACGCGCACCGTGCTGAAACCAAATGAAGGCAACTGGTTTGATGCTATAAAGTCCTTTCTGCAATACGAAAAAAATTACTTGTCTTGTTAGATGGTTGGTCAGCCCCAGAAAAAATTTCCATACATGTTGATTCTTCACATTTCAACAAATTTAAATACAAAAAAATTTGTGATCAAACCACATGCATCAAAATTAATTGTAGATTTCATATGTTAGATACATTTGCATAAAGCTGCGACAAAAAATTGTATTCTTAAGTAAATTAAAGTGAGTAATAATTAGTGAAACAGTCTCAAAACTTCATATTCTGACCAGCAATATGCACTTCTGCAGCACTCTACAATTCATGAACATAATAAGACTTCTACAAACCGAAATAGTAAAATGAAAAGTCAAAATAAAGGGTGCACTTTTGAAATTTTGTGTGATAACGTCACCTGTCACACAAAAGTCCTAACCCACATAAATTATCCGAAATTAAAATTAGTTTCCTTTCGAAAGTTTACCATATCTGATATCCAGCTGATTTGTATTAGATACGAACTCCAATCACTCCGGAGTAATCACCGGTACAAAACAAAACGAGATCACCATGGAAAAAACAAGGATAACCAGCTAGAAACTGAATGAGACGGATCCAAATACCCATTGAATCTTACTCTAAAAATGTGCACCAAAACCATCCAAAAAAGACACATATGGCAAGCTAGAAAGCTATGATCCAAACAGAAGACATAAAACATGTGAATGTGATACCAATCAACACAGAAATCCAGTACACCATCACACCACGAAAAGCACAAGACTGCTGAAAGCCTAAATTTCACATCCCATTCTGTTAACCACAAAGACCTAACACAACACACGAAACCGCCACCAACACACCATCTCAAACCAGACATACAATTTCATCTCACTAACAACACCGATTGAAACACAAACTGAATTCCAGCACAAACACAGAGACACAAGCAACACATCCAGAAATTGCGTCCATTCCGCGGATCCGGATCTGAGGTTCCGGATCCGATTCAAGACGTACAAAACCACACTCACAGTCCGTGACAATCTCACTCATTCAAACCCTCTACCAATCTCAAATCAAACGAAACGCAAAACAGAAACACGCTCCAGATCACAACCCTAACATCACTCCAAAAGCAAACAAAACGCTTCCGAGACGCAGAGAGAGAAGCTCGGGGTCGAGATGCAGAATGGGACAGCCGTACCTGACGCGAGGAGCGAGGATCAGCTACCGAATCTCCAATGCCATACCCTGCAGGTGAACCAGAAGAGAGAGAAATCGTAATTTGCAGATGAGAAAATAATAAATTAATTTTTTATTTTAAAAAAAAAAGAATTATGGAGAAAGGGAGAGGACACCAGCGAGCCTCACCATCACCACACAACAGCTTCTTTCTTCTCCTGCGTCTCTTTCACTCTCTGCAACTCATCTTCGCCAGTTCGGTTTTATACGCTCGGCGCTATGAGTGTCAAATGACGGTTTTGCCCCTGTTAGACTTTTTTTGATTTTGAAATTTAAATTCAATGTTTTGTTTTTTTCTTGAGTTGAAATTTCCATGATTTTGTTGGTTTATCTCACACATTTTAAAAAGAATATTTTTAATGAAATAATATTGTGTGAACTGTTGGTCATCTTGTACGTTTATTTTGAAGTTGGAAACATGAATATTTGTGTTAAAATTAGCTTTGCAAATTTTATTTTTATAATTTAATATAAAACAAATTTTTTAAGTAAGACGTTTCAGGAAATGAATTTTTACTCAATAATTTATGTTTATGTAGAATTGTCCATATATCATTATATGATTTATATTGATTTGAAGCTAAGCTATGGTCAGAATGATAGATCTGTCTTTAAATGATGGATTTTTACGTCATTTTATTTATTTATTTATTGACTACTCAATTGAAATTATATATCAAAACGATGTAATTTTAAACTGCGCATCAAATTGCAGCGCAGCACTGAATGTGATTTCTTATGTGATTGCTCAACTACATTTTCTCCAATTTGTAATAACTTCATATGTGGAAATTGTAAATTAAGCTTTCGATTTAATGGTCATAATTGAAAAGTACAATATGCTTAATGATTTGTGGCACTAATTAAGATTTAGGAGTGCCTTAAAACCTTGTTTTGTATTATGAACTCCATAATGGAGGAAAACTATTTGACCAACCCCACTGCAATTTATTAATGGATTGTTTTTGTATGAATTATTGACATCATCCAAATATTTATTGACATCATCATTTTTTCAGGATGGTTTTTTGGTAAAATACCTCACTTTCACAAATTAATTATATAAAAACAAAGACATATTTTTTTTCTTTAATAGTGAAAAGGTGCATTTTGGGTATGAGATAAAAGTGAAATGGAAATCTCATTCAGTAGAGAAATTATATCCAATTTTGGAATGAACAATGATAAAGGCATTATTAATTGTAGAATTACTTTTTGACACATCAGTTCAAATTGCCTCTAACCATATAAAAGTATAGAAATCGGAAAAAAATATAAATGTAGAAATTTAATCTCAAGTAGGTAAGTAATTTGTTGACGAAAAAATTATTATCTTGATGATCAATAAATAAATTACACGTGTGTCAATATTATAACGACCATTAAAATTATCTTCTATTCAACGGGGGTGTTACTGTAGCATAATGATAGATTATAAATTTAATAACCTCCATGGCAGCCAATTGCTTTGCTATCTGGAATATGAATCCATGTATTGTCATTGCTTTTTTATTCATGGTCTTTATTTTTTATTTGAAAATTCTCAATCAATCTTAATTTGGAGACTATAAAAAAATTATGTACTATCATCAATTTAAAAATTATGTTTAACAAATAGTATGTGCTATCATCAATTCTAGAAATGGATTTTCGTCGAACAAAAGAGAATTGCTACGATATCAGCAAAAATCATGAAACTTACATTGTTGATGCCTTCTGTCAGGGGACTCAATTTTTAATAAAAGAACTTATTTAAATAAAATGTTCTAATTTTTTTGCTGGAAGGTTTTGGACTGATTAGGTTTTGATAAAATAACTGGAGTGATAACATAAAAATACCTGATGGAAGAATCTACAGTTAAAAAATTTAATCTTTTTTCAATTAAAGAATTTATCAAACAAAAAGGAGAAAATAATAGTCATCATTAGGTGTGCATGATTCAGTTAGATTTTTAATAAAAAATTCAAACCAAATCATTTTTAATCACTTCAAAAATAATAAAATCAAACTGAAAATCAAATCAAATCAAGTTCGATTTGATTCAATTTAAACAATTTATGAAATTTATTTACTATTTTATTTTTTAAATAGGAGATTTGTTATATAAATAATAATATGGATGTAAAACTTATATCATATATGCAATTAAATTTATATATAATCTAAAATATAGTGAAACGGTTCGATTTGATTCGGTTTGGTTTAAAAAAATTAAAAATAGAATCAAAGCATTACTTGTTGGTTTTTTGAAAATAAAAATGTAACCAAACTACTAACACTTCAAACTGAACCAAACTTTTCAATCCTTTCATGTCAATTTGATTTATCAATTTATCAAATTTTATTTACACCTCTAATCATATGAGTATGTATTAAATAAATGTCTCCGAAATTTTGACCAAATAAATATTATACCTTCATTTTGATTCATAAAAAAACTCACATGATTATGAGAAATTAACTGAAAGAAAAAAGCTATAATTAAAGGGTTAATTAAGTTCCTTTTGGACTATATTTGTTTTTTTTTTGTCTTTTTAAATCCTTGTTCCTTGTAAATATTATTATTCTACCTTTTTTATAAAGTGGTTTGATCTATAATAATCTTTGATAAGAAATGACAATTTTTTTATTGTTTCTAAAAGTATATTAAATAATTTTATATGATATAACAATTTGTTGAACAATAAGACTACAAATAAAAAAATGTTCTTTAAAGAAAACATTGTAAAAATGCATCAATTTATCAAAGACACATCTTCCATATTTTTGGAAAGTGATTATAAGTTTGATTACAGCATTCATTTGAGGGTTTTCTATTTGCTTTTGTTGAATCCAGAACCTGGTCAGGTCTAAAACTGTATTTTTCATCTGATATGATTTCTAAAATTGAATGGTTTAATATATGGTAAGACCATCCTTGATTTATAATTACTGATTGATTTGCTTTCGTCTGTTAATTCACTTTTTAAACATCTTAATATATTATTTTTATTATTTTCACATTTAAATAAAATATAAAAATTATTAAAATAAAAATTATTTTTATACATATTTTAATATATAATTCATTTATTCATACGCAGCATGTACAATAGAAAGCAATATATACAAAAAAATGAAAGTACAATTTGAATCAAGAAATAAAATGTTTAAACAATGAGATTTGATTTAGATCTAAATGATTCATATGTCAAATTAACAATACATGAATTAGACTTTACAAATTATTACTTAGAGCAAATAAATAAAAAATCAGTTCACCGAACACCTAATATAATAGGAGATCATCTCTTAATAAAGCTCAATAAGAACAATATAATGGCAAGTAAACATAGTTACTAAAACCGGACCGGACCGATCGGTTCAACCGGTTGAACCATGAATAGGTGATTGGTCCAGTCCGATTTCACAACTTAATGCACTATTAACCATGTTAAACCGGACCGAACTGGTTCAAACCGGCCAAATTACAATGAACCGGCTGATTTTTATGAAAATCCATCCAACAAATAAATATCCTAATCAATCAATAAATATTATAGCTCAAAATTATAAATATTATAATGCTGAATGAAATTGATAGGAATATAATCTTTCTCTACCGAATCATAAATATTTATAGCTCAAAATTATAAATATTGTAGCCCAAGTCATCTACTACTATACGATTCATGCTGCTTATAACGTTTCGATCGTAAAATATTTATTATATAAATATTTAATCTCTAATTAAAAAAGCAGAGGTTGAACTGATGAATTGGGAATCGGACTCTTGACAAGTTTGATTTTAAATTACAGGTGTTCATCGGTCCAAAACCGGAATTGATAAATCCTAAGGATGAAACTCGAATCGGATTCTAATTAACATGGACTGGATCGGACCGAAAAAATTTCAAGACCGCACTGAATTTGCAAAAAACAATTAATTTAGAATACTGATTCAAAACTAATTTTATTTACATATAAAATAATATATATGTATTATAATATGAATATTTTTTACTTAAAATATCAAATCAGTCCATTTCAGTCCGTACAGAAATTTTATGAATTTGGATTAGATCAAAAACCAGAATCCACCATGGATCCAGTTCGATTCGAACCATTCTGGTCCAGTTCTGATCATTTTTTGATCCGGATCAAATTTTATACACTCCACCCTAGTTTTAATAACTATGAAATTAAATTTCAGTAATTTAATTCCAATTCATTTCTATTCGAATCCAATTCAATACGAGTATAAATAGACGAACACTCCTAGGCTTTGTTCCCGAGTTTTGAAAGAATAGAAAGCGAAGGATTTGGAAGAAAAAGAAAAGAAAAAAAGGAAAGGATTTGAGGATGGAGAGAAAAAAATAAGTGTTGTTGAGTTTAGGAGATATTTGTAAGGATGAGAGTAAAAAAAGTAAAATTACTTAAATAATCTTACATGTGAAAATAGAAATGAAAAAAACATAAAGAGTTAAATGGTCTAGAGGTAATTTTTTGTGTTTCACCCATCCTAATTCCTCCAACTCCTTTCAAATTCCTCCTTACGAAAAATTCAAGAATACCTCTTAACCTTCCTCCCCTTTTTCCTTTCTGTCCATTTTCACACTCGGAAACATTAATATAGTGTTGGAAATGTCAAATGGGGACATGTTTTTGTTTGCAAGTAGCAATTTGAATTAGCTAAAGCTAGAGGAGTAGCGTGTATAGAGTAGATAATGATGTGCATGTTCCATAAATAATAAAAATAAGCAAATATCATTGTCTGTCACCATTGGAGGCCTTATTATTTCACCAAATTGATCAAATCTAATAATGAGACACAACCACTATCTTTCATTTACTTTCACTCCAAAATCTAAATCAACCCCCAATAATAACATTAAGAGTGAGCGGTGGAAATTGAAATGCTAGGAGGACTGACTTGATGCATTCTCAGATTAGGGTTTAGGATGGTACCCATGTGGACCTTTAGGTGTATGCATAAATATATTGAACAATTGAAATGGTGAAAGATATTTGGGTGGACATGGTCTTGAATGCGGGACGCGTCACGTGACAATTTAATCACGTAGTCATGTGATATTGAAAAATCGAATAATGTTCAAGATCAATAATGAATCGTTGCGTGTCACTTTGATTTTTTAAAGTGTCATGTGATGATTTTTCATTGGCGGTGTCCACAATCAACGTGATGAGTTGTATCCACCCAAGAATTTCTCTTGAATGCAACAGTAGTCCATATAAATAAAATTACAATTAATTAATTAATTAAGAGTATGTTCACAGTTCAGTATAGTTTAATTAAATCTAAATTAATTTATAATCCAATTGATATTTCCATCAAATTATGCATATTTTTTATTTATTTTAAAGAAATATAATATGATGACAACTTGAGGAAAGACAAGTTACTTTCATCAAATCAAAACTCTACATATTTGATTGAATAAAACAAGTGATTTTACTAGTCTAATTTTATTCATTTGTATATGCTCATTCTTTCAGTTTTTTTTTTTTGAAATGAGCATAATTTTTTTTGTATTATTCTTCAATACAAAGATTTTCTCACAAATTTTTATTTTAAAAGAATTTTCCTTCACATTTCGTCTAATTTTCCTTCAAATCTTTCTTCTCATTTTCTCACAAATTTTTTTACTTATTTTCTTACAAATTTTCTTTTTCATCAAATTTTCCCTAAAATCAAGCACAGCCTGAATCGATTTTCTCATTTTTCCGAACGTAGATGATCTCAATATATCTTGAACATGAAATCTTGTAAGTGAATGTGCAGCAACTTGTGCACTACAAAGATTTTTTGAATTATTAATATTGATATGATGGTGTGTAGAGAGTCAATTTCAAAGCTGTTGGAGAGTCATTTGTTTGGTTTTGTCACTTGTTGGCAGCTACAAGTTTCACATTTGAAGCCAACATTGGTGTGTGTATTGCAACTTACTCAGTGTCTCATTATCTCATGGCATGTAATAGGTATTCAACTTGCAGGATGAAGAGATGTGATCTGAATAGCATGTATGCATATGATTGTGATAGATGCTCTAATCAAGTGCAATAAAGACAATAGAGACATGGTGGGTAACAGATGAAGATGTAGTAGTAATAGTAGTGGACATTTGTGCATAAGTTTATGGGTGGGTTGAAATGAGCAACTTTTCAGATCAGTTACCTAATAAAGGATTTAGGGTAGATGATGGATGGGCCAAAACTTGCTTAAACTTAAGCCAAATCATCATAAATATTAGTCCCTCCTACATTTACTGAACAATCATCTCTTATCTAATTATGGAATAAACTATCTTGATTTTCAAATAAGGTGCAAAATCTAAGATTTTAAACTAAAATGCAATTATATTTTAACCCCATTACTCCAACAACGACAACAATAAAAACTGTAGTTAAAATAAAACGACGTCGTTTCAGTTTATGCTTTTTTATGTTTTAATATATAATTATTAATAGATCGATTAAATTCATTTTTTTCTTTTTTAAACCCTAAATCAGAAAGTCAGAAGCTGCATAGGAAGTCAGAGCTGGAAGCGTAATAGGAAGCTGGAAGCGGCGGAGAAAGTCAGAGCCGGAAGCGGTGCAAGGAGCTAGAAGCGGCATAAGAAGTCGGAGGCCATACGAATGCAATCACTCCTGTTGACTTTCCGGCCCAATCTATATTGGATTGTATATTCCCACTCTGACTCAAAAGCCTAGGCGTGTGAGTCATGGTTCAAGAATCAAATATAAGTCACCCCATTTTTTCTTCATTAGTCAATGTGGGACATTTATTAAGTGCTCTTCCTCAACAATCTACCCCTCACTTGAAGAAATGTCACAAGCTCCCTCTCGATCAATACTTCGCTGGCCCATGTTTTTGGCTCCACCATCTCACTCGCGTCACATGCTCATCCTTGATCAATACTTTGCTGGCCTAGGTCTTTGGCTCCACCAGCTCCCCCTCGATCAATACTTTGTTGGCCCAAATTTTTGGTTCCACCAGCTCACTAGCATATTTAAAAGCTACTCTCACAGCTCTGTGGCGTCCTTGATACTCGGGGTGTCTGTCCCACGTCTCACATACTAGTCTCATATCACCATGAGCTCTGATATCAATTGTTTATTTTCCAGGTCAGTATATATTGGACTGTATCCCCACTATAACTCAAAAGCCTAGGCTTGGGAGTCATGGTTCAAGAATTCAATATAAGTCACATCATCTTCTTATCACTAGCCGATATGAGACATTTTTCAAGTGCTCTTCCTCAACAACTCCAATCGTCATTCTCGCCTTCGCTAAGTTGCTCATTTCGTTGCTTCCCTTCCCAGTCATCTCCACAATATTCTTCCAGCTAGAATCATCTGCAATCAATGAGATAGCTGGAGGCTCGCATCGGGATCGTACGGTGACGCATGAGAGGGAGAGGAGAAATGAGATAGAGGTGAGACGCCTTTGGTCAAAGGCGTTGCTTGTGAATGTCTGGAGAGCTCAGGCGAAGGGAATGGTGGAAATGAGTAGTTAGATCAGAAACTCAAATAACAGACTTCAACTCAGATAATTTTAAATCCTTAAACACAAAGTTCTTGTACTGTAAGAACGGATGTGTCTTGCTAATGTTGAGAAGTTGCCCAAGGCGGTTGCTTCTACTTCCAGCTTCCTACGCCAATTGCTTGACTTTCTGATTAACAGGAACAGAAAGTTGGGTTTAAAAAAATTGGGTTTAATTAATCTATCAACAAATATTTAATTATTATTAAAATATAAAAAAATACATTAAAATAATGTCATTTTATTTTAACTGCAGGTGTTAACGGCGTCGTTGTGGAGTAATGGAATTAATATAATTATATTTTAGTTCAAAAATTAAAATTTTGCACCTTATTTGAAAATCAAGATAGTTCGGACCGTAATTGGATAATGGATGGCAGTTCATGGTCCCTTTAAAGGTTTTTCTTTTTTAAATTTGAGCACACCAACAAGGTGTCGGTCAAGTGGCTAAGGATGATGTCTAACAAGTCAAATATCATAGGTTTGAGTCTTGGTGGTACCGCATACACATGGATATGTTGGAGGTGCGCATGAGCTAGCCCGTAGTGAGTCTGAAGCCACTATCAAGGCGGAAAGCGTATGCGATCTCTGACCACCGCAAAAAAAAAAACCCCGAGCACCCACCTCTTCATAGTAGGAAAATGTTGAGAGAAACTTGTTTTCTTCTTTTTTTTCTTACCATGGAAAGAGGTATTTTAAGTGAGATTAGGGCGGTGGCTGCCCCCATTATCCCCAGTGGAACTGCCTCTGCCTAGCCTCTATCATAACAAATCTTAAAATGAAGTGCTAGTAAATAGTGACTTAACTATCCTAGAAAATCTTGGAATGGACGTGGCGGAGGTGCGGCTATCGCGAAGAGTGACAGCACCGATAGCAGGGGTGATGATCATGCCCATCCCCTAACATAACAAACTTTAAAAAAAAATGCTAACAAATGTTGACTTAATGACCTAGAAAATTTTAGAATGGACGACACTGAGGGGAAGGGGGATAATGAAGAAAACAGGAGCGACGATCGAAAAAGGAATTTCGCGATGGATGAGAGAATTTGAAAAAAAGGAGTTGTCGTGAAAAATAAAGAAGAGGCGAATAAGGTTTTCATATTCACGTTCTTCACAGCTATGAAATGTGAAATATTCTTAAAATATCTTCGTCAGTATAAAAAGTGAAATACATTAAAAATTTCGCATATTTGAAATGTAAAGTCATCATAAAAGATCTTCACCACCGTCTAGTGTGAAGATATCTATCATCTTCACGTTTATGAAAATGTTAAGATTATCTTGACTTCTAGATAAACAAAAGTGCACGATTGAGCTGGCCTAATACAGGTGTAATTTTCACAGTTAGTAAGTGTAAAGATACTCATCATGTTCGTACTTATTATATATGAAAATAAGAAAATAGGATAGTATGTAAAAGAAATCAATACGGTGTTAGAATGATAGCAACGTAAAAAAAAAGGGCAAATTTGAAGGGTCCGGACTGATAGATTTTAAAATAATTTTTTTAGAATATGAATAAAAAATTATTTTAATTACGTGTTAAATAAAATATCTATAATTAATAAACTATTATTTTTTTGTGACACACTTATTAAATCGGAGCATTCTGGTATTAATGTTTTGTATCGCTTCAAATTCCAGGATAAGTCACATTCATCATCCGTGGAAGAAGCTGCTGCTACTCCACTCCTCGCTCATCCAACCAGACACCACAATCCTCAAACCGCCAACTACCAACTTGCCCAACCCAAAATGCCCACTTTGAATCTGTACACCAACATCCCAGTCGACACCGTCACCGCCTCGGACATCCTCAAGGACGCCACCAAAGCCGTCGCCAAGATCATCGGCAAGCCTGAATCTGTTGAGTCCCTCAAACACCCTTTACTTATTTGCAATCTCTTGCATCGGCGTCCACTTTCTAGAGCTGCTTTGTGTGGAAAGTGTTGTCTTTGTAGAATGCACGCCAGGTGTTTGATCATTTTACCCAGTGAGTTGATGGTTGTAGGAATTGGAACTTGTTTCAACACTGATGGTAGTGGTTTGGGTTTGTGCATGAAATTGGATTGATTCTACTTGTTTTTGAAGTCCAACTGGGCTGGTAAGTGAAGACATTTAGGTATTTTTTGGAGTAATAATAACGAACTTATGTGGGCTGGATAGCTATTTAGGAGCATTAGGCTGTAAGTCTTGATCCAATGAATGAAGTGCAGCGGCTGTGCCTGAGTACTTCAATGTGTTTGCAGATGCTCAAGATCGCTGGACTTCAGCGTCTATTAGGTCTCTAATCAGTTTAAGCTTTAGCTACACCATGATACCTGCACAAGCTATTGTGTGCGATTTTCTAGGACCCAATAGATGGACCATGTAAATGTCGTTTATCTCGCTTTATGCTGTGTGATTTTAACTAACATTTGGGTAGCATTAGTATGAGCATGCATTGAGCCAGACCAGCTGAGTCATCATCGGTGATAACATGGAGTGGTGATTTTTTCTGGCATAATAATAAATGTGGTTCTTACTTTGCAGTATGTGATGATTTTGCTGAATGGAGGAGTGCCCATAGCTTTTGCTGGCACTGAAGAGCCTGCTGCCTACGCAGAGTTAGTATCCATCGGAGGACTGGGACCAAGCGTCAATGGCAAGTTAAGTTCAACCATCGCCGAAATTCTTCAAACTAAGCTCTCGATAGACAGTTCTCGGTTCTACATCAAGTTCCAGGATGTGGAGGTACTTACTCAACCTCGTGTCGTGCTACCGATTCGATTTTTGTTGCTCCTTATCTTTTTGCTTCTTGTTTCAATGGCGGCCTATGCGCACAAACTTATCATGTTTTTTTTTTATTTTGTGCTGAAGCGGTCGTTCTTCGGATTTAATGGCTCGACGTTCTGAGATGCCTCCCAGACTTGCAGTGGAGTGCTGGGGGAAAGTTGAAATCTTGATGGAAGTTGATGCGAAAGAGCTGTAAAACATATGTGAAATTACCTACAAGCATGATAATAATACAAACCCAATTCCATTTGATCATTTTCACT
Source organism: Kalanchoe fedtschenkoi (assembly GCA_002312845.1). Classification (NCBI taxonomy): domain Eukaryota; kingdom Viridiplantae; phylum Streptophyta; class Magnoliopsida; order Saxifragales; family Crassulaceae; genus Kalanchoe; species Kalanchoe fedtschenkoi. The sequence continues at coordinate 588,311 of NQLW01000037.1, read as the reverse complement.
GGAATATTCATGCCTGGTAACTCAAAATTTGAATCAATATACAGGTTGGGATCCTGAGTACTTTATTTTCCGGCATGCAAGTAACAGTCAAAATCAGAAGTCATCAGCAAGTTTACAAAACTCTGTGGAACTGATCTAACCCTAGAGAGCCAGTGGCGAAGAAGTAGGTTAGGTACAAAGATATGGCATGTGAGCCGGAGCCCCTCTTCAAATTAGACACTCCTTCCTCGTGTATAAGTAGTCTGTAAATTCTGTCTACATTACAACATAATGAGCAAAGCCAGTCGACTTTGAAGCTGCTACCAACCATACTTGGCCTGAGTTTCAGCGTTGGTGAGGTAGCCTCTTGAGCGCCGCTCTGCTAGTTCCATCTCCTTTTGCTTCATGTCAAAGTATAAAGAACCAATTTGGTGCTTCCTTTTCTGAAGCTTTGATGGCTTACCTTTCGCTGACGAAACCGGCTGCAAATGAAACATACACCATTAAGTAAGTCAGTTAAAGTTCCATTCATACAAGAAGACATCTGTCATAATACCTACAACAAGATAACATAAATTCCATAAGACAAGAAAGGAAACTGAGAAATTATTACCCAGATGATGAATAGAACAACAGAAATGAATCCACCTTCTCATCAAAGGATTCTTTGGAGACCATCGTCTTGAAATATCAAAAACTTTAGCCCATCAATTCCAGTTAATGTCTAGAGATATGCAAATAACCCAATGTGCACTAAAAGTTGGCATCGTTGATCAAATGATCATTCCAAACCCAACTCGCTCAGAGCAGATAATAGTATATTACGTAATGGAGCATCAAACCTTGTTTGCATGCTCTCATAAAAATCAATTCACTTCACGTACTAGAATTTAAACAACAGCGCGTATTTTCTATTACCATTTTTTTTCAGAAAATAAAAATAAAAATAAAAATAAGAAAACTGATTCACAAGACATGTAATTATGTACACGGGGATAATATAATACATACGGCACACCCCCAACATTCTAGAGTTAACAATGAATTGTAGAGAATAAATGGGTTGGTCACTTTGAAATACTCTCAAGAGAAGCCTGCCATCGAAGAAAGAAAACTCGATTCAATATCAAAACACAAATCAAAATAATTAAGGGCAATAAAAATTCATATGGGAAAGGATTGGCGATCCATAAAGATAACTAACTCAAGTTCACATTATAACATTTTGACGATAACGTGCAAACTCTTCAAACCAGCAAGCTTTTCTTTCATTAAGGCTGTGTTTGGTTTAGGAAAAATTTAGTGGAGAGGAAAATGTGGAGGAAAACTGGTAAAGTCCAATGTTTGATTTAGATGGAAAATATGAGGGAAAGAAAATTATGTGGAAAGTTAAGGTAATTTAAAATGAGTTTTGAAACTTTCCTTCAAATTTTTCATTCTAAACCAAACAAAGGAAAATAAGATGGAATCCATGATGAATTTCACTTTCCTTCAAATTTTCCTTTCCCTACAATTTTCCCTAAACCAAACGCAGCCTTAAGGATGCAAGTGGGAATTTTAATGACATGCATAGTTAAAAAACTAGCATTCGAAAATTCATCAATCAAAGAAAATTCAGCAATCAAGGCTATTTCACAACTAGTCAAATAAGTACCGGTATCCGCCTCATACTCTCATCTAATGTCCAATGACTCGTATGCAATTACATACAAAGCTCTGATTCCATTCTCGCTTACATACTCTACGAAAGGGAAGAAAATGCACATAAAACCAATATTCAAACTGTAAATGAAGAGGTGCATTCAAATTATTAAGGAATAATACGGAAAACTAGAAAAGGTGGAATGAGAAGAATACTTGATAAGATGGGCCAAAAGCTATTCCAGTAGCCTTAACATGATCCTCTCTCGGCCTGTTCTTCATCAGTTCATCATTTCCGTGGGTATTTCACTCCTCCCTCTCTTACCCATCACTCTAGCCATAGTTTCACCCGCAGCAGGAGCCTCCGGCATTTGGGTTCGAATCTGATCTGATATTTCCGAACAAAAAGTTAGTATAAGCCATTTTCGTGGTCTTGGACAGTGAAGATGATAAATATATTCGTTGTATCAAAGCATGAAGATGCACGTGTGGTCATTTAGGCTGCTGACCAGCACCAAATAGATACTTGTTATTTTTGTGGTATCAAAATAAGAAGATTTTAGTCATCTTCGTGGTTTACATTCACGAAAATCTAAAAATAGGATAAAATGAATAATAAAACAAGATGGAGGTAAATTTGATAGCAAGCGAAGCGAAAAATGCAAATTTGAAATTTTTTCCTCCGTACGCGATCTTGGCTACGGTAGCGAATCGAACAGCCTGCCTGACCCGAAATCCGGGTCTGAGGTCGCCATCGGAGTTTCTGGTCGCGTTTCCAAAATTCTACGGTTCGGCGCGTCGCGCGATTTCGGATCCGGGATGAAGCCGAATAGAGACGACGAAGACGATTTGGGTGGAGGGAGGGAGTTGAAGAGGGTAGCTGCTGATGCTGATGATGACGGAGAAGATTGCTGACGTGGCAGATCACAAGCGTAGGTCGCTAGCAGAGAATCCATTGGACAAAAAGCGAACGAGCTCTGCGTGGAAGGAAGAAGAGAAGTTGAGATAGAATTTCAATCAGCCAGTTGGGCCGGTCAATGGGTCAAAGTTGGGCCGGTAAGGAGCGCCTCTTGGGCCCTAGTAGTTGACTCGATTATCGAAATGGGCCGAAACATGAAATATAGCAACGTTGATTTATTTACTTTTATTTTTGAAACACGAAATTGAGACATTTATAAGACTACCCTCAGTTAGGCGATGAATAGTAATTTGAGCGATCAATTATTTAGATGTAATTTAATTAAAAATATTAGTTGGATGTTTAGTTGGAATTGTATATATTAAGATTACTTAATGATTAATATTAAAAAAATCTATACTTTACAATATTTCAAAGTTTCATTCGGAGTGAAGAGAATGGGATAGAAAAGTTTGAGATGAAAAATTGGTGCCAAGAGTTGGTTCAATTATAACGTCAGCTCTAACTGAAGTAGCGTGAAAGCTGAATAACGGGCAAAGTATTCATGAGAATAAATATATACGTAAATTATATTTATCAATTTTTACTTATCATTTAATAATGTTAATACATTTTTAATAAATACAACCACTTTAAAAATTTGAATACTAATTATTTCACTATCACACTCTATAAAAAAGTCATTCTACAGCCATAATAATTCAATCCCCTTTACATTTCCAATGAACTATAAAAAAATATGATATACTAATATATTAAATTTAGTCAATAATGTATCAATATCTTAATAACTCGCTAAATTTATTAATCTTAAATAATCATTATATGAAGGGAATATTTTTCAAACTAATAATATAAATAACATATTTTAACTCCGTCCAATAATCTATACGCTCAGCTTTTAGGAGTAAGTTAAACAATATATTCAATTGATTCCTATTCCAATTTCATTATTATTTTGAAAATTGATATATCAAAAAAGCTTAAAAATATGGATAATTTTTTATGGGAAAAATCGAGATAGCTAGGAATTCCATGGAGTTTGATATTTGGAAAATTTTCGTGGACAGTGATCTCCAAATGGACCCCTTCAGAAGTAAATTATGGAAGAAATGGAAGTGATCACTCGATTTGAGTTGATGTGTGATTGAAGAATGTTTTCTCGTGCGCAAAACGAAATATGTGGATGAGTTTCGACAGTTTGATAGACTTCCGGGAGCTGTCTTTTTGTAAAAGATAAGTTGATTAGAAAATTGGATTTTAAATAAATTGAAATATTTACTTAAATTGCACCTTTAAAAATTTTGTGAAGCACAAGTAATAATTCAGGTAGAATAAATTGATTGATGATAAGTGGTTGAGGATTGTCACTTGACAAATGTGTCATAGAAGGGGTGACTTAAATTGGATTGTTAAGCCATGACTTATAAGTTTAATATTTTGAATCACAGTGTGAAGACAATCTAATATGAGTCGACTCGAAAACTTCAATAAAAGTAAAGCACACAATAAATTTATTCATACAAATCATTTCCATTTGAATTATATCATTATACTGTCCTAACCACTAATGAGCACTATAATATTTAAAAATTTAGTCAAATTTCTGACAAATTATTATGATTATTATTTCTAAATATCTTTATCTCCATACATATTCTAAATTTGAATAATCATCATCTTTTTATGTTGAGATCACGTACATAAAAATAAAACTAGATTTTCAAATCACCGGACACAAATCTGAAACGTAAGTTCATCGACATAGTGGTAATCTGAGTTGTTGGGTACAAATCTTGATCAGGAATACATTTCACTTAATGAATATTGATTTCAATTCGTACTGCCAGATCCGAATCTAGATCTGAAATAAAACATTAGAAATATACAACAAAGCAAAATAAACAAGTTTTTTGTGGTATGAAACACGTAGCTAAGTTGTCTATGAAGAGTACATTAAGCGTCGTGCTTCTATTCATTATTGTCTCTAAGGAGTACGTCAAGCGTTGTGTCTCTATTGATATTCACATAGTGGATATAGCGCGCCATTAGAGTACTAGCTCTAAAAAAGAAATAAACCCTCGCTTCTCACTAGTGTATTGTGTTTTCCGATCGTATCGAAAAAAGTATGACAAATGTTTAATTCTTGTGAAACTCTAGTTCATTCACTTTTTATAATGAAAATAATGTTATTAGGCTCTGACTCGTTGATCAAACTCAATAATTAAATGAATATTATACATTGGCCATACCAATGGATTAAACCCATTTGGTTATAAACCTATCGATTTAGGTGCGAGTTGGAAAGAACTATATTCAGATCGAATCTTATTCGATTTTTATCCAACTAAATATTATCTGACTGTGTGCGACCCTATATGTTTATCCATAATTAACCAATAAATAAGGTCCATTAATTATAAATGGCATATAGCAAGGAACTATGATTCCTGATTATGAATAAATTTGGTTCACAAGATAATTAAATCTCAGTCATTATGAATTGTAACTAATTTAATAGAAAAACTATAATAATTTACCACTTGTACATCGACAATCCATTTTTTCAATAATATATTGAATGAGATAAGCAAATACTATGAGATATCCTTATTAGACTCATTCATGTTTATCGATCTCCGAATAAGACTTACATATCAAATAACTAACATTCAGTCTGTTTGAGATCGGCAATGCATTTCAATATCCTTACTCATTGAGGGGTTCAAAGATATTTCTCTCATATATTATGTGAGAGTGGCCGATCCATCATGCAAGCTCATACTCATCGTTATGCATAACATGCCCGAAAATCTCCTTTATAAACTACCGAATTTATTATTAGTATTTGATGATATCAAAGTAAGATAATCCACAAATAGGAAATTAGGACTAACACAAGTTAAAGATTACACTCATATACTACAAGATATGCCAATAATGTAAACAATCTTTAAAGTAATCATAAAAGTTACTCGGTCCAATACATATCCCAAATATAATACACAAAATTTTCTAAAAGAGAAATGACGAACAAACTAATTTTACTTTCGACCGGATGAAAGAAATGATTGAGGGAGAAGGCGGGAGGAGAAGGCGGACTCCCGGATGGAATAGAGGGGGAGAAGGCAGCGAGGATCGAGGCAAAGGGGAGAAGAGAAAGGGAGACGCGACGAGGAGAACGGGAGAGGGAAAATGAGAAGAAAGAAAGACTATGTATCCCTTTTAGATTTTTATTTTTCTGTTAGTTCACGCAACATTTGATAATTTCCGCCTTGTACGTTTAGTTGGCCGTCGGTGTTTTAGAAAACTTTTACATCATTATTCGGTCACTTTTTATTTTTTTTCTAGATGCTTTCTGGACGCTTCGGTCACTAATTTAAATTTGGCCAACTGTCTTCATTTTTTGACTGGAAAACGGTCGCAAATTTCCTATCAATTTCTAGCCATTAGTTATTTTTACCAAAAAAATGAGATTTTTGGTAGTGAAGCTCTGATTTGAAATACAACAAAAAGTTGATTCGAAAAATTCTAAAAAACAAATATTAAGTCCATAATTATATGAATAATCTACAAACCAATTTCATAAAAAAGTTCTTATACCGTTATTGGGAATCACGTGCAAACAAATAAAATAGAATTTTTGTATCGCGAGACACAAGGCATTTGCAGCACTAAAAAATAATTTTGTGGACATTAATTTGAATTATCAGAGACAAATATGGATTCGAATAATCTTTTAATTAATTAATTCTATTGATTTTAATTTGAACTGTCAGATATGAATTTGGATCCAAATTGAAAATTTAGATACATAGAGTAAAATGATATAAAAAACGTCTTTCTTGATGTGAAAAACGTAGCTGGATGTGTTTGGTTTAGGGATAAATTTAGTTGAAAGGAAAATTTGGTGAAAAATGAGAAGGAAATGGAACCTTCGAAGTATTCAATCTAATTTTACCTTTGTTTGTTTTGTTATGGAAAATATGAAGAGAAATAATAAGGATTCCATTTCATTTTAAATTTTTATGAAAAGTTTCATGGAAAATGTATAGAAAAGTCTTATATCATCTTTGTATCTTCAATCGCTTCGCTACATTGAACTTGATCAAACACATTAAACTTAATAAAAAAAATTATCGGATACATTGAACTTGATAGAAGAAATGGTTATTTATTTCACATACATTGAACTTGATTGTATCATATTTGTAAGCTATGAGCTATAATCATATTTTGCACCTAATTTTCTTTCCATCAAATCTTTCATATAAACCGAACAATGAATTTCATCAATTTCCACTAAATTTTCATTTGCAACAAATTTTCTCTAAACCAAACACAGCCTTAACCTTAGTGTATTGTGATTTTGAACTCAAAAACTAATAAATTTTAAAAGTATTATAATTTAATAAAGATAATTTTCTTATCATGCTCGAACATTTCACTAAGTCCACTCAAACACAAAAAGTGTAGTAATTCAAATGATAAAATACAAATGATTGCTGTTGGTGAAATCAACATATCCTTGGAAGAGCTCAAAATCTGAAGTTCAATTTTCAGAGGCTCATGGGGCTACGTGCATCATTTAGAGCTGCAATTGCTGTCTCTATCTCACTCTTTATGGACTGCGTCTCATCCTCCTCGCCCTGGATTTGGAGCACCAAACCCTTCAATTATTATTCACATCAATTCAAAATTCATTACAATTCAAAGCAAGTCACTCTCCCTAGTTATGACATGGGCCATCCTTGTACTAATTTTTTCCTTATTATATTAAATGTGACAATAATTTGGTCCATAAAAAAAGGCACAACTCATCACTTTTAATCCATTATTTTAACAGGAATCTGCCTAGCCGCTTAACTTGATTAATCACGTCTAATTAATTAATTATTTCAAAATTTATCACTCCATTTAATCGTTCGATTAACATCTGCCTAGCTAACTAATCATTAGATTCACCGTCCAATACAACATCTCATTGTCATAAAGTAATATTTGATCAGAAAAAAAAAATGTGGATTTTCATGAATAACATGGATATGATGAGTCATTGACATGGCCCTTTTATGACTTGAGGCATTGATTGGACTCATTTTGAACGTTTTGGAAATGGTTGGAAGATTTGTGAATCATATGAAAATGACCCAAATTGAAAAGGAAGAGAGTAAGAAACCTGGATGAAGAGTGTATTGACAAGTGTGTTGGATGAGAAGGTGGTCATGTTGGAGGTGAGGATCTTGAGCTGCAATGACTCAAAAGCCTCACATAGCTTCACCATTGTGTCCCCTCTTTTGGTACATGTTATGCTCACCACCACACTCCTTTCTCCCATGTGTGCCACTCTCAGCTGCACAAAACAAACCCCTTTCTATCACTCATTCGGATACCTGATTTCTGATAATTCTCATTTGAGATGTGATATGACTGTGATAAAAATGAAAAATAATCTAAAATGTGAAAAACAATTTTTGAATATTTTCACATTCAAAATTTAAATCCTCTGTATTTATATATGTATTCAAAATAATCAGAAATAGGATCTAACCTCGAGAATCTCGATAGGAGAAGCAGATGTCGATGAAAGATTGTTTGTAGTATCATGAGAAGTTGTATCAATTCTCTTTTTCTTTTTTCTCGACGAGGGTTTTTTAAGGTCCTCGTAGCTGGACGGCGACATTGAGCCCATGCTCTTCATCCTGATGTTGTTTTCGAGTCCGGCAATCTCCGCCTCAAGCCTCCCCTCCTGCTCATGCAATTCTTGGATGTAGCTTATTGCATCTTTGATTATTGATGCTTTGTCCATCTGCATATATATATTTCACATCACAATCAAATAAATAAATAAATAAATAGTAAGCTTATCATTGAGCTTGCAAATTTTAAAAGAGAGTTTAGTTAAGCTGTCAATTCTAATCTAATACTCATTGAATTAGCTCCTTTCCAAGCTGACAGATTTATATAGATATATATATAATAGAAAATGTATTTAATGAGAATTAATATATTTATCATATTTATTAAAAATTAGAATCAACTGATAATAAACCCTTGATGGTAGCTATCCATACTGACCTTGGTAATGTTGGGCACAACAGCCCTAAGAGCAAACAACCTGTCATTCAGCTTCTTCCTCCTGTTCCTCTCCGACACGATATTCTTCGACGCCATGGACGACGATGCCCCTCCTCCGTCCGGCGAGCTTGAGTCGTAGTAACCCGAAAAAGCCGTCTCGTCCAGCCCGCCTCCCCAACTACAAAATCAAAATCAAAATCAATCAAGGCGAATAAAATCATCACAACATGTTTGTTTTTGTGGATATATTTCTTGAATTTTCAGACCGACTTGTTATATACCTGTCGAGTTCTTCGGTTTGGAGAAACATGTTCGTCTCCCAGTAGTTCTTGTACTCATCTCCGATGTTGTCCTCCATCACGTGGAGTTTGAGGTTGTTCTGATAAGTCTTATGTAGCAAGAAATGTTTGCAGCTTGTCTGTCTGAGCTATATAAAGTAGAGTTTTGGGGCTTGTCTCAGCCAAGCTGTCTACCTCTTTTAAATATGCCCAAATTTCGTTGCTAAAAATAATAACATTGTCGCTAATAATACGATGACCTACTTTTTTTTTTTTTTTGTTTGATAGGAATAATACGATGTGCGTACATTGATCAATCAGTTATTTGATGTCGGGAAAAGTGACACGTGGGGAAACATAAACCTCGTGGGCGATCCTGACCGTTGGTTTTTAGTGGGCCGTGGACGGTGAGGCTCATCTGAAAATGATACTTTAAACTCGCTTTCACCGTTTCCGATTGTTTGTGCTTTTGTTGTTGTTGTTGCTTAATCTTGTTGTTAATCGTGTTTAATTGTTTATTATTATTATAATGTTTTGGCTGGATTTAATTATTGGTTAATGATTCGGTTCAATTATTTGATCCATCAAGCAATCTTCAACTTTCTATTTTATTTCGCGTGGGTCAATGCATGCTGATATACATTCAATTTTCATATTAACTGAAAATGTACTTTTTATTTATTTATTTTATTTCCATGATAATAAAATTATTTTAAAATTCATTAGTGCGAGTTTGGCAGGCAAAATAAACATCGGTATAGGATAATTCATATTATGCAAAACGTTTGATTGGATATTTAATAAATTATTAATAATACAGGAATTGAAATTTACTCTTGAACAACCGGCTACCAAACGCATCCTTAGGTAATGCAAGGCAGGGAACAGATCTGAAGCGTTTATGTATTAAACAGAAATCAATAAGATTAATCGGACAAATAATTTAAAATTATACATATAATATTCAAGCAATATATATAATTACTTGTAAGATGTAAAATGAATAAAACATAACTTATCATCCTTTTCTTAAAATCAACACTTAATACTTGGTTGTATGCTTTTGGGGATTTCTTCTGCAAAAAGTGGAAGTCGTGGAATGAATCATTTTTAGAACTTGGCGGATATATCTGATCAGCGTTTAGAATTAAAAAATTTAAATAATAAAAATGACATCATTTAACTATTTATATATATATTTTGGATACTCTGACATGGTGTATCCGTTTTTTTTAACGGATTTGTATTAAATGATTCCACCAATGATTGTATGGGGTGTGAAAGGGCATGAAACCATAGTTTCCTCTTTTGTTTATTGCCGCAGTCTAAATTTTAATTCTTTAAAAGAATTTAAAAATACTCCATATTTTAATTAGAAGGCAATAAAAAAGGTAAGTTATGATAGAGCCTCCAAATGAACAGTCTAATTTGGGTTCACATAGTAAAATATAATCAGCCTCGTTGTATAATATAAATGAAGTTCGGTCAAGCGCTTTAGTTAAAGCATGTTCGTGGGCTCCGCAATTTAAAAGGAGAAACTGTGGAGTTAGGTAGGCATAATATGTTCTTTGTAAATTCAGATCCCATGTTGTGACCTAATTACACTCTACCTTTTGTTTTCTTCTTTTTAAATAAGGAGATCGATAGTGGTTCCTCATTTTCTTCTTGGTGGCCAGGGGCCGCACACCCCCTCAAATTTGATAGTGTACGCTCATACTCACTGCGGACCAGCTCACACGCACCTTCAATGTATCTAAGCGTAAATGCGGTACCAACAGAGCTTGAACCCAGGAGGGAATAATAAATATTAGGAGAGGTCAATAAATCCCTCTACTATACATTTTTTAAAGGTGATTATTTGTATGAATCCAAAATTACATAGTTCTAAATTGATTATAGTTAGTTTAGAAGTGCATGAATGTTGGTTTAGTCATTCCTTTTTAAAATATGAAACTATAAACCGAATAATTTTTTAAAATTTGAAACCGAACCGAACCGAACCGTCCGGGAGCGTCGTACAGACACCTGGGCGATCCTATTTTGTTATATATATATATATATATATATATACTCCTTTTTTATTATATTTTTATTTCTTATCGGACGGTGGGTATTAATTATCTCGATATACAATTTATGACTAAACAACTTACAAGTATTATTATACCATTTTGACACCAGTGGCGGTTGCCGAGTGATCAGGTGATAATCCGTCATTCTTTAGGTCGTCGGTTCAAATCTCATTGATGATTGAGTGCGCTAGTTTTTTTTATTAAAAAAAAAAGTATTATACACTTTTAACTTTATTCTGCCAAATGAGCACTAAATAAACAGATGGCATATATATTGGAAGTACTTTTCTCAAGGATTTGAGGATCTGAGCACCCATATGTGCATATGATGGATACACTGGCAATGTGGAATTTCACATTTATAAAATGAGAAGGGAAGAGGTCCATGGCCAAAGGGTCCAAGATTAGGTATGGACCCAAACATGACTCTTTATGTTAAGAAGACAAATGAGTCATTTTTACTTATTTTATTTTTGGATGCATTACATTATTGAACATTAAATAAATAGATGAGTGAGGGAAAACAAGCCATGTGTAAGAAAACGATGAAGATCTTCATCTTTTAAATTTTATCTCACTTACTAATAAATGCTAATATTGACCTTCAAAGTATTCATTTGATGAATAGATTAAATAGATGAGATTGATCGGCCAACTCTTAAGGCTGTGTTTGGTTTAAGGAAAATTTGGTGAAAAAAAAATGGATGGTAAATTAGTAAAATCGAATGTCTGGTTTAAATGGAAAATAAGAGGGAAAGAAAATTGAGTGGAAAATGTGATTCTTATTTCCTACAAATCGATGCAATCAAATTCAATGTATCTCAAACAAATAACCATTTTTTTAATAAATTCAATGTATGAGGTGATGAAAAGTTGATACTTTTCTACATATTTTTCATAAAAAATTTCATGATCATAAAAAATGAAATAGATTCCTCGATATTTTCTTTGACATTTTCTTTATAAAATCAAATAAACAAAAATTAGATGGGAATTCCATTTCCTTTCGATTTTCTCTTGAACTTTCATTTTCGTCAAATTTTCCTTAGGCTGTGTTTGGTTCAAGGAAAATTTGATGGAAATGAAAATTTGAGGGAAAATAGAAAGGAAATGAAATTCTTGGAGGATTCCATCTAATTTTTCCTTGTTTGATTTCATTAGGAAAATGTCAAGGAAAATTGTTTGGAATCCATTTCATTTTCCATGATCATGGAAAGTTTTATGGAAAAATATGTCAAAAATATCAACATTTCACTTCATACATTGAATTTGATAAAATACATTGAATTTGTTTAAAAATTGATTATTTGTTTGAGATACATTGAATTTAATTGGATTGATTTGTTAGAGATAAGAATTACATTTTCCATCAAAATTTCCACCTAATTTTCTTTTCCTCCTATTTTTCATCTAAACCAAACAATGAATTTTACTAATTTTTCATCAATTTTTCCTTTCCTCTAAATTTTCCCTAAACCAAACACAGCCTTAATGTGAAGGATTGTGTATTTTATCCGAAACCAAACCGCTGGCTTTGATCTTTAAATGCTTTAGCTGAATTTATTCCAAAACCGCCTGAACCGGTCTAAAACCAAAATTTCCTATCTACTCAAAACATTCAGTCCGATCTTCAACCCACTAAATTTCTCAGCTTCAGCTCCGCTCCATTATGGTTCGTTCTGGTCTGGGTTTGAACCGATTGGCACTCATACTTCATTGAAACATTGTTTAGAGCTTTGTGTCAGATTTTGGCGCTACACTCCAATCGCAGCCCACCATTTTTTCTGTTCTAACATAACAATTGTTTCAATGTGGCACATAGTTTTTGCTAGTCTGACACAACATTATTGTTGTCTGTATGAAACAAACGATTTGTGGAAAGACAACCTTTTACACTTATAACCGATATCAGTTATTTTAAAATTAAAGAATGAACTCTAAGAAAGGAGAAAAAAAGTGTAGTGTGTGTCGTCGTCGCTGCCGCCGCCGCCGCCGCTCAGAAGACAACGGTCCTGTTCAGCTCGTAGGGCAGCACACGCAGCTCGCAGTATGATCTAATGGCTTTGGCCAGGCATTGTTTTTCCAAGTTCTCAGACTTGAGCACGAAGCTCTTCAGATTGTCTCTATGGGAGACTCTCTCCACCTGCAATCATACATCAAAGATTAAACAGCCGCGTGTGATTTCTTAGCTTGTGAAGCGGTACGACTGAAAGCCCGGACTCACCATTTGCTCGATGATCGGCCCAGCGTCAAGTTCTTCGGTGACAAAGTGGCTCGTGGCGCCGATCAGCTTGACCCCAGCGTCAAAAGCCTGTGAAACAAAATACAAGTCTGTGAACAAACGTAAATGCTTTTTGGAAGCCGGTGAGATGGAACAGGAGGAACCTGCTTCGAAGGGCTGCCACCCTTGAAAGACGGCAACAGGCCGTGATGGATGTTGATCACATCTTTGCCGTAGCTCGTCAAGAAATCCCCTGAAAGTACCTGCATTTGTAAGTCAACGATTTTCAACCGGTAATAACCAAAAAGTTACATCTCGGAGTCAATGATGAAACGCCACCGTAGCTTAATCACCACCTGCATGTATCTGGCGAGGACAAGAAAATCCGTGTCACGAACCAAGTCCAACACGACGCTCTCTCTTTCGCTTGCCTCATCCGTGGATAAGTAATGGTAGGGAACTTCATGCCTCTCAAGAAATCGCATCACGTGAGTGTTTGGTTCTCTGTTGTGATTACTGCGCGCGTGAAGGGAAACAACAATTAGAAGTTCCGTAAGGTGAAGTAGTTAAACAGTTTTAAATGTATCCGGTACATTACCTTATCACACATGTGATATCCACCGGCAGTCTCCGGTCCTGCCATGAATGAAGCAAATCGACCAAACAGTGGTCCTGCAAGTAACAGCTAAATTTATCGGTAACTACGTCGTGTGTGCATACAGTAATCTTCGAAGCTTACAGCATTACCTGTTTTGAGGCCAGAATGGCAATCTTGTATTTGGGATCCAGCTCTGGCACACGGACAACGGATCTCCAGGCATTGAGTGACTTGGCCAGCTGGTTGAAGTCTTCGTTCATTTGCGCCCTTGGCCACTTAACCGGGTCAAAAACAAATTCACTGAGATTTTGGCCCGGAAAATGTTGTCAGAGAAATCACAAAAATCCCGATCTTACAAGTTACACTCAACTTAATCTTACAAGTGCAATCAGTTCAACTCATGGTCGCAAGCAGTTGCTTAAGATAAAGCTACAAAAACGCATAATGAAGACAAAACATCGAGGATGTAAATGGAGACCTTCTGGAATAGAAGACGTTCTTTTTCTCGGGAACAAAGACGTCTGCGCCAAGTATGTTCCCGCCTCTGGAAGCGATGCAGTTGGACAGCTTTGCGACAATTCCAACCTCATCCTGCGCATACAAGTCTCACGTCCTTACGCACGCGTAGATAGCTCGGACTTAAGCTATGCGGGTTCAAAAAACAAGAGTGACTTACAGTGCAATGGAAAACATGGACTCCGTGGGCGCTCTTCGGCAATGTGGATTGATCAGACTGCGCAAAAAGACTAGGTGACGATTGAAATGACCTTCCTAAGCCAGGAATCACCGAAAAGCTCCAAGACCCTCTTCGAGCCAAGGCCATGCCTTTCTTATCCAATGTCACTAACGTCAGAATCCCACACTCATTTCACCAAGCAACAAACTTGCGGCGCTGATCACAGCCACGAGACTCAGCGGAGCAGCTTGGATCCTACATTACACGTTACAAACCCAACTCCTCATTTGCTCCCTGCACCAAGCCATTCAAGACTAATCAAAACAGTGAATAACAAAGCTACAAACTTGCATACAATATTCCAATATAAATCAGTTCTATTTCTCTTCATCAATTTCACAAAGTGACTCTACGTGCGTTATCCAAGAGAAAGCCTAATGAAAACAAAGCCACACAAACCAGATGACTTAACCATTACTAGGTAAGAAGCAATCTAGAATCAACGCATCATCATCATCATCATCATCAAAATAGCTAGCGAATCCAATATCAATGGATGCACCATAAAGTACCCGGAAGGTAAAGATGGAATCTTTCGAATCGAATCCAGATGGGTACCGAAACTTGCGGTGCAGCCGATTCGAGGGAAGCCGGGTGCAGCCATTGGCGGAGATCTTCAACGCGGATCGGATTAGGAAGGTATTGATGCGCGGGCCGGGTCAACAACCCGAAACAAGATCCGACCCAGATCGTTGGGCCCTAATCTGGATCGGCCCACAACGAAACCTGCAACGCTTGTCGATAAAACGGCCTAAGTCGATTCGATCAAGAGGCCGACATCGCTGACTGGACCGCCGCTGGAGCATCTGAAAATTGACCCGAATTTGATTTGTTCGATTTCTCATTTGTTTCTTCTCAGCTGTGATTCTGTGAATATGATGCTTTGGTTGGAAGGTAGAATTCGTCGGGAATCATTCCTCGTCATCTTCTCCGATTGTCGATTTCAGGGTTCGGGTTGGAGCTCGTCGGCCAATTGGTTCATTGTATTGGCTTGATACGAATCGACTCGTGTATTCGATGGTCCAATTGATTGACTGGTGATATATGTGAATTAGTTGGTTCAATATAAATGTGTAGACCGGTTCGCATAGAGTTTGCATTCCGAGGACTCGAGTTGGAATCAAATCGCCAATTTAAATATTCTCTTATTTTTTAGAAAGAATAAAAGTCTATTTATAGAATTTTATTTGTAGAAAATATTTATAAATGCATAAAATATATCACTAAACTATTTATATGACATGCGTTGATGTATAAATTGTTAATTCAGATTTTAAATAAACAAAATGACCTTGACATATGAACCGTATATATTCAAAATTTAATTAAACTGTTATATAAATTATCACTTCTAAACGCGACTCAGTAATAAAACGAAATTTAAGACAATTTGCTCAAACACATGCATATCATGTACGAGACAATTCTCCGAGGTAGACATACGAGGTTCTTAATCCGTCGCAGGTCACACACGCGGACGCGGAGAATCATCAACCGCCAATACTCGGAAAATACCAGCAAGGCATTTTGGTTGTGCGAGGCAAGTTGAGCCCAACCACATATACGGCCATTCGAATGCAAAAGGGGTCAATTGAACACGACACTGAAGCGAAGAGCCGTGTTCCTCAGACATAATCATCGGTCCCAGGTACTCGATCATGTCGCGGAGATAACGAGACAATTTGATCCTCGCCATGTTATCAAATATCTCGATGTCCCTGGTGTGCAAATTTTATCAAGAAAAGCCGTATGACAAAGGTCGAGCAAGTACCAGGTAAACATAATTGAGTTGGAGTGTTGAACATATTGATATTATTTCACATGGTCCATTAAAAATCCTAAAGTTATCTTAATATACAGTTGAGCTCTCCACTCATTGTCAATTAATTTTGAGTGGATCCGACTATTCTACATGGTATCAGTGCGAGTTTTGGCCGCACTCTTAGAACATGCCCGTGACGGTTAACTATTAATTATCACACATCGCCCATTGAAAACTCTAAAGTGATCATAATATATAGTTAGACTCTCAACTCATTGTCAATTGATTTTAAGTGTAGATCCGACAAATCTACACGAGTCAATGATGGATAGTCCGGAAAAGCACACAAGTGATGTCCATCTTCGACCATTTTAATCAGAAAATTATACTTTAAAATATACTAAATTTTACACCATAAATGTGAAAATTGTATATTACCAAGGTCAAATTTATTTTTTAGTTAAATTTATACTATAAATATACATAAATTTTGAACAAAATAAAAAATTAAGAGGGATCATAAAATTGCGTGTGGCTCCGCCACTGTACTATGATTACATTTTGCATGCTTCAAGGCTCTGTTCCCGAGTTTGGAAGGAGAGGAGAGGGAAGGAAAGGGAAGGGAAGGAAAAAATGGATGTTCCTGAGTACAGAAAGGAGTTGGAGGGATAGGAGAAAAAAATTTAAAAACTGACGAAAATACCCCTGAATTCTAATTTAAAGCAAAACAACTTGTAATATTACAAATACATCTCCAATTCAACCCTGCCATACAAAATTGACAAAATGTGTGCATAATACAAGCATGAATATGTTGAGCATAACACAAATATTGACAGCATGTACCCTTGAGATTTTAATTCAACCATGCGATACAAAATGTCTATTCAATGATTACAAATCCTACTCTCAAATGTAGTTTGAGATTCTGATGCAGTTCAACAGAAGACACAATATCGTACCATTGTGTTCTTCTTTACAATGCTCTAACTTAGAATGCCTAAGACATTCTATAAATTTACAAAAAGAGCAAGCGTATATCAAAATATGTCAACTTCACAAGATCTTCCCCAAAAAGCAGACCCAATAGTAGCACATCATATCTTAGCTTCAGCTATCATCTTGTCCAAAATGAGTTTCCGGCCTCTCAATGGGCAACCTAGTAATGCAGTTGCTTTACTTAGATTTTCAATGAGATACATATACATGGTCGTAAACATAGACTCATCCAATTCCATCCTCTCTAACTCTTCATATATGTCTTCAGGTGAATAACACTTAACCTGATTTTTACAAACCTCATTTCCCTCCTTGATAACTTGAGTTAATTCTGAAAACACTTGCTTGATAACAGTAATTTCATCATCACCCACCCTCTTTCTCTTACTCCCTTTCGAAACTTTCACATGGACATCATTTTCAATTTGATCAACTGGGCTGAAAGATTTTCTTGTGGTGAAAATTGTGTCGATTCAAATCCTTCCAATGAAACTTCTTGTTGGGACACTAAATTATCAATATCATCAATAGTGTTCAATGAACTGGCTATCACCTTTCGCCTCTCCTTATCAGTGAACGCGCCTTCACCAGTTGCTCTATCTTTGGAAAAAAGATCAAATAGCTTTTCATAATTAGTAATCGGAGTGGTTATCCATTTGGAAGCACTTGGTTTTGCCTGTAAAAACAGATAGAATTACAACACAATCTGTAAATTTATATAAAACTATAAGTTAGAATGTAAAATTTAAAATTTGATAGGTAAAATCCACACCTCAACCAATGCATCCCACACTTCAGGTTCTGCTTCCATTAACATGCTAACTGGATTCCAAGAGAATCCACTCCATCCCTTGAAGATGTCATGAACTTCACTAAAATTTGACTTCAGAGTTTTCAAACGATTCTTTAACTTTGTCTTGTCTATATCTGTGTCAAATTTCGTAGTTAACTCCTCCTGCACATTCTTGTAAGCTGTTGAAGTCCATACACCATTAACCCGGTTTCCAATAACTTGCTGGTGAAGAAATGCTTCAATGAGATGATCATCCATAACAGCTGACCAAATCCAACGAGGTTTACCCGTCTTACAATCAGTTGTCTTGATCTTCATTTCAATCACTGGTACCTATATAAGAAGATTATCCGTTAATAAATGTTAGTAGCAAAAGTGCATAAGTAAAATAAGCAAATGTGCATAAGCCGACAACAATATGTTAATAGAAAATTAACATAACATAGATGATTAAGTAATGTTCATACATAAAATGCAACAAGGTACAAAAACATCTAAAATTCGACTCTACGATAATCATTCCACATTGGTTGAGATATCTGATCTCTCAAATATTCTGCTCTCATTACATCAGCACGATCAAACACTACGGTAGAACTATCTTCATCACTAGTAGCAGTCCAAGCGGGCGGAGTCTGATTCATGATTTCCTCATCAACTTCTGCTAAGAGATCATCAACAGGATCCACTGTCATTAAGTAGTTGTGGAGAATGCAACAAGCAAGAACTATATCAGATGTGGTATTCACAGAATACTGAGGCT
>NQLW01000037.1:545671-568253 GCA_002312845.1 Kalanchoe fedtschenkoi | reverse complement strand
GAAGTTTCAAACTTTCAGGCCAAACCCTATTCAATCAAACGGTGAGAAGAAGAAAAAAACTCACACAAACTTACTTGGAATGATTGAAGAATATGATTTGATTATCTTCTAGGAGCGATTTTGCCGGAAGACTGCCCAATCGCCCCCTGCCGCCTCTCCTCCTCGTCGGTCGTCTCGCGTCTTTACTGTGTCGAGAAGAAACACAAATGAAATGATTTGTTGGGGTGTTGTTAAAATGAGGGGTAAATTTGGTATTTTAAATTTTATTATACCCCCTTTCTTCACATCACCTCCTTATCCGCCCAATTTGGGTGGAAACAAAAGTGGCGTGTCAATCCCTCCCACCCCCTCCTAATCCACCCTCTCAAAACTCAGGAACAGCCTAAATTTCATTCTTTCCTTCCTTCTCCTTCCCTTTTTCCCCAAAAATAAACTCAGGAACAAGGCCCAAGTGTTCTACAATTTTTGTCAAATATCCTAAATCAGTTATTGCTGTTTAAACATGGTTTGACAAATATCGATGATTACATTTGATAGGTTCGAAAGGGTTGTACTACCAATAGAACCTCTGGAATGTTCTAGATGCACATTAAAGCATACAGCACTTGGTTTATTTTTCAAAATTTATATATATATATATATAGGGGAGGGATACGTTGAGAACCTCTTTAAATTGAGAACCATTGTGGACAATTTTGGACCAATCATTATTTACATGAAACAACAATGCATTAATTATATGGTTTCCTTTTTTGAGTTTATTTATTATTCTTTATTAATTATATGAGATTCATTTTTTATTTATTATGAAACAGATTTACTTACCATTTTGAGATTGTGTTCTGTATTTAATTTACCGGATTTTTTTTGTCTAGATTTTTTTTTTAATTTACAGATTTTTGAGAAATATAAATAGTGAACATGAGGTTCACTGCTTAAATCACTATTCAATATGTTCACCAGTTGGGTTCACTGTTAGAATATGTTCACCACATGGAAGTTCACTGCTCAAAAAAATTATAAAAATATAGTCCGAAAAATGTTCACTATTCATATTCCTCAAAAATCTGTAAATTAGAAAAAGAATCTAGAAAAAAAATCCGGTAAATTAAATACAAAACGAAATCTCAAAATGGCAAGTAAATCTGTTTCATAATAAATAAAAAAACAAATCTCATATAATTAATATAGAATAATAAATGAACTAAAAAAAGGAAACCATATAATTAATACATTGTTGTTTCATGTAAATAATGATTGGTCCACGTTTGTCCACAACGGTTCTCAATTTAAGGAGATTCTCAACTGATCCACCCTCTATATATATATATATATATTTAATTTATTACAAATTATGTACGACCCAACAACTCTTCATTTGTTTAAGTGATTACACAAATATTTAGGTAACACTAGTTAAAATATAATGATATATTTATTTAATACTCTTTTTGTTTCTTTTACACGACACTTAATTGAAATCTATTTGTATATTTTTATTTATCACTTAATAATTTTAATGCACATTAAATAATGTCACATATAGGTGGAAGCCAATCTTCAACATCAATTATATGAATCGAAATGAATTAATGCTGTAAAAAAGTATCCCTTCTTCATTTAACTCGTCCTCATAACAAGAAAGTTAAAAGGAAAAAGGGGAAAAATTGATAATTTTCCGATATAATTAAGTCCTTAAATTTCATATTAAATTTCAAATTATCTTTTATTAAATAATATCCGATTTCCGAAATTGAATGGTTTTCCAAATATTCGTACCGACTTGTCGAGTTTCTATAAATAAACCCTCCACATTTCCCCAACTCTCCAAAATACTCATCGCAGCTCTTCACACCCAAAATTCAATTCAGTCTGTGTCTCCCATAAATCCCATATCCAGAGCTCGCAATCATCAAACCAGAGCAGACCCAGATCGCCAACCGTCGAGCATCCAGCCAGTCGAAGCGGAGGAGGGTCGAGAATGTGCTGCTTCGTGGTGGTGTGCGGAGTGGAAGAGAGGGAGCTGGGGCGGCAGCAGGCCCCCGGCGCGTGCCCCTACTGCGGCGGCAAGGTGGAGGCGGTGGACGTGGAGACCCAGAGGACGCTCCTGTGCCTGCCGCTCTGCTACAAGGTCAAGCGGAGGTATTTCTGCTCGCTCTGCTCCAAGCGCCTCGTAATGTACCTGTAAAAAACAGAGCGTTCGACAAGACGAAGATGAGATTTAGTGGGTTTGGTTAGCGTGGATGTAATTTGAGTTGGTGGTTTAGGTTTTAGACGATGACTGGATGTAGAAGATGGATTGTTCCAGTGATGGATTTTTATCTGTAGAAATTCATAGGATCTGGAATCTGAGAATTTGTCGAAAAAAAATCGTGATTAATCGGTTCCTGTGGCTGAAATATCTTCCTTCTTTAATTATAATATCTCAATCTGGTGATTTGACGATCTGGGTCGGAGTCGGTTTGAGACAAAGATCGAACCTTTTGATTCGGATATTCTGGAATTTTCGAGGTGTTCAATTTCTTCTACTCAACTCGAGCCTTTTGAGGAGCAGCAACAAAAACAGTAACCTCGCCGTCCTCACGTCTCTGCAGGCGGTTTTTTTTTTTTGATTATATTTTTGCCATTTTCCACTCCAACGCAATTTAGCAGGTCGATTTGGACCGGGTTTTGTCCGGGGTTTCTATATATATAAATCGGGTTGAACCGAACTAAATCAGCCGACTTAGTATAAAACTGATCAAACCGACTTGATTTTTTATTGAATCTGTTGAATACTAATTTATAATTAATTTATCATTAACCATTTACTAATACTCCTTTAATTATAATTAATATACTTGAAACTGAAAAACGAGTCTAATGGGTTTGCAACTCATTCCCGAACCCTTCCTTGAATTCTACCGCTGGACTATGAATATTTATTTGGTTTGGGCGGTCCAATCAATCGGTTCAATCTGTGAACTAAGAACCGAAATCATGATCGGTTCAATTTTCTTTCGGATTTTAATAACTATGAGTGCATCTTCATTGAATAAATAAATGTCTCTTGCCAAATTTGTGTCTTATCACTTTATCCCTATAAACTTTTTTTAATAAAATTTTCATATAACTATGTGCATTGATCCACATATCCGTAACATATTAAAATAATTAACAATTATTTAACCCTAGAGTCAGGCCTAATTCATTCTATAACATATGCCCACTTTAATCATTTTTAAATATTTAAATATAACTTTAACATCACTCATAATTTGAACTTTTGTCGTTTAAAATAATTCTCCTGACATAAAACAACGCTTTAGAGTTGCAAGCACCATCTTCTTTTATGAAAACAACGCTTTAGAGTTGCAAGCATCACACACATTATCAGAAGCGCCAGACAAGATTCATGGAATGATATAAACTTCCTTTATAAACCTTAGATGGAGATGTCCTAATAATCAACTAGTATTAATATTTTCTTAATTAATTCAGTTTAATAGTTAAATATCTATTATTAGATTGCAGAATTATTATTAATTTCATATATTTAATTAATCTAGGACAAATTGGGCTTAAGGATCTACAGTAATTAAGTAGGTCCCCTAGCCAAGGCCGGGCTGAATAATGTGTGTGATTCTAACATTCACCTTTATTGAACACTATTATGTGTTTGAGTTTATTGAAAAGGATTTTTATTCAGTAATGTTAAGTAAGTTTAATGTCAACTAAAATAATATGGTTTTACTATAAAATAAGGTAGTTTTTGGGAAAAAAAGAGTGCTTTTGGTTTTAATAAATCCATTTATTTAGTAAAACACACATGGCTGATGGTGATTGGTTGTTAAAGATCAAAGCTACATCGTTTTAATTTGATTTTTTTTTGCTTGGTATGATGAGATTAGAATCCTATTGAAAATAACTTTCTCTAATAGGATCTACTTATTAGTTTGAGTTTATTGGAAGTGAAAGTTGTTTTCATACTTAAAAAATTAATGCATTTTATTGGAAAAACGTAAAGTTAATTTCAAAAAAAAAAACCTATTAGAGAAATGTCAAAATTCATTTGTAAATATAGGGAATAATATGTAATGAATTACTCTCTTTATCATCTTTTATTTGTCACTTAGTTAATACATTTTTATCCACTTTTGTTTGTCACTAGACAATTTCAATGCTATTTAACACTATCAAATTTATTTAAAATAAAAAATAATTACTTTATCACCATAATTCATAAAAAATCTTTCTACACCCATAATAACACACCATATTCTGTCTTTCACATGAAATTTCAAAATCATACATTAAATACATATTTATTAAATTTTTCTAACTATTAATATCAATATATTTAATATATTCAATTTTATCTTGAAATGATTACTTTTAGAAGATAGAGGGAGGAGTGTACGGTAAGCCGATAATTATTTTTAAAAAAAATACTAACTATCTATATATTAAATTTATTTAAATATTATTATTAATATCTTTTTAATCTTAAATAATTATTACAGTATTCTACTGCCTAAAAAATGTAACAGAACACGTTGGATTATTCGAACATGAAAAGGCAGATTTGATGTCAGAGAATAAAACATGTGGCCTGTTTTGTTTGGTTGGCAGAAAAGGCAGTGTCTGATTGAGCTGTGTTTCTGATTTTTTTTAATATTTTTTTAATACTCATTTTGTTTTGTCGGATTGAAGATTGGGACCCAACTTCACGCCTACCGCCCACGTATCGTAGCATTGATTTTTTTTTTCCCATATCGGTAGTTTCCAAATAGTAAATGTTGCACAGTACGTGTAGCAGATACACTAGGAGATTCAAGTAATGTTTTTACTTTTTAGAATATAAAAATACAACTTCAAACAAAACAACAACATTTTTGAAAATCCTTAACCATTTTAAAACATAAATTCCAAATTTAATTAGATTATTTTTCACACAAATTGAAAGAGTTACCCTAACCCCACCTGAGGCCGTCAGACTTTGATGGACATATTCACCCGTGAAAACTGAAAAGCTGCACTTGCTGGTAATGAAAATATGTTTATGATAATGGTGAGTAGGCATGACACAAAATTCACATGACATGACACAAACTTGTTTTTAAGATTTATGAGTTGGAGATGCCATAATAAATTGGAAATATGCCCCTTCAAATCACAGGCTCTGCCAACTAAACCCTGGATCCCAAAACCTGTTCGAATATCTTATGCCTTAGAGGAAAGTATATATTCACGTGATGGTCAAACTTGTGAAATGATGAGATGTGTTTGGTTAAAAGGAAAATTTTGAGAAAAGTGAATTCTCACATGAAATTCATCATATTTTTTCTTATTTTGTTATGAGTGAAAATATGTTAAAACATTCCTCATTTTAAAGAAATTTTTCATTTAATTTTTCCACAAATTTTTCTTCCTATTTTCTCACAAATTTTCCCTAAACCAAACACAACCTAAAGTAGACTTGTCACTATGACAGAAAATTTATCGTTCTAAAACAACAAATCGGTATGTACAAATATTAAGTATTTATAGTTAATTATGTAAATACTAGATGAAAATTTGTCTTTTAAAAAATGAGAGGGTCTGAAATAATAATATGTGTAGTTAATTTTGATAATATTTTACATCTTAATGACTTTTAGGGGTCGAATTGCATTATTTTAAATTTAAATTATTTGAATATAATTTTGATAAAAAAATTATCTTTCTTCACTTGAATCCTAATTCGCAATGCGTGACATCCTACAGCAGAGGCTGCTACGGCAGCCACAACTCCCGCCCATTTTCTTGAAAATTAAAAGTCTCTTTGGCTTTGATGTCATCCAGAACACTCTTAGACGTACAATTTAATCGATTTGTTGTTCAAAATTTGTTGGAATCACATGTTGTCAAATGACTTGGGATCAGAAATTGCCGCGATGCGTAAACGTCATCTAGTCGACGCCCATGGCAACACCTCAGTAATAATGATTAGACGTGTCAAAATTTTGATATTGTATTTGTTGTTGTGGCAATGAAGAATTGGTTACTTAAAGTTAAAATTTGATACCGTATGTGTCTGGAGTACTAGTTCATAGGAAAACTTAGATAATCTCTCACTAGTATGTGTTACCGTTATCTGAGTAATAGGAATTGTTAAATCAACATAAAATAGAAGCATCAAGCTTTTATTTTTAGTAAGAATCGAGTTTTACCCCGCGAGTCAAATCCACCGAGTGGGTTACTGGGCTTGCGCCCGAAGCCAGACCAAATGGGCATTATTCATGCTCATCTGGTTTATCAGATTCAGACGCGAGTTAAATCAGATTATATCTGGATCAAATCTTATTTGATTTTTAGTTAATTAAATGTCTCACAATCAATTATGTGTGACTCTTTAGGTTTATTTTTAATTAGTCATTAGTTAAATCTCATCGATCATAAACGATCTCTGGTAAGACATTATGATCCATAATAAATGATAAATAGTATTTTCAAGGCAATTAGAATCTTTGTCAATACGAGTCAATTAACTAAAATAATGATCATACACTAACAATGTCCCCTTACACATAAACTGGTTACAAGTAATCGCTATGTCCGGTAATGTCTTCAATAAGAATAATGAAAAATGAAGTTTTATCTTTATTAGGTTCATTCATGTTTCACGATGTATGAGTAAAACTAACATATCAAACGATCTGTATTGAGTTTGTTTGAGCATGACCTTGTATTTCTCAAT
Organism: Kalanchoe fedtschenkoi; assembly: GCA_002312845.1. Taxonomy (NCBI): domain Eukaryota; kingdom Viridiplantae; phylum Streptophyta; class Magnoliopsida; order Saxifragales; family Crassulaceae; genus Kalanchoe; species Kalanchoe fedtschenkoi. The sequence goes on along the minus strand of NQLW01000037.1, from coordinate 561,535 downwards.
CTTAACTCAATAAGGACCCCGTGATATTTGTCTCATCATATGAGTGTGACAGATTCATCTTGTTACCCATTACTCATCAAGATTAATAACATGCCTAAAAATCACATTTATAACTACCGAGTTAATTGGTAACGTTGATGATATCAAAGCAGGCTAATCCATAAGGATGAAATTATGACCAACTCAGGTTGAGTACTACAAATAACATGAAAAATTCTTACAGTAATCTTAAATGTGGATCAGTTAAATACACATTCTCCAATACATATCTATGTTATTAGTTTGATATCTAATATAAATACTTGAAATACATGGTCATCAACTAATCAACATGCTAATCTTTGAAATTATTACATTCCAAAAATAATCATAGTCAATTAAGAACATATTTAGAATAATATTGTTTTGTGAATTTCAAAATCCCACACTCAACTCACATACTTAATGATATGAAAATAATTTTACTATCTATGAAATGAGAGTTACATATTATTCGAGCCGTAAAAAGAACTTAATTAATGAACAACCAAAGTTAAAACAACTCCCACTCAAACCAACATCATATAAGCATGTATTTTAATCGATGGATTATTAGTGTTTTGAAATATTATGAACAAAAGTCATTTATGATTAGGTTTGAAAGAATACCATTATTGTAACATTTATAATATTATTTCAAACCTTATCCAAGCTAGACATTTTTTTAATACTTTTCGAGTCTCAAAAATATTACTAACATGGTGTTAATCTGGTGGTCTGAGGTATTGTCTAGCAACCCCCGAATCTCAGATTCAAGCTCTGGTGGTATTATTATAACATGGATACGTTGGAGGAGCGCAGGTTGGCACACAAAGAGACCGATTCCACTATCAATGTAGATGGAGTTGTTGGCCCCAAACCACAAAAAAAGTCCTTGGAATATTTTTCTGCTATGATTCGCTAGCTCTATTTAGAAACATTTTTCACAAAAAAATTTCTTTGTTGTTTTCACACGAACCCTTGTGTAAACATAGTGTAATATGAAGATGTCAAACCTTAAGATTATGTAATACAAATTCCTTTTTATATATTCCTTAAAAATTATTTTTACATCCATATATTATATTTCAAAATATAATTATGACTAGGATTATCCGAATGTATTTATGTAATGCGATGAGTTCCAACATATTCAAAATCATGAATTTGATTGAAGCATATCATCAAATCTTAAATATTGGAATATTTCCAACCATGTTGGCCCTTTGAATATCTACTTACTTTTAATGAGCATTATTGCATCATTAAAACTTAGAAGAACCAAACAAAGTTACTACTTTTTGGCCACATATTTTCAAACAAAGTCATTTCCCAAAGTTAGGGTCCTCCATCACTTCCTAGTAGATCTTGAGTTAACATTTTTCTTGTGTTAATAATTTAATAATTTGTTTTACTATACTTCAAAAAGCTCTCTCTAAGTAGAGTAAGCCAAGGTTCTTGTTTTACTAAATCTCGAATCATCTTTAGCGTTTTTCTCAATATTAAATTATATAAGTAAACATTAATTATTAATTAAGTCCATCATGTGCAACTCTTGATGCTTGGTTGGGTGACATCCAAAGTTAAAATTGTCATACCTCATGCCTCAAGGCCAATATCGTCTAGGTGCCTTGTTAAGCTAATTAAACCAAATATGTGAACAATCCTTGGTGTCTTGAGAATTGACGGCTTTAGCACGTCCTATTTTTGAATGATTGAAGTGTTAACAGCTTTGAATTGATTGCTAGTTTAACAATTAAATAGAAAATTAAATCATTTCAAAATCAAGCAGGACTGATTCAATTGATTGCTGGTTTTATAATTAAACCAGAAATTAAATCATTCCAAATTTAATCAAATTCAATTATCAAATCGGCCAAGTGAAGTCAAAGATGAAATTAGTTTTACAATTGAACCAGATTGATTTGGTTCCGTCTGTTTTAATAGTTGGACCAAAACAAGATTGGCCTTAAAATGTAGCACCTCGCCTTCTCTTCTTTTTTCTGAGAATAATTAAAATAATTTACTTCTCAAGACAATCAAATTTTAATCAATACGAATCAATTAAAAAATTTAATGAGCAAAAACTAACATAAAAGACATCTAAGATCATTTTAAAGAGTATCTGATAAACCATTAGCGGTTCTAGATTTTGTTTTTATTCGGGACAATCTTCGACATTATTTGATTATCTCACCCTTCACCATGCGGGAGAGTATTAAATTCAATTTAATGATTTGAAAATGTCTTCTTGTATTCTAGTTATTTTATTTGGAATATAAAAATTCTTTCTCTGTAGATATGGTTGGAAATATTATAGGACTTCCTCTAAAAGTTCTAAGAGAAAATATATATGAATATGAAACTAATGTATATAATATTTTACATCAATATATAAATCATTATACTCTCTTATACCTAAGAAAAAAAATACAAGTTTTATTGTGCCACACAGATTATGGATAAACAAAAAAACATGCCGTCCAACATTCGACATGAAAATAGTCGCACATCCCATTAATAAAAGAAAGTAGGACGAGGTTGTTGGGTAAGTGGATGAAATATCTATTGAAAACACTTTCAAATTGGGGGTCTAGTGATCTCCATACACTTACTCGAACCGCCATCAAATCGAAAACTACGCAATCACGCACCAACGTTTATTGCTTGTCTTTATACGATGAAATATTGGTTAAGACATATCAATGGATTTTAATTAATTTATTTGGATTTATAAAGCTATATGGAAAAAAATATACCATATCAGAATATATAAATTATATATTTTAGACTATTTTTCAGTAATGACTTTTTTCTATCAATACTATCCTATCTTTTTGTTTATTTTCAACAATACATTACTTTTTTAGTTTCATCGGTAACAACCACATATTGAGATATTGAATATGTTGGAACCAAAAGCGGATAGTACATATCATGCTTTCCGGTCACGTTGGCATGCCGTCCAGGATGTGAAAGAAAAATTTGCTTGTGATACCGACGGATTTGTTCCAGATCTAAAAAATTATAACAATCTAAATTCCAAACCCACCTCACAATTGGGAAAATGAGTTGAGGGATGGGCCATCCATAGAAAAAGCAAGAAATGAAGCGCCTTCGCATTTGGATCTTCTGCGGTGGAGCAACAATGGGGTTAGAGAAATGTGGATTTTTACGGTGATAGGATTGTGAAAGGTGGGAATTTGAGAGGTGGGAATTGATTTGGCGGAGGGAAGACGCGGGGTGACGTGGGAGGTGAAAGATGGCGACACGAGGAGTAAAAGGGCGCCTTCGTCTTTGGATCTTTTGCGGTGTAGCGACATCAGCGATAGGAATTATGAGGAGGGTGAGGATGGGTGAGAAAGTTTAGAATAAGTCAGCTGGTACAATTAACGGATTGTCTTGTCATGCGCCATGTGTGTTTAATTGTAGATTAAAACATGACATGTGAATTCCGTGGTTAGTACCAACAGATTTTTATCCCAATCAGCTGTTGACTGTTGTTAAAAGCAGAAAACAAAAGTAGGATATAGTTGATAACAAACCAAAAAGTAAGATTTTCTTAATATAAAACTATAAAAAAATTACTCTTGAAAAAAATTTATATCTTAACAACTAAAATGATGTCATTTAAATTAAGTGTGTGTCAGTAGGAAGTCGGAGCTAAAATTAAGATGGCATATCACTCTATACATTATATCCTCATCTAATTAATTTTATTTTTTTAAAAAAAATACTCATTTATCTGATTTAACTATGCAATTATGATTAAGCATGTTGTCCTCTTAAATAATCTCGAGCTAATTCTCTTAACTTTCAGATAGTGACATTCTCACAAACATTTGACAAATTTTCTTGACATTCAAAATGAAATGTGTGATGAGAATGGCAGCCACAAGAAGTATATATGTAGCCCGCTTCTATAACTAGCCCGCTTCTATAACTAACCTCTATTTACACCAACTCAATTACCAATCTCACTTGTTCAATTGTAACCGATTAAAATAAAAAATGAAACCATTAAAATTTAGGAGAAAAATTCAAAAGGGGGTCATGAACTATCACGATTTTTAAAAAGGGTGCGATGAAAAAAAAATTGAACTGATTTTCTAAAATAAAATTCATCATTACATTTCAAAACTAATATTATTATAAGACTTAGATTTGTGTGCGAACGACGTAATTTTTACACACAAATCTAAGTCTTATAATAATATCAGTTTAGGAATGTAATGGTAAATTTTTTTTAAAAAAATCAGTCTAATTTTTTTCATCACACCATTTTTAGAAATCGTGGTAGTTCTGATCGCAATTAAGTAGTGATAGTTCAGAATCCCTTTTAAATTTTATCCCTAAAATTTATTATATTGAACAAGTCATCAAATCGGTCAAACCAATCAATTTAATTTAATTGATGAATTGAGAACCTGAGACATAACCAATTTAATTTTCGGTCTGGTTTTAATACGTACCATAACAACATCCTTCTTTTTCCGACTTAGGTTTATTTGGGAAGATTTAAGAGGTGTTTGATTTTAAAAGACATATTTACTCATATTCTCTGTTTTTTTGTTTGTGGCAGTGGCACCCTAACATGTATCAAGGGTAGTTCCGTAAATATTATGCTTTTTTTTTCATTTCCACTTAAATTTTTTCATCTACTCTTTCAAATCTATTTTTTTTCCTTTTCCTCTTTTTCCAAACACTTTTTTCCAACGTTTCTCAAATCCCAAGAGCAAAGCCTTAGAAATATTTAAATTGTTTGTGTCTATCAAGTGTAATTTATAATAATTAATACTAAAATGACAATTTTATTTTGAAATCATTAAATAACTTTTAATAATATGCCAAATTATTTGTACTTATTGCACTTGGGGTCAGTCCACGTAATGCATAATTCATTTAGGCTAATCTTGAATAATACACAAAAGGTTAAGGGTGGAGGGGTTTATGTGAGATGTGATTTAGTTGGTGACACTGTCCACTCAAAGTTGAATGTCAATTTTATTTTGACCCAAATGCTGGCTGGCAAGATCATGACAAACTCTGTAGGGTGGGATATCATATCTTACAGAAAAGTAGAATTGGGTCACTCTCTTATCTGCATTTTAATAGTGACGTCTATATATTGCAAATCAGTTTAAATATTTTTGTAATATATTCATGTGCATCTGATATCACTAAAATTTAAATTCAAAATTTTAAAATTATTAGATAATACTCTTACTTACTAAGCCAGCACACTGTTGATTGGGGTCACCATAGGCGGATCCAGTAGGGTGCAACGAATCCTATCTAAAAAATTTCTATTTAGGATGAAAAAAAATTATATATATAAAAATAAATTTATATGTATAATTTCAATGAAATTTTTAATTTTGCCTTTCCCCTCAAATTTAACCCAAATATTTGATTATGTAATTTTACCCTCCTAAAAAAAATTTTCTAGCTCCGCCATTGGGGTCACCCCCATTGATTTTGATACTTATCTAATAATGTGAAGTTTTGATGGTTCGATCTGTTGATGGTTCAATCTATGGGATGAATTAGAATATACACGAAACTTAATTTTCAAATTTATGCATTTAAATATTGTTTTTGGGAAAAATGAGAGGAAAAAATAATAGAATTTTTATTTTTAGATTCTATTCTATTTTTGCTTATCTAAATAGAAGATATAAATCAATATCTGATTTCAATTGATTTTTCTTCTACATTTCTTTTAATAAACCAAATATAAATATTTACCAAACTTTTTCATCTCATTTTACTACTCTCATAGTTTCTGTAGTATATTTAATAATATACATAATAATTAATTTCACGTTAAATGAAACCAAATGGATGCTGATGGATTGATTAAAGTGACAAATTGGATGATTTATCTCATTCGTTTTCAAGGTATTTAATTTAGGTGTACTATTTGGGTCCAACATAGCCATATTGAAGACATGTGCAATCTGCACCAATGAAGTGTGATGGACCCAATTGAAGTTTTTTGGCCACCCTTCATCAAATTGGGCTCACAACAATCCAATTGAAATATTTAAAATTTGATCACATCAATTTACAGAAATTAATTCCGAATCTCACATGTGATGCATCATAAATTATTATATGGATCTTGTCTGTCAACTAATGATGTATTATTATTAGTGGATGTCCGCTATCAACTCAATAGTGATCTTAGACTCCCTCACTCATTGTTATTTGATTTTGAGTGTGGATTCAATTAATTTTCATGGTATCAGAGCGGATTCGGCCGCACCCTTTGAACATATCTGTGACGATTAACTAGATCCGCATGTGATCTCACTTGTCAAGGTTAACATAGAGATCAATAGTAATCCTCATATATAATTGAGCTCTCTCACTCATTATCAATTAATTTTGAGTGTGTATTCTACTTATATTCATGTGTTACGTATGAATATATCTATATATATGACAGAATAGGATCGCCCAGGTGTCCGTACGACTCCCGGGCGGTCCGGTCCGGTCCGGTTTGATTTAAAATGTTAGTGGTTCGGTTCGGTTTCAAATTTTAAAAAATAGTTCGGTTTACAATTTCATATTTTAAAAAGAAATTACTAATAATTTAGTTCAATTTTTAATTTTTTTCGAACCGAACCATCGGAACGACGGGTGACTTTACTCGTTTCATATAATAAACTCTCTTCATGATTTGGCTATTATTCATATTTATACTTGTGGAGATGATTTTCCCGTGTGCGAAATTTGAAGACCGCTAGTACCAGTTGGGCCGATGTCACTGTCCGTCGCCAGACTGGGCCGCGATAGTGAATATATTTTCGTGGCCCAAAAGCATCAGGCTAATTTCTGGGTTTACTTTATTTGTAAATAAACAAAAAAATCAAATAAAATAAATGATAAATAAGAATACCGAATTAATTTAAAATTTAAATATGAATACTGAGTTTGATTTTTTAATTCAACAATTTTGTGTACGATAATTTATGAATTAAATTAGTCTCGAATAAATCTCATGCGTTTCAAAACTGCTGGATCAAAATAGCGAACCGCGCGAACCTTTTCCGGATTTTGACAATGGACGACCCACGTGCTTGTCATGAGGATATCGTTTGACAGGTCTTGAAAAACGACGTAGGTTTAGTTCAACTTCAAATTTTTATAATTAAATTATAATTTGATAATTTGAATTGTAATTGAAGAATGAGTGATGATAGATTAAAACTTTTTCTTTTTTTTTTCCGAATAATTATTTAAAAAATATGTGTAGAAAAAACGAAAGGAGGTGTAAATGAAAAGAACAGGAAAAGAACATCAGTGATTAGTTGTCCCCAAAACGAAACCTACGTCAAGGTCGTTGAGCTATTTCCTGGAAGTTTCCGTTACAGCTACTTTTTGTCTGTAAGAGAGATGAAGGATGAGATCACGAGATACCTGATTTTCTTCTCAACCACATATCGTGACTCATGATAGTGGCCTTTTTTTACTATTAATATTTCATTTTATTTATTGATTTTTTTATATTATATAAATTTCCGTAATGTGGTGTCTCAAGTACAAATTTTAAAGTAAACAAATTGATTTTGATTTTAATAAAATTATTCAGTTCACAAAAGACACGTAACGGATAGTCATTAGTCGTTACAAATCAAAACTGCATAGTTTTAATTTGGTTGTAAATGATTTGACGGTTTGGGATTGTAGTCCAATTTAAATTTGACACTCAATTTTACTTGATTATATATAAAATTTGAAAACTATATTTAAACCCAATTTGTTTTGAACTTTCTAACATTTAATTTTCTCTATTTCTTTCTTATATTATAGTGCGATTTTCCAAGATTTTAAAACATAAATACATATTTTTGAATGGTTTAAAAATTCTAAAATGGAAAATTATTTGAATTAAATCTTGTTTCATTCTAATATGGATATGTTTATTCTTACAAATCAAACAAAAGATTCAGATTGAAGTTAACCTTATACTTTGGTCCGAAATATTTGGCATCTCTTTGTAGCTTCATAAATTTTGGACTCATTGGAAATGCTAAGTTTTACATTGGGATCTATCAAAATTTTCAGACTCAAATCGGTTAATTGCTCCAAGTTTTTTGCATTTTCAATGTGTATTTTTATAATTAATTATTAAATATATTATAAATATATATAATTCTATCTAATTGTTTAATTAATCTGCGCCTAATCAATAATCGTTTGACATTATATTCATAGTCTATCTCTTCAATAATGATTAGGAGTATATGTGTCGGATTTTATTAGATGAGTACGAAATCTAGCGCGTATACAGCTCATTTATCGAAATATACTATGTAATAAATATAAATAATAATTTTAAAAAAAAAATGAATAAAATAACATGGTCAAAGCTATTTAATTCCTACTCGGTAATATACTATGTAACAAATATATTGAATATATATTTTTTAAAAAAATGAAGAAATTAACATGGAGTATAAACATAATTATTAAGTTGTCATTTAATAATAGTCATTTAAAGTTAAATTGAGTAGATTAAGAATATATTAATATTTATCATTGACCAAATTTAATAATAACGTATTTAATTTATTTTTTTAAAATTTCACGTAAATGTAAAATATGGTGTAGAATTACTAGTCTATAAGACTTATTTATGAATTGTGATGATAAAATAATTAATATTTTAATTTTTGCAATAGATGATAATATTAAAGGTGAATTTAATTTTTAATTGACAAATAAAAATAAATAAATAAATTCAGTTAAGTGATCAATAAAAGAATACGAAAGAGAGAAACTAATTTATAAATATCAAATTGTTATACATTTTTAGCTTTACGAAAGATGACGCTTTCTTGTTATCTGCATCGACCTAAACCATGACCATTCGACAAATTCATTACTATTGAAGGTTAAATTGATTAGATTAAGATGTTTAATGCTAGCGGTTGGATGAATTTAATAGGTAAAGATTTAATACATATTTTTAAATTTTTTGTAAATGGTAGAATTGATGAATTATTATTGATGTAGAAATGTTTTTTTATTGATTCTGATAATGAAAATCATTAATATTTGCCTTTTTAATATAGTTGCAGGTATAAAATTGGGATTGAAAAGTGTTAAGTGACAAGTAAAAGTTGATAAAAAAATTCAATTTAGTGACATGTAAAATAAGATAGAGAGAGTACCCTTTTAAAAATTGTGATATTAAATTACTAAAATGACATACTTTAATCACATGTCATCAAAATTAGTTATCATGGACAGGACTAAATACTATGAATCCACTATTTTAAAAAAAAAATGATAGATGGTATTAGACGTTGAACACATCACCTAACTATAAATCAGTTAAGTGATGATTAATCGGAGTTATATATTATATTAATATAATTTATGGTTAATTTTAAAAATAAACATTGAAAAAAAATGAATATTTAAATAAAGAAATTGAACTATTAACCAGTTAGATTGTTGGACGCAGACATAATGTTTTACTCGCATATTTGTCGGTTAATTGGGATGTAGAGAGCCTAAGTGAATGTTTTTAAATCATATAAATAGGTGTTGACTCAATAGTTTGAGATGTTGTTGGATAAACTCACGAACATGGATTCGAAATTTGATTGATCCGCAACGAATCCTACGTCTAATTTTACTAGTAAAGTGGAGTGTGGAATCATTATCTGAAAAAAAAAAATCTTTTTTAAAAGATTGCCATGGATACGACATTTCGGTAGCTCTAAACATTCAACAACCGTGTAAATATTTTTGTTGAGTCGTTCGTGTGTGCATGTTTTTCATTTTGTCAGTTGGTGAAATGCCAGTTGAGAATTTAAGACATGAAACCTCAACTTTCCAGTTCAGGTCATAAAACAACCTACGGGGAATATCGGAATTTGCAAATGTCCTACGCGTTTTGCTTTCTATGTCTGCGGCTTTTATTGAACCTTGCTTACGCATCCAGCAAAGTTTTTTAGACCATTGTTTACTGAATATATCTTTAAATTCTTACACGAAACACAAACCAAAAACACCAAGTGACATGTCGATGTTGTATTGCTCAAGAGTTGCAGAACATCTAAGCTTTGGTTTCGAGTTTTGAGTGAATGGAAGAGGAAGTATTTGAAGGGAGACAAATGGAAAAAAGAAAAAAAAAGAGGATTTTGAGTTGAAAAAATAGGTGTTTCTGAGTTTATGAGATATTTTGGAAGGATAATGGTTAAAAGATAGCAAAGATTATTTGTATAACCTTGTAAATAAAAATTAACATGATGAAGAAATAAAATTTGACAGGTAAAATGGTTTTTATACCTTGAATCCCTATTTTTCCTCCCAAATCGGGTGGAAAAGAAAAAGAGGTTTTAGCCTCTCCAAATTCCTCCTTATATCTTTTTTGATATATAACTAAATAAATAGATTTTTCTAGTTATAGATAATTTGAATTTTTATGGATCATTTTTTTAACAATTATTTGACTTTTTTTATCTTATCAGATCGCGTAAATTGAACAATCCAATAAAATAAAATTTTCGTCGGTGAATATATACTCTTTGGGTTAACCTATGACTTTTTTAGAATCAATGAAAAGAGTTCTGGTTCTTTCCGCAGCTCTTCCCAAATCTCTCCTTGAAAAAAATTCAGGAACAAACTTTACTCTCATCTCCTTGTATTTCTCTCCAAAATTGGACTCGGGAACAATACCCTAGTGTTCCTCATTTAGCAACAGTTGTTTATGATTTTGGAAAAAATACAAGGAAGAAATGAGATGAAATATTATAAGAAATTATGTGTTTTCTTAAAAAAAAATAAAAAACTAGGTGAAAAATGACAAGAAAATTAAATTAACACAAAACATGTTTTAATACTTTGATTATAACCATCTTTAACCAATTAAAGTTAAATTATGATGAAATTCATAAAATTCACTTCTCCTAATACTTCTCTTATTTTCAATTTTCCTCAATCAAATACAGTAAAATAGAGGAAAATATAATTGAGAAAAAAATAAGGAATGTAAGTTTGAAGATTAGAAGGAAAACTTAGTCGATTTTTTTTTCTTTTCAATTTTCATTGATAACTATATAAGAGAATAATTAAATTATGATAAATTATTTTTCATTTGCATTTTAACCTTAATTAAGGTCTGATCATTTTTTACGGGTCATTTTTCTTACTTTTTTTGTAAAATTAAAAAATTAAAATCTTAAATATGTTTATTATATCAACATTCTATTAGTCAATAACATGCTTTTAAATTCATTAGTTCTCAACATTTATTTGTTCTCTCTAATCTGGACTTCGAAGTCTCTCCAAAATTCCATAACTTATTTCGCTGTATAGTAAAACATTAAAAAGGTTATGAATTACTTCGCTTTCTTTAATACGGTCTGAGTTATTTAAATTGTCGAAAAGAGTTCAGCGAAAAAAATCAAACTAATTTTGGATGTTTTTAAGATCAATTGATTTAATTTATTAAATATAATTGATCTTATTCAATTTATTGAATATTAGAGTTGATTTAGTATTAAAAATCGTTGTTGCACAAGCGTGAACAAAACAATATCATTTAATTTCATGACAAAATAATATAATTTTGGTGCACAGATCTGACTATTATAATAAAATTTATTTTTAAATATAGCATTAAATTTTATTTTAAAAACTAATTAAAAAATTTTCTCGTAATTGAGGAATTTAGTGATAATGGAGAGTCTCTTTAAAGTTTTTTTTTAAATTTAACTTTGAATTGACAATTAAGCTACGCTTGCAATTCCGTGATATAATTAATACCGTCATGCTAATCAGTTAAATTTATATATTTAATCTTAATTTTATGATTTATAAAATTATTAAATTTATTTTAATTCAATTTAAAATTCACACATTACTGCCTGAAATAATGCACAGCTTTTTACTCGGTGAGTATGATTTCCAATCAAATTTATCGTTATCAATCAGATGTGGTTACCGTCCAATCAAAGTTTTACTCTCTTCATTTTTAATAGTAGTTATTTAATTCTAATTGTTGACTAAAGTTACAAATATGTATCTAATATATTTATTAAAATTTTAGGTAAAACATGGTGTGTGTTTACTTTTGTAGAATAATTTCTTTATATATTATGATGATAAAATAATTAATTTTTTGTTTTTAAAGATATGTGATAGTATAAATAAATATTGAACTTATTATCTGACAAATAAAATATATATTAATTAAGTGATAAATAGAAAATTGACAAAATATGTGATTTTCGTGGCTAAATGTGTTATTTACATGGTTATGCTACATGCACACACATAGCTGCTGCCCCACACATTTAAAGTGTGTTTGGTTTAAGGAAAGATAGAGGGAAAAGAAAATATGAGAAAAATGAATTTTTTTGAAATTTATCTTATTTTTCTCTTGTTCGGCTTGGCCTCAAATTTTCTCTAACCCAAACAAAGCCTTAAGGGTCCTCCTAACCCTTAAAATTAAGTCATCACTAATTAATAAAGCTTGACAGGCCGAATAGAGTTGTGGTATATGAAATTCAAATAATTAAACATTCCGTCCGTTTAAATTCAGCCAAAATCCAGCGTCAAAGGTGGCAGATATGGCGCCAGATTAAAAGGTGACAAAATTGTTTCACATAATTAAATTCCAAAATTCTCCAGCCGCACGACAATTGTGATCTGTATTGCATTTCTATTTAAATAATCCCCCACCCACACATTCTATGCACTACACGACATTGTCTAACGTTAAAAATAATAGCTAATTCATAATAAATTGATATTTTAATTTATCTATTCGTCGTATTTTAATTTGAATCTTATTCTCTAATGTCTTTTATTATCTAATAATAAAAAATTAAAAAAATTAAAATTATCATTTTTTTAAAATTTTATTTCATGTAAATTTTCCCATACCAAACGCAGGCTAAGGAAATTGCGTAATACTATAATTGTTCATGGTGTGGCATGATGAGAGCTTTACAGCGATGCTGAGGCCCTGCCACGTTCCACATTCGATTATTCTATACCCTCCGTAAGAATTTTTTAAATAATTTATATTGTTCTACTGAAAATTCATTTTTTTTATAATTATGATTACGTGATTTATAAATATTAATTTTATAATCACACTCAAATTAGAATTTGGGTTAGGAAATATTCCATAAAATATAATCACATACTACTATGCGAGTTTAATGAAAAAAATTACGTATGTATCCCTGTATTGACTGAATCTAAGAAATCTTATAACGAATATTACAAGAAGACATAAGGTTGCTTTGTGTTGGGGTTTTTTTAGTTGAAATGGTGATTTGGTTCTAGATGACAACAAATATGTTTTGGTTAATGGTTTTAGATATGGGTTTGATCGCACAGAGAGATTTACGTCGTTTTTGAAAGAAGGGGAAACTCGATTAGTCCGTGAAGCACGCATTGAATATTATTCTGTAAGATTCACGTCATGAGTTTTTCATCCAGGGCACCGAGGAGAATAATCTAACTGCTCTGAGGTATAATGACAATTGGTATAAGACGATCACTCCACACATCATTCAGCCGCTTTCTTTTTAGGTGCCACTAACCAGCCATCTGCACCTGACCTCGCTTTATTGATGAGTAATATAATTATATCATCAAATTACTCTCAAACATTTGAATTAAGTTCACAATCTTGCTTTTTGTTGAATTTGAAGGTGATGTCATTATTACATAGTTGTAAGGCAGCGGTTGAAGTCTTCATGAGGATACTAAATTGCATGTGAAGAGGATTATGAACGATCTTTTTAACACTTGTTGTATTGAGTTAGAGTGCATCAACGAGACTGCTATGCCTAGGATGGGATCAGAGGCCGTTCGACTCCCTTAAGATACTTTTATACAGAATTTGTAACTTTATAAATACACTTCGTTAAATATATATAACATTTTTTTATTAATTTTAATATTTCATATTTTTCAGCACCCCAAGTCAGACATGTAGTCGGAGGATGATCTAGATTAGGGATCGACGCCATGGGTCCACGTCAGGTCACACAAATGACCTAAGAACACAGAGATGAATGTGCACTCTGATAGTTGAAGCGCGCTAGGAATAAAACGATTTTGTTGAACTCTGCAAATCAGAAATCACCTTCTCGCCATATGAAGTGATTAGCTACGAGATATATTGTCTAAAATATTCACAATTTAAATTTGATTGTTACTTTCAAACACGTACTTACAATTTAAATACCTTCTTTCTTATTTCCATGCATATATATAACATAATTTGAAAACATTAAACGTCAAAAATTAATGTTACAATTACAATTTTCAAATGAAATAATCACCTGTTAAAAAAATTTAAAAATGGCAGAACCGTTGTCTCATACAGGTACTGGATTAAACCCAACAATCATTTAAAACTGAATCGGGATTTGAAAGAGAGGTTCGACTTGTCAAATTTTCGCAGAGTGCAGGCCAAATCGAATCACGGTCTGAAACCAGCGCTTGCGTATCCCAACTACTATTTTAAATGGCTGTTGGCATCGAATCGAGGTTTGAAACGACTCACTTTGTCAATTTTTTTTAGAGAACATGCCAAATCAAATCAGGTTCTGAAATCATTGCTCAACTTAGCCCAATCTCGGTTTCAAATCGGCAAATGAACTTAAGACCCAACTGCTATTTCAGAGTCGACTGATCTTCTTTCAGAACCAATTTATTTATGTTCAGCTTATTAGTCTTCGGTCAATGTTTCATCGCACGGTTTAACATATTTCAATATACCATGATTATACCAAAGTAGGCTATTTAAAAAAAAAAACAATTAAAATTGAAGATAACTGGAAACTTTTTATCCGAAAAAGGATAATTTGAGGAAAAAAAATCAAATGTGAGCTCTTGAAGCTTCTGAGAGGACTTTTTCATTTGTTTTTCCCATACTAATTAATCACGCAATCTCACTCGTCACCCAAAATAAATGCCATTTAAAACTACCTACTTACTGTAAATTGGATGGTAGTAATGTTTAACAACGTAAATCCACGCCCTATTTTTATTAATTATTAAATAGTTATAAAATCAATTATGTACATTAAATTAAAAATCCATTATAAAAATAATGTCTGGTATACCTACCATTTTTGTTAATTTTCTAAATGAGTTACGAGCACAATCAATTTAAATTAATCATCGAAAATATTCTGACTCACTCACTTTTAAAACATTTCTCCTCTTGCGTTATATAATTAAAAACTTCTCCCTTTTTGTCGTCTTGCCTTTTTTTCCTTTATGTTTTATTTTTGAATTTTATTCGTATTTTCCCCAAAATAATAAAATTTTCTAACTTGTCAACCTTCTTTCGAAATTAAAGATTAATTATTAATTACTTAATTTTCGCTTTACTTAAAGCCAAAAAGTACCTTGATCTGATTGATCTGATTGACAAGCCAGGTAGGACTAAATCGTAATTTCCATAAAACTACATGCCACACACATTCTGCGCCTCGGAGATTTAAATTTAATTTTCCGAATAAAATTCATTTATTTCATTTTATCGATTGAAACAGTTCAGACGATACCTCCTCGAACGGTCCGCAACGCCGCGAGAATCTCAGGCGACTCCCGACGACCGGAGATCTTCCCGCCGCTGCCAGTAGCAATAGCAATAGCTGCACGAGTAACGGTTTTCGTCCTCTAGCGGAGCAGCTTTTTTTTCTCCACCGCGTTACGAAAATCGGTTGGAAATTGGAATACCTGTCGCACACTCCTTTTTGGAATAAATCGGTTTCACACTCGTCTTTTCGTTTTCTGGACATTGTTCGACGCGCTGTCTTGTGGTTTTGTGCTGTGATTTTGATGGATTATGCG
>NQLW01000037.1:483891-545560 GCA_002312845.1 Kalanchoe fedtschenkoi | reverse complement strand
GGGAGCATTTGGAGTTAGTTCTCTGTTCGTGAAAAGCTGAATATACCATAGCAATGGAATAGTGGATACTGGATAGTTCTACATGGCATAATTTAGGAAGATAGAGCCCGTGTGTTACTGCTGTGAATTGTGTAAATTGATATAATCTTGGTATTGCGAGGATCATATTGGGAAAGAAGCTTTGAAGGCGAGGTACTGATAACGCATTCTTATTTTCTGCTGGTGTTGCTGCATTGCTTAGGTGGAAGATGAGTGAATTCATGTCATCCCCGTATCGGCGGAGAAAGGATCTGGAAACTGGAACAAGTGGTGTTGATGAAGACGAAGTGCCATATAGCGTGTTCGATATCACCAGCACTAAGAACGCTTCAACTGAGCGTCTGAAGAGATGGAGGGTAAGTTCATTTTGGCTCCCCCATTCTGTCATATTGTGTATCTTGATTAGGATGTCTTTTTAACAAGTAAAACTAAGTCGTATTTGATTTCCTGATACTTCTTGGAATTTCTGGGATACTATACCGCTTAGCTGTTTTGAGATTTTTTCCGCCATAAGTGTAAACAAAATATGAATAAGTTGGTTTTTTCTGCTGATGAATGATTGCTGTAATCAAAATGTGGATTGTGTATGATACACATGTATGAAAAAATTTAACATGTGAGCTGTATCAACAAGCATGCCAGATGATGTTGAGCTTAGTTCATTAGTTAACATGACAATTTTTTTTGTCTAGCCAAACATCCGCCGAGTAATGGTCGACTCAGAGTCACTGGCAACTTTTTCCATAAGGCTGATCAATGAATTGTAACTTTTATAGTTTAACTTTTGAACAGATGTGAAGCTCATATCTATTGGTGACAATAACGTTTATGACTCGGAGATATGATAAGCCTATTCGCGGGGCTATGATTATTTGTTAAGGCCCCAGGAAATTAATGTCTTGGTAGGTTAAGTTACCAAATGAAGTGTTGCCAAAACGGCTCTACAACGCTTTTCCTGTTGGTTTTGACTCATGCGTCTGTGATCAATTATTCTAACATTTTAAAGATCAATTTTGAAAAATGGAAGTGCTAGATATTCCGCAGCTTACCATTGCATAGAGAGTTCAAGTGAATCCCCAAGTCATTAGTTAGGGTGTACACATGTATGAAAGTTGTCGTCTGTGAAAGTGTTGTTTGGAACAAATTCAATTGGTTGTTTGCTGCAGAGATAGTTAATCAAGTCTTTTAGGTCAATATTTCTAGATACAAACCTCTTCAAGAGCTAGCTGATTTTCACACGTCCTGGGCGCTATCCAATTTAGCTCGACAAAATTGCAACTGACTATTTATTAGCTTGATTTGATGTTTTTCCTGCCCTTTCAAATATTTTTCTACTGTTTATGGGCATTGTGAATCATTAAAGATTCCATCCTTTAAATGGTGCATTTTTTTATCATAACTAGAATTTCCCATAAGCTGAAGCCGCATATTTCAGATTTTAGTCAGATTTAGAAGTTCACTATTTCTGGCTTCATTAAATATATTATCATACAGGTATCCGTTTCATCATTTCCCTTTTGTGTATTGTGTTATTTAACTGTCATGTAGTTTTTGCGGTTTGTTATGTTGTTTTCAAGTAGCAAATGAATCATTATGTCATGTTTCTAGTATCTGATTCATTTGCATGTTGCCATGTGAAATCTAGCGGTTAATGTTAATTATCGATTTCTGAACATTTACATGGGTATGAAACTATGAATATATGAACTCCATGTAAAGAGTTATAGACGAGGTCTTATGTAATTGCATGTGCGTTTCTAGCAAGCGGCTCTAGTACTGAATGCATCCCGTCGGTTTCGTTATACATTGGATCTGCGCCGAGAAGAAGAGAAGAAACAGGCAATTCGAAGGATAAGAGCACATGCAGAGGCACTACGGGTGAGTTCTTTTTCATGTGGATGTTGTTGTAGGTGTATGTGAAAGTTGTTCTCACTCAAATAAATTTTTATTTTAGGCTGCAGAGCTGTTTAAAAAGGCTGGAGAACGGGCGACTGGTATGCTGCATTTTCTTTTTGTGATATCAAAGCTGCCTAAAGAAGCAGCTCAGATCTCTTTTCTGCTTTAAATATTACTCAACCTAAGTCATTGCTTGTACATCTTGGATTTATGTGTACTGTTGATTAGGCATTCTGATCAATCATTCTTGCTCTGGTAAACTCAGGGGATCATAAAGTCAGTACAACACCCACAGGTGATTTTGGAATTTCACAGGAGGAGCTTGCTTTACTAACAAGGGATAATGACATTTCAGCTTTGAAGCAACTTGGAGGGGTAAGTGTTATTGGAACCCAGTCTTGTTGATGCAAGTAGTGAGGCTAGTAGGCATTGCATTGTGTTTTATTTGTTTTGCTTTTTTGGTCTAGGTCAAAGCACTTGCGGATATGTTGAAAACAAGTATTGACAAAGGTATTTCAGGAGATGAGGATGATATTTTGAAGCGCAAGAATGCGTATGGATCAAACACTTATCCACGTAAAAAAGGAAGGAGTTTCTGGGTATGTGGTGTGGTGAAGTCTTGGATCCTAATGTCATTTTTGTCCTTTCAGTTAAAGAGTTTGCGCTTAATTTGTAGATGTTCTTGTGGGAAGCCTGGCAAGACCTTACACTTATCATTTTAATGGTAGCTGCAGCTTTTTCATTGGGCCTAGGCATAAAGACAGAGGTGGGTTTATAATTAATTTGTTTCTCATACAATTCATTGAAGTTATACTGTTATCTGCTTCCCGTATTGCATGTGAGATGAAAATCAAATTATGGTGAGTTTTTAGCTACCATAGTTTCTAAATTTTACCACAGTTTTGATGAACTAAAAAAATGAACTATCTCAAAAGTTATTGCGGTGAAAAGGATCTCTTAATCAGCGATCACTCTAAAAAGAAAATAAGAATAGTGTAGCTTTTTGTGCCGCAGTTGATGTTTGTATCATACTTGAAAGCCTCATCTTTTTCAATCTAGAATTTGGTCACCTTTTTTTCCGCTTGGTTGTCTTTTTGTTCAGATCTATTTCTTTTGTGCAATTTGAACAGGGTATTAAGGAAGGATGGTATGATGGAGGGAGTATTGCATTTGCTGTTATCCTAGTTATTGTTGTTACAGGTATTTCATATGGATTTTCACGTAAGCAAATAATAATTCAGGCGTTATTATAGGCTGTGAAGATGCAATTAGCGTGTATTATTGTCTAAATAAATAACCAGAAATATTCTTTTGATTTTGAAGTTCTTTGTTTGTAATGCACAGCCCATTCAGCATTTTGGACTGATTTTTATTCAATGTGTCAATATCTCCATAATAAAGAAAACAGTGACCAGGGTTTCAAAATGGGTTTATGGGTTTGTTTGCAACTTAGGACTGAGTCTGACGAAGAGTCCATAGAGTTAAACGATAGAGTTGCTGGATTATGTTTAAGCGTAGGGACGCATGGGTACTCTCTTCAATGTTAACTCCATCTTATGAACTGATCATGAACTTATTATGCGTCTACTTCATTCGTGCAGCAATTAGTGATTACCGACAATCTCTTCAGTTCCTGAATCTAAATGATGAGAAACAGAACATACACTTAAAGGTGTCACATTCGACTCAGAAAGAGCGATTACCTTTGTTCGTCACTGCTTACTGTTCGAATATTGACTCTGATATAAAGTTCACATGTGCAGGTCATACGAGGTGGAAGAAGAGTTGAAATATCAATTTTTGATATTGTAGTTGGTGATGTTATTCCTCTCAATATCGGCGATCAGGTGACTGCAGAGTTTACTTACATGTTACCTCAATATCATATGGCTTTCAAATGCTAATGCTTTTTACCGTTTGAGAAATTTTGATGGTTCATTTGTCATATCTTTTATTACCTTATACTGATTGGTTAGTTTTAATCTGCATTTATTTTCGTTAGGTTCCTGCTGATGGAATTTTAATCTCTGGACACTCTTTGGCAATAGATGAATCAAGTATGACAGGCGAGAGCAAGATTGTAAGGAACAATCAATAATATGTTCTCATTTGTCAAATTGCATCTTCTCCACATGCTTGAACATCAAACTTTGTTATCTTTGTAAAAATTGATCTTTAATATGTTGCAGGTCCACAAAGATTCGAAGTCCCCATTTCTGATGTCTGGTTGCAAGGTTGCAGATGGTAGCGGAGTAATGCTGGTAATGTCGCACTTTTCATTCCACTCACATTTTCTTTAGATGGACAACAATTGTCGCTTTTTTTCTAGATGCTGGTAATCTCGCACTTTTCATTCCACTCACATTAAAAAGACACAACTTTGCTGGTATTTCGGTCAATGAAAAATAGTGAAGTATATTAATCCAATGGGGCTGTGTTTAGGTAGCATCTGGATTTGTTGGTGTTAAATTGTGAGAAGCTTGTTTTTTTGTTAACTGGTAGTCAAATAGAACTCCTCTCATAGAGGTTGTGATGATGGGGTGACATCACAGGTTATGCGCATTGGCAGCCTTCCGTTGTTATTCTGGTTTGGTTTGATAAGAGTACATATGATTCAAATAGCCACTTGCTGATTTAGTAACTTCAGATTATTTCTATGACAATGAGCACTCAAAAAAATGTTGTTCTTAGTACTTGCCAATTTTATTAATGATCAGAAAACAGAGTGAATAACTTGTTTTGTTATCACTCTTGCATGCAGAATTTTCACTCAGAGCTGATATACTTGCGTTTGATGTGCAGGCTACTAGTGTTGGAACAAATACTGAATGGGGAATGCTAATGGCTAGTATCTCCGAGGACACTGGTGAAGAAACACCATTGCAGGTTTTATTTTGGAAACAATCGTAGTTCCTACTAATCATAAGTTAGTGTTTCCGCATGTTTCATTTTTCTCATTATATAGGTGCGATTAAATGGTGTTGCAACTTTTATTGGCATAGTTGGCCTTTCTGTTGCTGTACTTGTGTTGGTTGTCCTCCTAGCTAGGTAAGCTGTTTCACTTAGTAAGCTGTTCACTTTAATCTATATTTGGACGGAATAATACATGATTTCAACGCAAAAACCTTTGTCTTGATCAGATACTTTACTGGTACTTCTAAAAATGAGGATGATACTGTGCAATATGTTAAGGGCAAGATGAGTGTCAGCAAAACTATCGACGGAGTGATCAAAATCATAACTGTTGCTGTATGTCTCTTTGGAATGGACCTAGTACTGTCTTTATATATCATTCATTTATTTTAATATTGTATAAACCTTGGGTTGGCTGTAGGTTACTATTGTAGTTGTTGCAGTGCCAGAAGGGCTTCCACTGGCTGTTACACTTACGTAAGTTTTGCAAGTATCTCACATCTTCTTTTAGACATGTCAAGAAGGCTTAGAATTTTCTGTTCGCATGACAAACTTATAAGGCTCTAAACTATTAAAAACTCCTTCAGTGTATTGCATCGTTGGCATTTTACTGATTGCAATGGAAGTCAAAGTTGATAAATCTTACTACATTCAGTCTAGTTTTAGGGGAAAAGGTGTTAATATGGAGAGAGTGAGGTCAGTCATGGACTTCTATTTGGAAGAACAGTACTCTCTTTGATTATGTTTACAATATTAATAATTGCAGTTGCTGGTTTTTCTATGAACAGTTATTTCTACTGTAAATTCTTATGTGGTTTGACTTTGTTTTAAGTTACCAAGATAAAAGGAAGTTTTGATACGCGCAGATTATGGAGCTCTTTCGGCAGTTATAAAAATTAATTAATTTTGATGTGTTTGTTTCATCATTTCCTATATTCTAACATAATCAGTATTTGCTAATTTTTTGCTTATATTATTTCCCTGACAATGATTCTGAGTCTTGATGGTGCCTGGTTTTTCAGCCTTGCCTACTCAATGAGAAAAATGATGGCTGACAAGGCCCTGGTATGTGTGATACCATGTCTTATACTACTTGCCTTTAGTTTAAGATGTTTTCTATGGTGAAATAATAAGATACATTCAACTACAGGTTAGGAGGCTTTCGGCTTGTGAGACCATGGGCTCAGCCACAACTATTTGCAGTGAT
This sequence comes from Kalanchoe fedtschenkoi, assembly GCA_002312845.1. Classification (NCBI taxonomy): domain Eukaryota; kingdom Viridiplantae; phylum Streptophyta; class Magnoliopsida; order Saxifragales; family Crassulaceae; genus Kalanchoe; species Kalanchoe fedtschenkoi. The sequence goes on along the minus strand of NQLW01000037.1, from coordinate 539,505 downwards.
AAGACTGGAACTTTAACATTGAATCAGGTAGATTTTACTTCTTATAGTTCATTTCATGTGAAGTGATTTTTATTTTTCATCAATTGATAGCTGGACAGGATGCTTACTTGGAATTTGAGTGTTCAGAAAGTTGGTTCTTGCTTTATCTTTATGATTAACATTATTATTTACAGATGACTGTAGTTGCCGCTTATGTTGGCGAGAAGAAGAGTGAGCCACCCTACAGCAGTTCATTGTTCTCTCCAAGGGTTTGCTCTCTACTCATCGAGGGCATTGCCCAAAATACAACTGGAAGTGTTTTTAGGCCTGAGGTAGGAGCTGTTTGTTCTGCTTTGGTATTAGCATTGTGCCAAGTCTTTCAGGTCCATTTTAGTTATATCTTTTGTATGAGCAAGACACATTATCTTGTCCATCAAGCTCTCATCCTGCACTATTTTTGTTTTTTGTTTCCATATATTCTATGCATTTAAACTGGAATAGACATTAGCATTCTCATGCACCGGAAAGTTTATGCTGGTGTCTTCTTTGTTTGATATTCGGAATGGTCATTTTAGGGAGGTGGAGAGGTGGAGATATCTGGATCACCTACTGAAAAAGCTATTCTCGAATGGGGAGTGAAGGTATTATGTTGTATTTGTTGCTAATCTTAATTGGTACTGTCCGGTGTCCAATACTGACTGTGGCGTTTGACAGATAGGGATGGACTTCGAAACTGCTAGGTCGGAGTCCACTATTCTTCATGTTTTCCCTTTCAACTCAGAGAAGAAACGGGGAGGTGTGGCAGTTAGACGGGTAATTATTTTTATTTTTCAGTTTCATCCCATGTTTTTTTGTTGGGTCTGAAAGCCTAGTCAGCATCAAACAGTGTGTAAGGAATTTTGATTTGCTTGTCAAACTTTAGCATAAGGAATTGTTTTATGCAACTTTTTTTTTTAATTTTTTTTTTGCATTTTGTTGTGTTGCGTGATTAATTACATCTTGCTAATCAGTGGCGGAGCCTATGCAACTGCGTATTTTAAGGTAAAAAGTTCATTGTCTGGCTTGGCAACAACGTTAACTATCAACTATGTTGACAATAAGTTATTTACATTGAAGAAGCTCATAGCCACATCAAAAATCTAAGTCCTTCAAGTATGTACTGATGCCTGTTGGTCATTACCTGTGTCTTTATACTGATTACTCTTGCAGAAGCACCATATTATATACTTTTACGTCATCCTATAGAATTATTTAGAAATATTGAGATTCTTTTTGTTGCATTTGCAGCCTGATTCTGAAGTGCACATTCACTGGAAGGGGGCTGCTGAAATTGTTTTAGGATGCTGTACTAAATACCTTGATGAGAATGATAGGTTGGTTAAGATGGATGAGGAGAAGGTAAGAATTACGCTTTGTGTATCTGCAGCAGTTATATTTAAATGACCCGCGAGGCAGGACAGAGAAAAGGCTTGAAATCTATCTTGAGATGTAGGAACTTGATGAAAATTCTTAGATCTGCTGCACTTGGTGCTATTTCTTACATGACGTGCTTTAGATAAAAGCCTTTTAAGCGACACATTTGATATGACAACCTGCAAGCATGTAAACAGAAGAATGGACAAACACTTATCAGATGCTATATTGACACGAGTCAATATTTAGTTAATGATTTTTATACGGGACAGTTTTCTGCGCTTCCTCTACTTATTGAGTTTTATTTTTTGAAATGATTTCTTTGTTTTAACAGTATTGAGTCCCTTTCTTGTGATATAGGAACTGTTTTTCAAGCAGTCAATTGAAGATATGGCTGCCCAAAGTTTGCGATGCGTTGCAATTGCATACAGACCATGTGATGTAGAAAAGGTCCCAACTGACGAGGAACTGCTTTCTAAATGGGAATTACCAGAAGATGATCTTGTTTTGCTTGCAATTGTTGGAATAAAGGTATTTTTCAAAAGCTGCCAAGTGTTAAAGTCGTGGAGCTGGTAGTGGTGAACTGTTTGTCAGCATATGTGTCCTTTAGCAGAGTTTTTTTCCTCTGAAGTTAACTCTTTATGTTTGTGACATCATAAGCCCAGTTATAGGCTTATAGGTGTTGATAAATTAATTAAATAGTATAGCCCAATATTTGTAGATTTATATATCTACATTATTTGTTCAATAATGATGATTATTCATTTTGTTGACAGTCATCATTAGTTTAGTATCTAAGTGATGTGCCTTTTAATTAAGGGCCAGTTAGTTGTGAACTTCTCTGATGAATGCGCGGATTAGTTGTGAATTTATTTGATCAAATTGCACATACATGGCAATGCAGGATCCTTGCCGGCCAGGAGTGAAAGATGCAGTTCAGCTGTGCCAAAATGCTGGAGTCAAGGTACATCTTCAAAATCTGGGGTTTTTATTCTTTGTTTGAAAATTACTATTGGTGGAAGGTATGGTCTGTTCTGCATATTTTTTCAGGTGCTCTTTTTGCCTTCAGTTTTCAAAGCAATGTTGAACATTTAGTCAATAGCTTGGGTTCTGTTCCTGATGATTCAAGGACGTGGGTTGCTACCACATCTTTTACTTATAAGGACCATCACAATAATTGTTCAAATTTTCAATATGCTAGTCAATAAGCTCATCAACCTTGTTGTTCCATTTCGTTCTTGTTGCTATTTACTGTCATCCAGAACTAATAAATCCATTTGGATTCACATTCAATAATTAGGTACGCATGGTAACGGGTGACAACGTTAAAACAGCTAGAGCAATTGCCTTGGAATGTGGCATATTAAAATCAGATGAGGATGCCTCTGAACCAAATTTGATTGAAGGCAGAGCATTTCGTGCATTATCTGACACTCAGAGGGATGAAATAGCTGATAAAATTTCGGTAAGAAGAAACCTTTAATTCTTTGTGCTACAATGAGTCATCTGTTATTCCTAATCAACTATTTCTTTATTACAGGTTATGGGAAGGTCATCTCCCAATGATAAGCTATTGCTAGTCCAAGCGTTGAAGAGAAAGGGCCATGTCGTTGCTGTAACTGGTGACGGGACTAATGATGCTCCTGCTCTTCATGAGGTGTGTATTAAATTACTTAATAGTTAACAACATATTCTAAAAGCTTCTCCTTCTTGGCGCGTGTAGTTACCAAATTGTTGCTTTTTCTTGGATCTCTATTTTACCCTCTGTTTCGTACAAAACATAAGCAGTAAGGCTTTAAAATCATAAAATGTTACTGTTAGTTTGTTTCTTTGCTGATTGCAGTTAAAAGTGACTGTAAACTGGAATGACTGTTTGTGGAACGTTCAGATTGGCATTTTATCCATTTCTGCATCACCGCCTTTTAAAATTGACTGCCATCATTAAGTAACAAGTACACAAATAAAATTAATGACTATTTTGCTAGATATTAACTAATTCGATTCTGTCTCCATGAAATATATGCCCACAGGCAGATATTGGTCTTGCTATGGGAATAGCTGGAACTGAAGTTGCCAAAGAGAGTTCGGACATTATCATTTTAGATGATAATTTTTCATCGGTTGTGAAGGTACAACATGCACCTCAATTTCTTCAACGGTAACTGGATGTTTCTGTGTGAACTGATGAATATTGCTCTCATTCATACTCTGTTCTGTTAAAATGAAATATTACCAAGATTGTTCCCTTGAAGTCTAGGATTTGGTGATCAGCTCTGTTCTGTGTCTATGTTTTGCTTTGTAGGTGGTAAGATGGGGTCGATCAGTTTATGCAAATATCCAAAAGTTCATCCAGTTTCAGCTGACTGTTAATGTTGCAGCCCTTATTATTAATGTGGTAGCTGCTGTATCGTCTGGTTTTGTACCACTGAATGCTGTTCAGGTATGCTGATTCTTCTTTTCAGTTGGGTCGTTGGTTTGTAAATAATATAGATTTTTTATGTGCATCTAAGAGTTCACTGTGTTTTTTTTACTATACTTGCTGTCCAGCTTCTCTGGGTCAATCTTATCATGGACACTCTTGGAGCTTTGGCCTTGGCTACTGAACCACCTACTGATCATCTGATGGAAAGACCTCCAGTTGGTCGTAGGTATGAATTTGTGGAGTGTGATTTGGAGTCATTTGAACTGAGCTGGCGTATTAATTCATCATGCATAATGAATCACAGTTGACTTAACTGCAGCCAGCTGTAAAATTTTGAGCCGGAACAACTAAAACGACGCCTAGTAAACCATTCCTTTAGAAAATTAAATCTCGGAAGCGAACAAAGCTCGGTATATAGCGGTAGTGACCCGTTTTTCAGAGGTGACCACTGACTAGTCGAAAATAAAATACAATAGTCAAAAGAAAACTTGGGGGTTTATGTTATCTTACCTTCTCATTTTACCAATACAACTGGATATTCCGGAGGAGAAGCAGTAACCAATTGCAATTGATGCATGGATTCTCATTTTTCAGCTGTTTTGCATGATGGCAGTCGTTCAAAGTTTTTTTGTCAGCTGAAGGTTGCATTATGTAAATGATTATGTATATCCTAACGTGTATTATGCAACTTTGTTAGGGAACCTCTTATCACGAATATTATGTGGAGAAATTTGTTGATTCAGGTATGTTAAGTGATTGTTATATCATATCAAATTTATGACTTTGTACACAGACATGTTATCTATTATCATTTTTCTTATCATATTATTGGTGGCTGCAGGCTATGTATCAAGTGACAGTCCTCCTCGTACTCAACTTCCGAGGTCGGAGTTTGCTGAACTTAGAGCATGAAACTAAAGAGAGAGCGAACAAACTCAAGAATACTTTGATATTCAATGCTTTTGTCCTCTGCCAAGTAAATCTCTTCCTCCCTTTATCTGCATTCCAACACCTTGAATGAAGTGTGATTGATTCTTAAATGAATATAATGATGATGGCGGCTGGTCTAAAGCGTGACGGTCCTTTACCCCCTCCTGTCCAGATTATTAAGACATGAAGGCTTTTGTGTCTTGCAGATTTTCAATGAATTTAATGCTAGAAAGCCTGATGAGTTCAATGTATTTAAAGGAGTAACTAAAAACCGTCTCTTCATGGGCATTATAGCTGTGACTATTGTTCTTCAGGTCAGCTAAAGTTTCCTTAATTCCTGCAATTATACAATCATTATTCAGATTGAGCTTCTTTTGTTCCTTGAAACAAATAGTTGATTGCTTTCTGTAGGTCATCATCATTGAGTTTCTTGGAAAGTTCGCAACTACGACTAAGCTGAGCTGGAAGTATTGGTTAATATCTATTGCCATTGGCTTTGTAAGGTTAGTTAATATTTATTGAAATGGTTTGTAGATACATATTACATATTCTCGTGGACCTTCTTGATGAAGTGCTTCCAAGATGACTACGATAACACTTGCAATGTCTGATTGTTGCATTTGTTTCTTGTTGGCGATTGAGAGTTTGACATGCTTGCCTTTGCTCTGATACTAGTTGGCCTCTGGCTGCACTCGGAAAGCTCCTTCCTGTTCCAGAGACATGCTTGAGTGACTATTTCACAAGCGTGTATCAAAGTTTCATTAGACTATTCGGTAGACCCAAAAGAGATAGTCGTAGTAAGCAACTCTTATTTTTACAAGCCTGGTATGGTTTTTGCATGGTATCGTTTATCACTCCTGTTGCATCTCTTTTTGTTCCAGGTGACCACGGAAAAGGGGAAGCAGGTCAAGAAAGCCACAGCTGAGCCTGAGTTCGCAAGGGTCCCTGAGCTTTTCTCTAAGCCATATCTATGCTTGGCGAACACCCTGCCTAACTCACAGAGATTCAAAGCTTAACTTGTGAATGTAGTAGGAGATATAATCTATCATATTATTTTTATTTCTCTGTCTCCCAACTGGATAATTGCAGTAGTTGGTGGCTTAGTTTTGAGGCCTGTATGCTGCTGTGACATCCAGTAATTTGTTCATATTGTCCACCAACAATTGGCAATTTATATGCCCATTACCCTTTATGCGCAGGAAATTGTTGGGATGTCACTAATTAAGTCTCCAGAAAAGCATTGTTGAAAATTTAGTTGATGCCACACACAACTGGCATGTATAAGCAGCTCCTGCAGCTTCGAATCTGAAACCCAAAAACCCAGAGAAGCAAGGCACGCACATTAACTACTCCAGTGGAACTCCGATGTGATTTACTTAACTGAAGCAACCAGGTATCTGAGAAAAACAACGTACAAATAATGCGTTCACACTCAGTTGTGTGAACTTGCTGCCGCATAGATAAAGGTGACCACAACAATGTGCAGAACTACAGACATGGTGGTGGGTGGCCGGCAAGAGTTGTGCCTGGAAAGCTTGCAGTGATTAGTAAAAATTAATGAATTTTCCATACATAAATCAATCACCTGAACTTACAGGAAAAAGAGGGTGAAGAAGGAAGGCTTGGTAAAGGTGCATGGGAAAGAATGTGATCTAAAAAACCTCACAACAGCCGAGAAGAAGATGGTGCGGTACCTTGTGCCCTGCAAGTGATACATGGCAGTCGTTATCTTCTCTCCGTAAACTAAATTTTTTCCGGGAGTGTCTGAGTTCATCTAGCATTTGAAAAATCTTGTTCTCCGCGGCTAGCATATCCTGCAATTGGGGTGCGTCTCGAGGAAGGCTCAGCCAGCCTGGGCCTGGTGTCTTCGTGAGGCTATGTAACTCACTCCCCTAAATGTAAAAGCGAATGTGAGATAAGGTTTAGTATTTAGATTCACTTCAAATCGAGAAATGAATCGTCGAGGGAGGCCGCAGTCAGGTTGCAAGGCAAGATCATTTTATCAGGTAAAATAAGTCAGGGACGTCTTTTGTGGAGTGGGCGGCAATGTCAATGTGACAATTCAAGAGGTCCTCGTCCATCTCCTTGGTGAACAATCCTTTCCCTTCCCGCCCATGTCTGGCTCTGGCGGCGGCTGAGTTAGGATGTTATTGCCGGGTTGTCTTTGTCACTATGATCTCTATAGCTCCTCCTTCGGCTAATTCTGGGTGTGAAAGCCTTCAGCTTGGCCTGTGTTTCATGAGCCTGACCCAGCCTAACGGACTGCAATACAGGTAAAATCAATGATTAAAATCTCACTCCTTAGGCTCTGTTCCCGAGTTGATTTTAGGAGAGAAAGGGAAGGAGAGGGAGGGGAAGAGAAGTAAAAAGGGTGTTCCTGAGTTTTTTTAAGGAGGGATTTGGAGGGGGAAGGAAGGGATATGAGCCCATTTCCTTTCCTCCCAAATTGGAGGGGGAGGGAGGTGAAGGGAGGGGATGGGTAAAAAATATATAAAAATTGACGATTTTACCCTTTTGTGTTTCTTAATTTATCTCAATATAAGGGCAATTTAATAATTATGTTATATTTTTCCTTCATCCCCTCCAAATCCTTCCTAAACTCAGGAACACTCATTCCACTTCTTCCCTTTCTTCTCTTTTCCTCTCCTTTCCTTCCCTTCCCTTTCCTCTCCTTCCCTTTCCTCTCCCCCAAACTCAGGGCTTTGTTCCCAAGTTCGATATTTTTACTATTATGCTTTCACATTCATCTTAAAACCAAAAAAGCCTTTTCACCTTCATTTTTATTTCCCTCTCTTTCCCTTCGAATTTTTGTCATTCCCTTCAAACTCATTCTTTACCTTCCCCGGGTGCTGATTCGGATGAGGGCGACCTTCTTTTGCTGCTCCACCGCGACGGAAGCTCTCCTGATCAAGATCCGGTTGACTGATTGTGATTTGGAATTGGGTGAAACTGGGATTGATGATTAGTGACGGATGCATATTTTTGTTTATGTTTATATGTTAGCTTAGGTTACCAAGTTCAAATAATAGTTACTTAAAATACTTATTTTAAGGAAAATATAGGGAAAAAATAGGATGAACAAAAAATATTTTTAATATTTCATTTTATTTTTTCATAGTTAGTTAACGGTGTAAAATTAATAATTTAATTTAATTGGATTTTGCTCTTTATTTTCTGTATAACTTTTTCCTCCAATTTTTTCTATAAAGGAACATGAAATTTTTTTAACTTTTCATCACATTTTTCTTTTATTAATAATTTTTAAAACTAAACTAATCTTATAATGAATTTTAACTTCCTCTAATTTTAATTCTCTAACAATAAATGTCCAAATTCTAGTATTAAATATCAGATAAAACTTACGACTTTCAATCATTATCAAAGACAATGAGAAATCTCAAGAGGATTATGAAGGAAAAATTTCTCCCCTTCGTCAAAGATATGTCTTGCAAAAGTTCAAAAGGCTAGACATAAATTATTATTGGTGCAGAGTGAACAAATAAATAGACTTCAAAGTTCAGTGTAATAGGCTTAGTAGGGTTTTGAGATTTACGATTTAGAGCTTACAGATTAAGGATTTGAAGTTTAGAATGTAAAAAAAATGTTATGTACGAAAGAATATCTCAAGCTCCTAAAATTTGAAATAAAATTCAATCTTCAGAAGACTACAATGAAATGGGCAAAAGATAAGGATGTTCACTCAGCTTTCTTGTATGTTTGCATGAAAAGAAACAACTTAAACTTTCATATTATTAGTTAAAACTTAAAATTGCCCTCAAGTACAACAAACTGTCTCTAGGAAATTAAAGGAGAGTTGCTTAATTTTTTTAAGAAAAAAAACTTAGAAGAAGCTCCAAACAATTCTGATCTATTCAATTGCGGTCCGAACTATCATATTTTTTTAAATAAGACGTAGACCGTTAATTTTTTATTGCGTTCTTTTTGAAAATCATGATAGTTCGGACCACAATTAGATAAATAATGATAGTTCATAACCCATTTTTAATTTTTTTAAAAAATAAATAAAACTTTCATGTGATGAATATAAATTTTCAATTGATCCACGTATGTGTACTCAATTAATGAACACATTAGAACATAGAAATTTATGTGGTGAATATTTAGTTGTATTTTTATATTTTTTCTACAAATAATGTTGAAATAAATACAATAATTTAACTAATGACCAATTCATGCTGATTTGATGAATTAAAGTAATTTTTTTCTTAAAATTTATTTTCTGATTTATTTTGTACTGTCTGGGTTGCGGCAAGCGGACCCACCCAGCTCGAAGCTCTGTGAATGGTAACGACCGACTATCCCGGTTTCCATCTATCCTCCACTCTCTCCCCTCCTCCTCCACCCATCAATCAATCCCACCATTTCCATTTTCACTCCACTTCCTAATTTTCTGGAAAAAAAAAATTCCACCTGGGCGTTGCGTTGTCGGATTTCGTCAGATTAAGCCGATGTTGTTGTTTTTTTCCTGAAATTACCGATACCCTACTGATTGGCATGGACGAAACTGGGAACCCCAGAAGTCAATTTCAAATCTTGACCATGAATCGCGTGCTGCTGCTGCTGCTGCTGCTGCGTCCGATCGTTTTTTAATTGATCCGTTTTACACCACATCGTGTCTGTGTGTGCGCCTTCTCTCTCTCTCCTCTGCATCCTTCTTCTTCTTCTTGCTATTGTTGCTTGCTTTGGTGATCTGGAGTTAGTGATAAGCACGCACGTCAGTCATCATTCCCTCCAACCCTCTCCCAAATCCTTTTTTTATCTCTCTCTAGCTGCCAGTGGAAGCTAGTATTTATTCTGCAAACAGCTCAGCTTTATTATATTTTCCCTCCTTCCCCTTTTCCAGCTTTTTCTTCTTCTTCTTTTTACAAATCGCATCTCCCCTTGATTTGTTTCAATTCCCAGTTTTTTCTTGTTTCTTGAAAATTGGATTGGATCTCCCGCTGCGGGGCTGATTCATCTGCTCGAGGTAAAATCATCTTTGGTTATGGAATTTTTATGTATTTGATGTCACTGTTGGTGGAGGTAGTTGGTTCTCTTTTCGCAGTTCCGAGGAGTTGAGTGTTCCAAAGTTTGATTAAATTGAGGATGTTTCAATGTTTTTGGGATATTTTGATTTCTGGCCTGTGATTCTTCAAATGCCCAGTGAGTGTACACCTGATCTAGAATCGAATTTAAACGCCACTGTCGAATCATGTGCTTGATTTTGAGCTGTAATGCTCAATAGTTGAAGTTGGGAAGAACAAGTTTTTTTCTTCTTCTGGAAGAAGTTGCATTCTCATTTGTCATTTCCAATTTGTTCCTTTTGTGCCACTCGATTTGAATGTTAGAAACACTTCCAATGTTGTCTTCATTTTTTGATTCAGTCGCCGCTTTCATCTGCATACGTGCCTCCATCCAACTTGAGCTATCTGCCTATCGCCTGTGCTCACTCGGGTGCGCAATGGCCATTTATTGAGCTGGCATCCTTACTTATCAGTTTCAAAAGGTACTTGGTTAGAACTGTGTCAGGTGATGAGAAAGTAGCATTAGGAAAACTCAGATAGAAACATGATTTTTTTTTTTACCTTTTCAACCACTGTCTTTTGCGGAGTATGCATAGTTAGTTGGTATTCGAACTTTTTCTGATACAAATGTGCCTTTGCATGCTCGAGGGTTGCAGGTGCCATTTCCGGGATTTGAGGCGCCAATTTGTGAAAATCAGTATACAGCATGGCTGTTTCGATGAAGGACTTGGATCCGGCTTTCCAAGGAGCGGGACAAAAGGCGTATCCTTTCATCATTCGTTTAGTCAATCTCTTAACTCTTTTACGTTTTAGAACTCTATATCCGCTGTCTTATCTCGATACTTTCTTTAACAACCAATAGCGGCCTTGAAATATGGCGCATCGAAAACTTCAAGCCTGTCGCCGTCCCACAATCATCCCACGGCAAGTTTTTCACCGGGGACTCCTATATTATTCTTAAGGTAACTTATACAGTGTCCTTTTGGTCAGATTTCTTAAGCTGTTACCTTCTATAACCCATGTCAATATGTTCCGAATATATCAGTCAGAACGGAAAATTACTATGTAGATATAGTGCATGATTGATATGTGATGGTCCACTGAACCGCTGATCCTTGTTGTCTAGACTACCGCCCTGAAAAGTGGTGCCCTGCGGCATGACATCCACTATTGGCTCGGTAAAGATACCTCTCAGGATGAGGCCGGCACTGCAGCAATAAAGACGGTTGAACTCGATGCGGCTCTAGGAGGAATTGCTGTTCAGTATCGTGAAGTGCAAGGCCATGAAACAGAAAAATTCTTATCATATTTCAAACCTTGCATCATACCCCAAGAAGGCGGAGTTGCGTCAGGGTTTAAGCACGCTGAGGCCGAAGAGCATCAGACCCGATTGTTTATGTGCAGAGGGAAGCATGTGGTTCATGTAACCGAGGCAAGTTTACGTATATGTTTGTCTTCTGTTTGCGGTCACTTTTTCGAAATGATCAATGGCCCATGCTGATTGTTTGTTTTCTGTCTACGGCCAGGTTCCTTTTGCCAGATCATCGCTGAATCATGATGACATATTTGTTTTGGACACCAAGTCGAAGATTTTTCAATTTAATGGCTCCAACTCTTCGATTCAAGAGAGGGCTAAAGCGCTTGAAGTCGTCCAATACATCAAAGATACCTATCATGATGGAAAATGCGACATTGCTTCCATAGGTCGGTGAACTTCTTACGCATATTTAACGTAAAAGCTTAGATTGTAAAGTTTAGATGCAAACAAGCCTTTAAATTTGAATTTAAATTCACCTTCCTTCGCAGAGGATGGGAAGATGATGGCTGATGCTGAGTCGGGAGAATTCTGGGGTCTATTCGGCGGCTTTGCACCTCTTCCAAGAAAAGCGGCTAGCCAGGACAAGGCTTCGGGACCTCTGCCAGCCAAGTTGTATAGGTAACTCTTTCTCGATATAGTTTTATTTTGCACTGTCTTTGTTGGAACTTGGAACACACATGAGAGAAACAGTGATTGTATGAAAGAAATAAGAAAAACAAGAAACCAGAACACAATATTTACGTGGTTCTTTAAAATTGTTTACGTTCTCTTATTTATTTGTGTAGCGATAAGATAGACTTTTGAATTTGACTTATTTGTATTTTAGAGTGGAGAAAGGGCAAGCGGAGCCAGTTGAGGTTGGGTCCATGGCCAGGGAATTGCTCGAAACAAACAAGTGCTACATTTTGGATTGTGGCGCCGAACTGTTTATATGGACTGGGAGAGCTACCTCCCTTGACGACAGGAAGACCGCCGGTGAAGCCGCAGAAGTAAGTAGTTACTCATTAATTAGTTAACATTCGTCTGCGACGTCAAACTGACTGCCTGCGTTTACTTTTACTGAGTCACTCATCAGGCACTTCTCCGTGATCTAGATCGCCCAAAATGCCACATTACGCGTGTCATTGAAGGATTTGAAACAGTGGTTTTCCGTTCAAAGTTTGAAACATGGCCTGCCACGACTAATGCAACCATAACCGAGGCTGGACAAGGCAAAGTCGCAGGTCAGCGGGCGAAAACATATCAACACTTTCAAGAGCTCCTCGTTGTATCGTTTGTGTCACTTTTTCTGTGTTTGACGTACCATCGTGTTCATCTTGCAGCTCTTTTAAAACGCCAAGGGCTTAACGTGAGGGGTCTCGTAAAGGCCGCTCCAGCTAAGGAAGAACCTCAACCACACATCGACTGCACCGGAAATCTACAGGTGCCATTTTCGAACCCTCATGTTTATCCGTGTGATTATTTCACCAGTGGTTATATTATCTTTGTTAATGACATTTCCGTGGCTTCGCAGGTTTGGCGTGTTCATGGATCGGACAAGATACTTCTCGCAGCAGCCGACCAGATGAAGTTTTACAGCGGCGACTGCTATATCTTCCATTACAGTTACCCGGGAGAAGAGAAGGAGGAAATTCTTATCGGGACTTGGTTCGGGAAGCAAAGTGTCGAGGTACAAATTCTTAGAATTGTTTCGCGACAAAGATTTTTACTCTCTTATCTATTCTCTTTTACACGTCACTTATGTTCGCATGCAAATTATTCAAAATATAGATAATAAAATATTATAATACAAAAATATTATCAAAATTAATACTCATTATCATAATGTTTATCATAATATTTTACATAAAAAGAGCGAGTCAAATCATCGTTCCTAAAGTCAAAGTGACTGCCATTTCCCGAATATCTTCATATGAGCCCGTTCATTCATTAATCTGCGGAATATCATGAATCGGGTCTTACAGGAAGACAGATATTCTGCTACCGCGCAAGCAAGCAAAATGGTCGAGTCATTAAAGCACGTCCCTTGTCAGGTAGATTGAATTCCCTCATGGCCGGAATGACTTCTCAAATTTATTTGGTCTGTTTTACACAAGGCCAATTCATCGGATCTCGTGTTATTTGCAGGCGCGCTTTTACGAAGGAAAGGAACCGATCCAGCTCCACGCTATATTCCAAAGCTTCATTGTGTTTAAGGTCATCATCCCTAAAATGGTCTTATTAGTCCGATTTCGAGACCTCATTAGTGGCAGTATTTAAGTTCTGCCATCTCTCGATTTATCTCAGGGTGGTCTGAGTGAGGAGTACAAAAAATACATCTTGGAAAAGGAGATCCCGGACGACACCTACTCGCAAGAGTCTACTGCATTGTTTCGCATTCAGGGCTACGGCCCTGATAACATGCAGGCCATTCAAGTTGAAGCGGTATTTCATTCTTCTGATTTAATAATTCTTCGTCTCAAATTCATAATATATGTACTTAGATTTATATCAAAATTCTTGTTTTGTATATTAGGTTGCATCTTCTTTGAACTCCTCGTATTGTTACATACTGCACAACGATTCCGTAGTCTATACTTGGTCCGGGAACTTGACGACAGCGGAGGATCAAGAATTGGTTGAGAGGCAGCTGGATTTGATAAAGGTGAGAACCTGAGTTTGTTTATTTAAAATCTGTCATCAAATTCCTTATACGTAAAATTCAGATAGTTGGATTTCATTTTTTCACTCTTTGTCGTCAAATCTCATTCCTTGTTTCCACACTTTTTTTTTTGCTGACTTGATTTGTAACCAAGTGCAGCCAAACGCACAATCCAAGCCTCAGAAGGAAGGGTCAGAATCCGATCATTTTTGGGAATTGCTAGGAGGGAAAACCGAGTACTCTAGTCAGAAGATCGCTAAAGATGCTGAAAATGACCCCCATTTATTCTCGTGCAGTTTTACGAAAGGTAACAAGCCACTCGGTTGCTCGCAGTACTTCTGTTTGTTTTCTTAATTTCTTTTTGTTATTCTTTTCCGCTACTTCCGTTTTACTAATTGAATTTTCCTGGCAACTGGTTGTTGGCGAAATGGACGCTGCAGGCACATTAAAGGTTTTCCGTTTTCTTTTTATTTAGAAAAAAAATATTTTCTTCATGAAGTAATTACGTTGTTAGCAGACATGTTTGGTTGACTTTATCGTCGTTGCAGGTGACGGAGATATACAATTTCACCCAAGACGATCTCATGACTGAAGATATTTTCATTTTGGATTGCCACTCGGAAATCTTCGTTTGGGTCGGAGAAGAGGTCAAGAAGAAAGGAAGCGCTTTAGCCATTGGAGAGGTAATCAGTTTTGAATGCAATATTACATCCGGCTTCTTTCAATGAATCCATAAATGAATGTTGACGGTTTTTAATGTATCGGAAGTGTCTTTTCCAGAAATTCGTCGAAAGTGATTTTCTCCTTGAAAATCTGTCACGGGAGGTACCGATTTATGTTGCCACCGAAGGAAATGAACCGCCTTTCTTCACCCGTTTTTTCACATGGGATTCTGCAAAAACGGCCGTAAGTAACCACGAGTTCCAGCTTGTAGCTATTAATTTCGGTCCTCCGAATTAATCACTAGACGGCTTACTTCCTTTTTCGGGTATCAGATGCAAGGAAACTCGTTCCAAAGAAAGCTGGCAATAATAAAAAACGGGGGCACACCTGTTGAGACGGTAAGAAATTATTTTTCTTTGGAAAACGGATATCTGTCCATAATGCTCGTACATTTCTTGTTGGCTTTGATGTTTGATCCTGATAAGATATTTGACTCGTGACCAGAAACCCAAGCGACGAACGCCTGTGTACAGTAGTGGTAGATCGGGAGCCAGCGTACCGGAAAAATCACAAAGATCAAGAAGCATGACTTTCAGCCCCGATAGAGTTCGTGTCAGGGGTAGATCGCCGGCCTTCAATGCGTTGGCCGCTACCTTTGAGAACCAGAATGCTAGAAATCTTTCACAGCCGCCTCCGGTGGGCAGGAAGCTGTTTCCGAAATCTGCGCTAACCGAGTCCGCTGCCGATATAGCTTCAAGATCTGCGGCGATAGCTGCTCTTACCTCAACGTTTGAAAAAGCGCCGACAGTGAGAATTATGCCAAAATCAGTTAAAGGTGAGCACTGATCGCATTTTTGCTTTCTCTAGTAATTCATGCTCAATGTCGCTTTGAGTCCCATTTACTCAACTTTTCCGAATTTTTTTGTTCTTGAAGCTGCGAAAGAGCCTCTGAAGCCCAAGGAAGAGTTGGATTCGCAAGAGAATGCTACGAGCGATAAAATAGAATCGCTCACGATCCAGGAGGATGCGAAGGAGGGCGACGCGGAAGATGATGAAGGCCTTCCTACATATCCATACGAACGGCTTATAGTGGGATCAGAAGATCCCGTTGTTGAAATCGATGTGACCAAACGAGAGGTAAGTATCAGCATTTTCAACCCGGGAACCACTTGGTGTAATATCATACCACACTATCTTATCGCCACAGACCGTTCAATAATTTTTTGCTGCGTGTTTCATCGCGACAGACTTATCTCTCGTCCGAGGACTTCAAGCAGAAATTTGGAATGACAAAAGACGCGTTCTACAAGCTCCCAAAATGGAAGCAGAACAAGCTGAAAATGGCGCTGCAGTTGTTCTGAGGTTCCTCTACCGATTTCCCCCTGTAAAATAGTTTCGCAAATATGTACGTATCAGCAGTTTTTTTTTCTTATTTATTACTACGTACTCTTTCATCGTATTTTATTTTCATTTCACACGCTTCCATTCCTCTGAACTGAGGGCCTCTTCTTATTTGCAGAGGACGAACTCAGAAAGGCGGTGGGGTGTGCATCAGTGCCTTTTAGCTGCCTCACTCCGCCCAAGAGATTTTACAGATCAGCAAACAAGAAAACAGCATATATTCCTGGTTTATCTTCCCCAGATTTATTCTTTTCAGGATCAAGATTTATGTCTTTCATTGCATCTTCGGCTGCTTTGTATGATCACAGGTTTGGTTGTGCGCTTTCATTTTTGTATATTTGCTTAATTCTTTCCGCTCTTATATACCAAGTCGTGGTCTGGTCAAGCGCTGTTTCGAGTGGTTGAGACTGAGACAGACCATCTGATTCATAAGCTGGCTGTGATGTTAAATCACGCAAGTTTTTCAGGTGTGTACAGCTGAGTGTAAGAAACTAGTTCGCTCATTTTACTTCCGCAATAAAATGCGTGGTGGGTTTTCTGTCTTCGCCTGTCTGTTTGCCACACATCTGAAAATTACTTGATGTAAAATCTTCCTTTGTTTTTTTTTTTCCATTCTTCTAGCAGTTGCGACGGAAACTGTGCTTTCACGGCTGATATCCGACCTTGATGTATTATTAGGAACTTATGCATGTAGATATTTGTCTCCTGGCTCATCTTCGAGCGGATATGAACTGTCAGCTTGATGCAGATGGGTCCTCAATCAAATGTATCCATGTGCCGAATTTGGGACCCGGTTTCGTTCTTCTTTGGATTTGGTCTCTGCCATGATTGCAGAAGGTGAATTTATCTCCAGATTAGTATTTTGTTGCTTCATGGGCTCTGAGAAGGCAGACATGCATGGCTTGCCAGATTCAGGGTCTGTTTTTAGAGCGGGGTTTATTCAGTTCATCTCAGTTTTTCTTATTTATAAATTTTTGGAATTTACTAGAGTTACATTCTTAATCTGGTGAGCCTTATCGGTAGCAAAACTTCAGCCAAAAAAAATTGAAGTTTCAAACTCGGAAGAACATGCCCTTAAAAATCCGACCATAAAAATGGGATTTCACGCTTATGATTTAATTCGTAGATATGTGAAATATTATGATAAATATTATTTCACAATTAAAAAAAAATTGTATGTACTTGAGGAAATTAGGTCAGTGCTTCTACCTCAGTCTGTAAAATTGGGAATGTCTAGATATGAAAAAAAAAAAAGAAGAAAAAAAAGAAAGGCTTCCTAAGTTTGGTGTAAGCTGCTGAGGCTTTGGAAGAGCCAGTGTGGCCTCTTCCTATCCTGATCAGATGTTGCAGTTCTACTGCACTCCTCTCCTCGGCCCGGATCCTCTGCCGCGGCGGCCGCTGCCGACCCGTTTCTTTCTTGCTCAAAATGTGGCTGACGGTGGTGGTGGTGGTGGATTTTCTTCATCCTCTTGTTACCGTTTTTGGCGTTCCCAATGCTCAGCGTCAGCTCCACGTCGGCTTCCTCTTCGCTGTGCGCTGTTGGGCTGTTTTTTCCTTCTGCGGTGCTGGCTCCACGTGCGGGCATTTCGAGGTCGAAACACCCCGGTTTGGCCAGATTGTCGCCTGAGGCGCTGCCGGTAGTTTCATTGAAACTCGGATATGGTTTCAAAACCGGTGCGTTGAGACTGTATCCGCTCGCAATCGCCGCCTCTGGGTGGTGTCTGGTGGCCAAGTTTGCCGACTCAGCTCTGCGACCGGCTCTGATTCTGGCCTTATACTTGAGCTCACTCATCAGCGTCCTCTGCACACCATACACCCTGTGCAGCTCCTTCACCTGAAAAATTCACCCAAAAATATTCAGACAAGGCTCCATTTCAATCATGAGTGTTTGTATATATATTGTCGGGCACCTGATGTTGGAAAATGCGGTCGTGTTCGAGCATGGCTTTCTTGATGGTTTCGAAGCTGCGAAGCTCGTCGATCATTCGGTCCATCGAGCTCTGAAGCCTCTGAATGTCTGCGACTGTCTGTAATTCCGTCTCCTTATCCACAATGCTGCTGCTCTTTCGAGAGTTGGCCGCCGATGAAAACATCAGATTCACTGCATACTCATATTCGGTTCCCATTCCCGCTCACAACACAATCACCCAGAAAGCTTCTTGAACACCTCATCCCAAGGCTTTGGAGCTCCTCGAATGATGTCATCAAACATGGCTCTTCATGGCCTCCTCACTCCACATGTAAAGAACAAATATCTCAGGCCTGAAAAGCATAGGGATTTGCGGCGCGGCGGAGGCGGACAGAGATGTGACGACAGTGATGAGAGAGGAAGACAGCAACTGATGCAACGAGGAAGAGGGCAGGCAGAAGCGAATCTAGCTGGTGCTCGAAAGTGGCCAGCCAAAGATCCCAAGAGTTTTAAGGCCTGGCTTGATCAGATCCCATACGCTGAACAATATAGTATTTGTTTTCCTTAAAGAAGAAACAAAGAAGCAGCAACATTAACGTAGACAGACGCTAATAATATAGAATTGTGGGGATTCAAGATCTCTGACAGGCTGTGGCAAGACAGAGAGATGGACATTGGAGAGAGAGAGAGAGATAGTGTGATTGAGCCTTGAGAAACAATGTGTGCATATCATTTCTTTTCTATTTTATTTTCTTTTCTTAATGTTTAATTTGTTTGCTAAATTAATTAATATTATTCATTAGGGATAAAACCCAAGTGGCCCTGAACTACCACCACTTATCTAATTGCGGTCAGAACTATTAGAATTTTCAAAAAAGGTGCGATGAAAAAAAAATTAGACTGATTTTCTAAAATAAAATTCACTATTACATTCCTAAACTAATATTATTATAAGACTTAAATTTGTGTGTAAAATTACGTCATTTGATTATCAAAATAAATTATACCGTTTTGCGCACATAAAGAAAATGACGTTTTTTGATAACCAAACGACATAATTTTCACACACAAATTTAAGTCTTATAATAATATTAGTTTAGAAATGTAATGGTAAATTTTATTTTAAAAAATCAGTCTAATTTTTTTTCCCATTGTACCCTATTTGGAAATCATGGTAGTTCTGACCGCAATTGGGTAAGCGGTGATAGTTCAGGACCATTTTTGAGTTTTTTCCCTTTTCATTAAGAATGAATCGAACTCTAGAGACGGGTAATTATCAGGAATCAATCTTTACCCACTTTACATTTTAGTAATAAAAATAACATTCTTGATTCATTTAATTTTCTTTTTTACTTATTTGGTTATCATGGAACATTTAAGTAGAATGTTGTTTTCAATCCATGAACTTTTCATGTTAATTTTCATGCCTATTTTCCTTCAACCAAAAAGAGCCTAAAGAAAAAGTTCCACTGTATGCATTTTTCGTTTTCAAAGATTCTTGATTTGCATGTTAAGGGGAGTTTCACTGAGAACTGCAAATCATATGAGAACTGAGAATTCAAAGCAAAAATAGCGTTTTGTGTTTTGTGTCTTGTGTTTTGTGGAAGTATTTTGTATCTTATGTATTGACACCTATTTCACCTTGAGTTCTCAGTTCTCACATGATTTACGATTCTCAACCGAACTTCTATCTGCGTATAAATTATACTACATTAGATCATGCGTGTACTATACGATAGGGTTTGGATCTATATATCAGGTGGTAACTTTAAATCTAAAAGGGACACGGAAGTGGGGGGCACAACACAAGTGGACCAGAAACAATTGACATCCTCCTTAGTCCTTATTTCTAGAAAGCGCTAGGCGGTGCTAGGCGGTGAACACAACGTTTAGCGATTAATCGGCTAGGCGGGGATTAATCGAAACGATTAATTGGAGTTAATTATATTAATTATAAATTTTATAATTAATTATAAATATATATGTTTAAAAACTATTATTTTCATAAAAAATTAAGTTTTAAACAATTAATCGGCTAGGCGGCTAGGCGGAACGTTTCAACACCGCCTAGCGATTAATCAGTCCGAAACGGGGATTTTTAGAACACTGGTCCTTACACACAGGCCAAATGAAGAAAGAAGGCAGTATTCCCTGACAAAACACAACATTTGGGTTATAATCAATTAGATATTTACCGGTAAAAAGATATGGTATCATTTACTCAACAATTTAGATTTGAATTCATTAGAAACTGTTTGAGAACCTGCATGTCTCACATCACCCAAAACCCAATGTCTTTTAATACTCATGTACAATTAACTCTCATTTATTATCAATATTTTGAATTTGAAATCAAATTTTATTATATGAAATTAGAACGGATTTTTACAACACTTTTGGAACATGTCTTAGTCAATTGCCTTTCGAGGTGGGTGTTCAGCCGGTGTAAGTGGCTTAAATCTCACATAGCCTAACAATACTCATCCTCCTATATAGTTGAACTTTTTAAATTAATATTGAGTGTGAAATCAACTATACTATATAATAATTTTTTATTAAAAAAATAGATACATAAAATTTTAATAAAATAAATTGAATCTCAACCATAAAAAAACATGGCAATATAGTGCAACTCAGCATCAATCAATCACTCATCATCAAGTCTGAAAGGTTGACATATAGGAGGAAAACATGGAGATCGTTTGAGCACTAAAGCTGAGTGATATGTATGGTCAGAAAAATCCAACTAAATG
This sequence comes from Kalanchoe fedtschenkoi, assembly GCA_002312845.1. Classification (NCBI taxonomy): domain Eukaryota; kingdom Viridiplantae; phylum Streptophyta; class Magnoliopsida; order Saxifragales; family Crassulaceae; genus Kalanchoe; species Kalanchoe fedtschenkoi. The sequence goes on along the minus strand of NQLW01000037.1, from coordinate 519,052 downwards.
AGTCATCCACTTGTTATCTCCTCTCATTCGCATCTCACTTTCTCATTCATCAATCCATGTATCTTTCTAAATCTTTCTTGATCTTAATGGGCTATATTGTTTTCCTTTTATTCTATTTTTCAGGTGCTATATCTGATTTATGATCGAGATCCATGACATATATGGGTGAAGTGTTGGTTAAATCACACTTTTTGTGTGCTTGTTTAAATGAGTATGTATATGAAAAAAATTTAAATTTCATATATGAAAGGGAAAGAAACTGAATTGCTAAATGAATTTGTCTGTCTTATTAGAAAATTATTCGTCAACTACCACGTACGTGAGATTGTTGCGAACTGCTCTTCCTAAGATAATACAGTGCCATATTTTATACCGTGCATTCCAACATTATGAATCTCGGTGAATTTTTTTTAGATAGATCGAAATCAACACAATCTTGACGGAAAAATGGGAATCGAAACTTTTAGTACTTCTCAATTTTCTCATCTATTTTCATCCGAAAAACAATTTCCTTATACTAACATGAACAAGAAACTATCTATCATTGAGAAGAGCAACAATGTGACTCTACTTATCATGATAAAGAGGAGGTCTTATTATCTTGTACATCTTAACAAATAAGTAAGTAAACAGATGATTTTTAAACCGAGAAATAGTATTTAAGAGATCAAACTAAGTAAATTTGTTAATTTGGTTCTGACTAGTAGGTTCAAATGCTTTTCTACATGTTCAATTTCTTGAATCAAATAAAGAAAATAAAAGAGATTTGATCATGTTCACTTTTATTTTTGAACAACTTTATCAAAAAGTTTCAATCATAATTTAACTTGTATCCTTCACATATAGTTCAACACTTAATTGCTGAAATTGAATCAAACCATTTAGATTCATATACTGAGCCAAATTTCAACATGAAGATCAAATTTTAGTATGGTTATATTTGAGAGATGAATAAAATATAATATGAACATTATGGATGTTTTCTATTGTGACAAATAAATTTTCTTTCTCGAGAACCATTCACAAAAGGAAATGCTATATTTTCCTAGCTACTAATTAAATTTTGTGTATGAAAATTGTAGGAAGATGATTGAAGGAAATACTCCCTCCGTCCTCTAATACATGTCGTTTAAGGTTAATTTGAGTAGATTAAGGTGAAGTTAATGCTAGCGGTTGGACAAATTTAATGAGTGGGTGGTTGGTGTTTTTTTGAAAAAGTTCATGTAAAAAGTAAAATTGGTAAATGATTACTGGTGATGAGTAATTTTAATGTTTGATGTTTTAAGGTAGTTGTTGATATTAAATATGCATCGAAAATTGTTAAGTGACAAGTAAAAGTGGACAAAAAAATTCGGTTAAGTGACATGTAAAAGAGGACAGAGAGAGAATTCATATCATTTTTCTCACAATTCTGAATAATAGGAAGCATATAAAACTTAGAAAAATGTTCAGGAAAAGTGAAGTTAATTTATAAAAATCTCAAGGAAAGCCATATATAATTTCATACTAAATATATATGAAATACTTTTTCCTTGTAGTAGTGATTACTATTAAAATCACGAACACTGTGCCAAGAGGTAAAATGGATGGCATGTGAATTTTGACAGTTTTTTCAACAAAAATTTATTGATAAAATATTATAACGCACATATTAAACAGATTTTTAAATTTTAAATGATTTTATCTCGAACAGATTTTTTTTTTTTTAAAAAAAAAGAAGTGATGTAGAGCATCTACATTTTCTTGAATGATGATTCTGCCGAAAAGAACATAAGCTAGCTACATCTCAAGATATCATCTATATTCTCAACTCCAATTTGGCTGCAAAGAAAATGTCGAACAGGCTATTATATATTTATATATCATGAGATTTTTTATTTTTTTATTACGTTCATCAGCTCATACACCCAATCACCATCTTCAGAAGCTCTGGATGTCCAGAGACATTTCACCTGTCAAGAAATCTTTCTTTATTCACACCACAAGAAATCAAAATTCTTCTTATGCAAAAAAAACCCCTAGTGGTGATGATCATCATCATATAGTCTTTAGTGGTTTGTGACCTCACGTAGCCAATCTAGTGACAGACGCCCACAACTTGAGCATCCACAAATGAGTCACTTACTCTCTCATGGTGGTATCATCCCAATTCACATTTATGGGTTTTCTTTTAATTAAAGTTATAGTTGATTTGAAATTAATCGAATGAATTTCAATTGAAATGTATATGAAATTTTGCTCAGACTAAGAGAAAAATGATGCTAATTTTACTAATATGAATTATAAAATCTTATAATTAAAAAATAGAGTTGAACTGAAATTAATTTGAGGAGATGATACCCTTAAAAATTTCCCTTTTCTCTTATATATATATAGAAAATTAGATATGAGGTGACACTTTATATAAGGTAGGTAAGAGATCGGCTCAAATTGCATAATTTTACTAGTTTTTTTTTTCGTTTTAGAGATTTTAGGATTCTAGCATGTGAGAATATTAGGATTATAGAATTTTAGAATTTTCAAATTTTAGGGTTTTGTGGATTTAAGATTTTCTAGTGGTTCCCTACCCTTAGAGGTTTTTAGATTTTAGAGTTTATGATTTAAATTTTTTGATTTTTAAGGTTTTATTGTATTTAGAATTATGTTATAAATATCTTAACATTTTAAAATGAAAAAAAATAAATTATATTATTTTGTCTGATCTTTTACTTAATTTATATAAAATGTATATATATATTGTAGATAGCGCGCGAGCATGCTCTTCTGATCTTGTCTTCTTGTTGTTCAATCATGTCTGGTAGAAAATTCTCCATGATGAGATTCTCCTTCAAGGGTAAAGTAACATGGGGTGTGGGGCTGTCAATCCTTTATTTTAAAGAGTCATTGTTTTCAGATTAAATTATGGATATCAAGATTTGTTGTATTAGGCAGCTTTACATGTGACAAAAGCCTTTAAAAAAAGAGATTGGATTTCTATTGTCTTATAGCGACAACATGATGTGATAAGGACTAGCTAACTCAAATGTTGTGGAGAAGAACTGAAGAAGATATCAATAATGGTGTTAATTTTGACTACTTTATAAGTGATAAAAGTAGCAAATCCAATGCCAAAGCATTCTCTGAAATGCAAAAAAGTAAGCCACATTTGTGCCCAACAATATTAAAAGGTGACATGAGATTGACTAGGGTTATAGCCTTGTATGATATGATTCTAACCCTAAAGAAAAAATATGGAGATGTTCATGTAGATGCTCTCTCCACAAAATGTGTAATTATATCCAAATTATTGCAACCATGAAGCTAGCTTTGACGATAAGATTCTCACATTTAGCTCCAGTATTTAATTTACGCATCAAGTTTCATTTGTAAAATGTCCACTAGGGTTTATTCTAAAACATCTTATGTATATATATCTAATAAGAACTAGAGCGCACTTTGTAAAACATTTTTCTAGGTTTTCCGATTTGCAATCAAAACTAAACCACATTGGGGTCAACTAATAGTGGCATAACACACATGAAGATAAAGCTATAGTATTTTCTAATCAAATGACTGCATACGCATCCATAGATCAAGCAAACTTGTTTATTAAGAAGGATTCTATTCAGAAACAAATAGAGTCACCCACTGTCATTAAGGTTTTGGCATCGATGCGCGAGCAAGTCGAACATTAAACTACACAGTCTTAGTAATCTCAGGATATTATCTCTCATTATTGAACAATGTAAAAAGTTTTAAAAAACTTTAAACTATCATTACGAGCTTTTCCTTCTCGACTTAATTATGGAATGATTCAATAAGTGAAATATTCTAAATATTTTTTTTAAAGATAATCTTCCAGTTTAGAAAGATTTATAATATTTAATATTGTTAGAGATATTGTCATTTTTCTATTTTGGATAGGTTATTAGATTATTGTTTTTTTGTAGGATTAGGAATCCTATTTGACTTAGTATTTGTACATTATAAATATGACTGTTTATTCTCAATGTACACACAGTTAACAACAATAAGTTCTTTTATTCTCTTCTCTCTCAATGAAGTGTGAGCTAGTAGAGTTTTGTCACATATCTCTGGCAGTGAGATATCGATCCTGTGCCTAACATCTGATATCAGAGCTTCTTGGTTTTAAGCATAAGTATATTGATTCAATACAATACCGCTCGTTGTTCATGGAGAAGCCTTGCGGGAAAGCGACGGTGGGTCGTTCATGTACTCACAGTTAACGACAACGAACTATATTAGTTGAGTGATTCGGTGCAAGCCATGATGGAAGATCAGGGTGTTTGGGAGTCAATCGTGCTGACGGAGGGTTAGACTGTTGACACGAAGAATGACAAGAAGGCGAGATCGCATCTTTTCTAAAATCTCCCAGACCTAGAGTATCTCCTCATGCAAGTGACAAATAAGAAGACGACGAAAGAGGTCTAGGGATTGCCTGAAGACGAGGTTCATCGGTGTAGATCGCGTCAATGAGACACGGTTGCAGACGTTGAAGAGTGACTTCGATGGCCTGCTCATGCAAGAGAGGGAGACCCTCAACCAGGACGCTGGAAGCTCACAAGCATGTCTGTCAGGTACTACGCCAGCTTGGGTGGAACTTTGGATGATATTGCCTTTGTGAAGAAATTATTTGATACTGTATCAGATCGCTTTATGAACTTGATCGTCGACATTGAGCAGTTATATGACCTCAAGACTATGTCATTTGAAGAAGCGGTATGCCGATTAAAGGCGTATAAGGAGCGGACGCAGCGAGTGTTTAGTGGTACCAATGGCGATGGTCAACTCCTACTCACTTAGGCCGAGTGGGAGGCGTGACAGAAGAAGCAAGGTGATAACTCCTCGAGTAGAGGCAAGTCACCAGAGAATGAAGGCGGATGCCAGGGTGGCCGTGGTCGTGGCAGAAGCCGAGGCCGAGATAAGCGTGGCAATACACCAGCAAGGATGACTCAAGAGGTGGAAACTGCGATAAGAGTCACATCCTGTGTTACAATTGCAATTAGTTGGGACACTATGCAAATAAGTGTAAGGCGCCGAAGAAGGCGGAGGAGACATATCTCACGCGGGCTGTTGATACCGAACCTATTTTAATGTTCGTTGTGTCTGAGGAAGTAGCATCGGAGCAACAAAAACGGCAGGACGCCGTCTATCTCAATAAAGAAAAGGTGTGGTCGGAACTGCACTTGTGGAGAGTGATGTTACAACATCAATGAAGATGTGGTACCTCGATAACGAAGCCAGCAAACACATGACATGGGACAAGATGAAGTTCCATGAATTTGATGAAGGTGTCACTGGTGATATCAAATTTGATGATGAATCCACAGACTTCATAGTCGATGACAATGAGCCAGCAACAGACAACTCAATGTCATTTTCTGAAGGATCTATAGAAGCGGTAACTCATGCACCAACAACATTGGCGACTGAACATGTTCATGCACGTGCCACCATCACATTGCGACTGTCATTGGACAGTGACGACACTGATGAGGGGTCTGTTCGATACAGACACATCGATGACATAACGCAAGATACACCAAGGGTGAGTTGAACTATGATGACTTGGAGGATGAGACAATGCTCGCTGAGATAGAAGAACCAACCTGTTATCGTGAGGCTGCAGGCCATCCAACTTGGGAGGAAGCCATGGCCAAGGAGATGGAGTCTATCAAGAAGAACTCAACGTGGACCCTGACGACGTTGTCGATAGGCCACAAACCCATTGAACTTAAATGGGTGTACAAGCTGAAGAAGGATTCTAGCGGAGAAGTAACCAAGGAAGGCAAGATTAGTCGCTAAAGGCTATGTCGAGAGGTGAGACATTGACTTTGAAGAGGGGTTTGCACCAGTGGCAAAGCTTGACACCGTGCCAATGATCCTTGCCTTGACAGGAAATCGTGGCTGGAAAGTTCATCATCTTGATGTCAAATCAGCATTCCTCAACGGCGAACTCAAAGAAGAGGTGTACGTAGCTCAACCAGAAGGAATCACTGTAGAGAACAAGAAGCATATAGTTCTCAAACTCAGCAAGACACTTTACGGGCTCCGACAGGCACCTCGGACTTGGAACATGTGCCTTGATCGAAGCATGAAGCAGCTTGACTTCACAAGATGTGCACAGGAGCAAGCAGTGTACAAAAGAGGAAGGGACCACACTACTATCCTAGTTGGTGTCTACGTTGACGATATCGTTGTCACTGACGCTGATCCAATGACGATTAATGAGTTCAAGCAACAGATGATGACTGAATTCGAAATGAGTGATATGAGATTGCTTACCTACTACCTTGGGATTGAGGTAGAGCCATCAAGCACGCTGCATATGCCAAGAAGGTGCTAGCTCAATTCGGCATGACCGAATGCAATCCAGTCAAGATTCCCATGGAGCCAAAGATGCAGCTGCATAAGAGATGTCGATGGAGAACCCATTGACACTACTGAATATCGTCGTGTGATTGGTTGTCTCAGGTATATCCTACATACTAGGCCATATCTCTTATATGCTGTCGGGGTGGCAATCAGATTCATGGAGAGGCCGACCATGATGCATCAGAAGGCAGTTAATTAAGCACATCTTGAGGTATCTGAAGGGAATGATGCACCATGGGATAGTGTATCCCAGCAAGAGAGGATCAGAGTTAATCACCGGATACTCTGATAGTGATCTAGCCGGTGACATGGATGACAACAAGGGTACGAGAGGTATGACGTTCTACATCAATGATAGCTTGGTCTCATGGAATTTGCAGAAATAGAAAACGGTTGCATTGTCATTGTGCGAGGCTGAATTCATGACAGCAACAGCGACAACATGCCAAGCGATGTGGCTCAGGAGTTTGCTAGGAGTATGACTAGAGAAGAGTCCAAGACAGTGAAGCTGTTGGTTGACAACAAATCTACCATTGCCTTGATGAAGAATCCTGTCTTCCACGGACGCAGCAAGCACATCGACACAAGTTTTCATTTCATACGTGAGTGTGTTGAAGGAGGACAGATTGTTGTGGAGTTTGTTTGCTCGGAGGAGCAGAGAGCAGATATCCTGACAAAGGCGTTGCCGGTGGTGAAGCTGACAACACTACGACATCTGCTCAGAGTTTGTGATCTTGAGCCACATCAGGATTAGGGAAGTATGTTGGGCTTAATCTTGAAATGACCCAATAAGTGGAATATTCAGTGGATATTTTTTTAAGAAAGATCATCTTTCAGTTTAGGAAGATTTACGATATTATTAGAGATACAATATTTGAAAGTATCTAAATATTGTCATTTTTCTATTTTAAGTAGGTTACTAGATTACTGTTTTTGCTGGAATTAGAAATCATATTTGGCTTAGTATTTGTACTTTATAAATAGAATTATTTATTCTCAATGTACACACAGTTAACAACAACAATTTCTTTTCTTCTCTCACTGAAGTGTGAGCTAGTATAATTTTATCACATATATCTGATAGTGAGATATCGATCATGTGTCTATCAACCCTTATCCATATTAATGCCTTTTTCTCCCCTTATATTCGTGACAGCTGACAGGTCAAAGAGGTTGTATATGACGACAACCACTTTCTTAATCACATTATAACCTTATCCCCGATCCGATCATCAGAAGTGGTTGCTGCCGGCCGCTGCACCATTGGGTTTTTTTCGAAAAGATAGTAGCGGAGAAGGTATTCAGATAAAGATGGAATCAGAAACTGCTCAGTCAGTCGCCACCACACTCTCTTTCTTAACCAGCTCGGTTTTGTCGTATATAAGGTGCATCTGGTTGTTAATGGAGTTAATGGTGTGAACGAGGGTAACGAAAATCCCTATTTTTTGTACCTTGTCAATTTTGATAGTCACCCGTAAATACGTAAATAATAATAATTTCGAGGCCTTTTTAGAAATTTCCTTGTGAACAATTTAACATTCTTATATGACTATTCGAGTATTTGTGTCAAAAATATTTTAAAATGGTTTAAAAAAATTTAAAATTTTGAAATTTAAAAATCATCTTATATTTTCCTGTTGGCAACATAAATACTTTTTGAAGTGATACTTTTTATTGAAAAAATCACCATAACATTTAGAATAAGAAATTTTTTTAAAAAGGGTTCTGAACTATCGTCATTTAACAAATTACAATCAGAATTATCTAAATGTCTAAAAAAGGAAAAAACATTTTTTTGGACTGATATTTTAAATTAAAATTTACAATTGCATTCTTTAACTAATATTACTATATGACTTATATTCTTGTGCCAAAACTACATTATTTTGTCATCAAATTAAATAATATCATTTTATTTACATAAGAAAACTAATAAATTTCATATTAAACCGACTTTATTACTGAACAGATTTGATAAAATCAATTGTATTTAATGAATCAAACCCAATGTGATCTTTTAAATTAGTGAAAAAAACTTTTTTGCCCATTTTTTGACATTTACTTCTGCTAACTTGGAATAAAATTTTTTTTTATATATAATTTGGCCTGCCTAAAAAAAAGTAAAAATCTTACTAAAATTCTTTTTTTTCCTATTTCCCCTTTTATGCTCTCTTAAATACCGATTCTAAAGTATTATCTACAAAATATACAAAATGTTGAAACTCAATGTTTTATTATTTGGGGGAATGAAGTTAAAGCTTTATATAATTGTCCATTTCTCACATAAAAAATAGCCCTCAATCTAAATCAATAAATTAATTAACCAAATTGAATTTCATGTTCAAGTTAATTACAAAAATTATATTTTTGAGAATTGAACCAAACATAATCAAAACGATTTTGGTTCAAAATATTATATATCAATAAGAATAAAAAATTAGATCATGATGATTCGGTGATTTGTTTTATTAATTAATTATTCTATTCAATCAAAAACCAAATTATAATATTAATAGTAAATATAACACATATTATGAATAGATTATATAATTGTACCAAATTCAAATCGTACAAATTTACAAATAATTTTTTCTGTAATATAATTTATTAGTACCTGAAGATTAAAATTAAATAATACAGTATTTCTAATTTTTTTATAAACTACTGAATTTTGTTTCCAATTTGTTTATAGATTAATTTCATATTGTATTATCTAAAATCTATTAAAAGTTTAGAATTAAATTTTCCATTTTTGATTGAACTGAAATAAATCATTCGGTAGAAAAAATAGTTATTTTAAAATGATTCGGTCTCAACTAATTAGGCCCAATTTCATTCAAATTCTAAATAAATTAACTTTTTACAATCCTCTACTTCATGATGATAATTAATAGAAGTCGGAATCAATCAATCTTTACTGTGAATTTATATTTAAGAATCGTATTTTATTTGTAAATAATATGTTTTTGTGTCTAGAGCCATAAATAGAATCGTATTAAAAATTATATGATGTGCTTGTGATGTTGAATTCTATTCTACATAATTATAGTATGCGGAAAATTATCAGAAATATGAATAATTTAAATATATCAATTTACTTTCAATTTGTTGCAATGAAATTTTGATATTTGTAAAAGTAAATGGTGTACCACATGATACTAATATTTTTACAAAACTTTATAAAATACTCCACAAATGCACGGACATTAATACCTAATTATTTTAACTCTCGCACATCCCATCACCATCAAAAACACTGCCTGAAGTAATAAAATTGTCACTTTTTATCGATTTTGATAGCTCGAAAAAATAATTATTATTTAATTTAAAGCTGAGAGGTTAACGTGTCATATAATAACATTAGTTTGCAAAGGTCCACATTCTACTTCAAATATCATGCATAGAAAATCTGAAAGAAGTAGGGTAATGGGGTTGGGGGGATGAGCACGCCTTGTACCCAAATAAGGGCACACGCCCTCACACCAGTGGCTCCCCACCAGTGGAGAGAATCTCCCATTCACATTTGTTGTTACATGGAGCTCTCACCTCTGTGGATAGTTGGGTGCATCTTTATTCTCTTAGCAGCCCCTCTACCCTACGTAACCCTAATTAGTCACTCTCTTACAATTACATAAAAAATTTATAGCCAAATAATTAAAGGTTTGGAAAGGGTTAGTTGGTGAATGGTTAACTATTTGTGTAATATGATGCCCATGACGGCATGACCTAACCCTCAAGTGACAATGTAACAAACCTTAACAGGCACGCATCGGCTTTTAAATTGTAATACAGATCACTCCCATTACTTATTTAGGATATATAAGATAAGATGCTAAGATATGTAATAAATAAATAAATGTTAGAATAAGTTTTTAATAGATTTTCTCTACTTTAATTCAATTGTAGATTTTTGAATTTAAAAACCTAGACTATAACCTAAAATAAATAAGCTATACATATAATGATCTCTTCACTAAATTAAACATATCACCTCCTTCAGAAAAATGACTACCACTTCTCATCGATCATTACTCCTCTCTTAGGTGTGTGTTGCAACTCTATATCTTCATTTGCAGTCAAGCTATGATTTTGTTGCCCACTGACTCTTTCTGGTCTAGTCAGCTTATTGACACTTTTGTGATTACATTCGTCGCCGCCCTACAAATTCTTATGATACTTGTGAAGATACCTATCAAGCTTGCGTACTTGATTTACCAACTCATTCAGTATTATTTCGATGCACAAATGATTTATCTTATCATTGAGTCAGATACTATATTGAATCTCTGCTAACTTATTTGGGCTATACATAGTTTAGTTGTAGCTTAAAAACCTACACTTATACTTTACGATTTATAATCCAATATAAAATATTTTTTCTTCTGTTCGCTACACAATCTATATTATTCCTCTTAGTGAATCTTGACTCAAATCTCATATTGTGAATTGGCTATATTTCTAAATGTGAAGGGGAAGATATAATCAATTTATTTGAAAATTTGATTGGAATAAAAAATAATCATGTTTTAGGTAGCTTACTAAATTAATTACTATTTTGGTAGCATAGGAATCATGTTTTAGATGACTTACTACATTAATTACTGTTTTGGTAGGACTAGAAATCTTATTTGATTTAATATTAGTACGTATATAAATATGATGTCTAAATGGGAGAAACAAATTGAGATCGACTGTGTGAGAGTGCGTTAGGAGAATTTAGGAGGAATTATTCTTGAGATAAAATATATTGGAGAGTTGAGAGATTTGTATTCGACAGTGATGAATGGAAGAATAAGAAAATTGCATAACGACAAAATTAATCAATTAGATTATCCCTAAAGCATATACATACTCTCTTGTGATGGGGTGATGCACTTGTGAATTATCATGTCAAGGCATCAAACAACACTTTTAAATGTGATCATATATATAATTACACATAGATAGAAAGCATCAAATGGGAATCTGACAGTTGTCAATCTTGCATTGGAGATCGACTTGGGATGAGTTCGAGTCGTAGGTGGAGGGGAACATCTCTAATGGCCACTTCTGATTTGAGAAAGATTAAGTAATTAATTAATTGGATCAGATAGCTGTTTATAAAGTGTAGACAGATAACATCATCATAAATTAAGGTATAGGTTTTGCGTCGTTGTCTTGCGCTCGTGCTCCATTCATGAACCCTCCTATACTGTATTATATATTTTTTATTTTAAATTTCAGCTTTTCATTAGAATGATTATTTTATTTTAATAACTAAAATGTTTTCTTTATGAAAGCCGTTGTCAGCTCAAAAATGTTTATTACGAGACGAATATATACCTCAACGAACAATAAATAATTCAAAAAACTAAAATAAAATAAAAGTTTATATTAATTGATAACTCCGCTATCTATGACCTATCAAATAACGCGACTACTTAATTAGAGGGAATCTCGTATCAACGCGTCTCCCCGAAAGGCCCAATAAAAAGCCCAGTGGAGCTGTGCTTGGAGGCCCAAATTTTAAAAGCCGAATCGCGTTGTGCTCGATCGGCCCAGTTGAATCGTCAACAAGAACCAACACTGTCATCATGACGTCATCATCATCTTCTCAAAAATCTGAAGTGGATTTCATGGAGGCAGGATTGCTGAATGCTGACCACGGACATGATTTTTTTAAAACATTTATTTTTCCAGTTATCATCATCATCAGTTTCAAATTTTGTTCTTCAATTTCTTCTTTGGGTTTTGAACAATTAGTAAAAATGTGGATTAGGATTTGTGTTCATCTAGGGTTAGGATTTGTGTTGTACACTTGTACTCAACTTGACAGCGATTGTTTTTTATTCTGTGAAGTGATGCATTTTGACCTAATTGATCTTTTTTTAACAGGAGCGTTTTTGAATGGAGTGGGTCATCGTTGAGGCGAAGCTCATTTAGCAGAGGACAGTTTCGCAATAGGAATTTTCTCAGCTACAAAGCTGGTCTGAGGCAGAAGCAATTAGCTGTTAATGATTTTTTTATCAAATGTGATTTTTTCGCTCATTCTCTATTATGTCAGAACACACGTTTGGTTTATTTTCCATAATGACTTTTTTGCAGTTACGAAATGCGTTCGTAACCGCGAAAAGCTCCATGTGATTTTCACACTTGTAACTGCGAAAATCATATGTCCGCGAGAATTAAGCGGACAATGACGAATTTTTAGGGTTTCAGATTTTCGCAGTTACGAAGTGCGAAAATCATTCCGCTAGGATTAAGCAGATAATGACGTGAAATATTTTTAGGGTTTCAATTTTCGCAGTTACGAAGTGCGAAAATCACATGGAGCTTTTCGCAGTTGCAGGTTTTCGGCAGTTCCGAACAACGAAAAGGTCAGTAAGAAAAATAAACCAAACGGGGTTCAAACATGATAGAGAATGAAACAAAAAAGTGACATTTGATAAAAAATCGCTGTGAATTCTGTTTAATTGAGTCCTGTTCTGAAGTTGTTAGTTTGTCTGAGTTGGAATTTGATATTTGTCTGAGTGTCATGAATTGACTCCGAAATCTGGTTATGGAAAATTGAAGCGACACATAATTCTTTGATGTGCGATCACTATCTTCAAACCCGCATTTGATATCAGCCAGCACCTTTTTTCGTTGCTGAAATGTGAGTGTGTTTATTTTTGCATGATTTCTACTCTGTGTTGGAACTTAGCATTTTTCGACACGGGTAAAATCATTAGAGTTCATGGTTCCGATTGCTTTTGCTTGTAATTTTGGTTGTGTAAGGTATTGGACAGGGATTTACATTTTGTCTTACAATTTTTCGAAGGGGTCGTAGTTTCACCACGGTGTGTTCTTCCAGATGCCGAGGAGAATGTGGAGAAGGGGTAAGGCCTAGCCTAATGACAGACGGAGGAAATGCGGCTTTACATGAGATAGACGGCCAAGTTGTGATATTGAAACTACAAGGAGCATGTGGGCAAGCTCAACCATGACCTTGAGGGTGGGAATCGAATTCGAAACCAGGCTCCGTGACAAAATTACTGAGATTTTTGAATTCGAGCAAAGGTTAGGCTTACAGTGTTACATCATTCATCCGTTGTAGTTATTTACACGTGAATTTTTCTGTTTTGAGGAAACATATCCCTAAATGGTCTTCATGGTCGCCTGTTGCAAACTTCACTTTGGGGACTTTATGGTAACATATATAAATCACTATTATTGATTTATTGCCCTGATCAACAGTGATATACTTTGGCATGTCCTGAAATCTGAATGTCAATGTGGAAGCGGATGATCTATACAAACTTGCGTTTTTTTCTTTTCAGGTTCTTGATGAGATCAGACCTTATTTTTCAGGGACAGGCGGTCGAACACTGGAGCTTGCTCAGATAAAAGATTACACTGTGAATATCCGGATCTCTGGCCCTGCAGCCAGGCTTAACAATGTTCGTGTTGCTGTTTCGCAAAATCTACGAGAAAGGATATCATCCATTGCAGCAGTGCAGCTACAAGATTGAGAGAAAATCAATGGTGCAACTCTAAAATATTGAGCTTCACATTAAAGGTGACTTACTATATGTTTCATCACATTATAGTTCCTTAAATTTTTGGTGATAGTGATAAGTAATGACAAAATCCCATCATCGAAGAAATGAAGTCAACTTCCAAAATTATGGACCTCAGTGAAATATAGGATAGTGTATTCTCTGGGACATTAAACCATCCCATTACCAGAGTCTTACAAACTTATCATCATTAACAAGTAATTGGAAATTATAAGAAAATAATGGGAAAACTGTCCAGTTGGTGGTGATATTCACTTGCTTTCTCTTTTCCTCGGATCCGTGTTTTTTGTCACACTGCTGAGGTTTTCCTTTCAAACAATCTTTTGAAACTTGTTACTTTTATACCGTGTAGCTCTGTTGGATCGTGTCGATGTCCAAGTTCTTCAGCTTCACGACTGACTCGACATGCCCCTTGAGTGTGTTCAGCTCTCTGAGCCTGCAATCATTCGGTAGATGTCAATGTGTGTCGTATGTTGGATTGAACAGGGGACTCAGGAGGCTGGGATAGATTGATAGCTTACCTAGCAACCTCGGCACGTCTCTTGGCCTGCTCAGCGATCTCAGACAGCTCCCTGTAGCTGCTCTTCTCGTGGAAGATACTGGAAGTCTCCGGAGGCTGAAGACCATGAAGTGTCCTCTGAGCATGAGCCCATTGAGCCTCCCTCTCCTCTTTTCCGTAGTCTTTCTTGGTGGTGAATGCAGTCTGTTTTACAGAAGGATTGTCATTGTCAGGTACGTGTGACCACTGGAGGGACCTGACAGTAATGTTCAGAACTACCGAGCCAAAGTACCTTGTTGTCGAGAAGGTTGTTCCACGCCTTTCCACTCAAAGCATAACGAGTTCCGAACTTCAACAAGTCAAGGGGGAAATAGAACACCAAGCTGTAAAGCCAGATGACGCCGGCCCAGCCCCATCCACATCCCTGAATCTTGGCGAATCCCCAGTCGGCATACACAGCAATTAGAGTAGCAACCTGCAGGAATTTGAGAGGCGTATGATTGGGCCATCGAACACTGAATCAATGATTGAAGGATAATGAAGTATCAAGTCTCAACTAGTCAACTTACCAGCTGAGCGATCAGGAAGGCACTGAGTAGAAGCATCCCTGGGCGTTCAACAAAGGACCAGCTCCGGGACCTGGTGACAAAGATCAATGCCTGACTCACGATACTGACTTGCAGATACAATGCAGCCATCATCTCGTCATTTTTATGACTGATGTGTCGCACACCGAATTTGTCCTGCATTGGTGAGGAGCAAGATTAGTTTCTCTGACATGTGAAGTAACATTTCTCTTCTGATTCTGATAGTTAAGTCGCTCACCGGGAAGAAAGAAGTTTCCCTCATCACCCAGAAAAAGATAACTGTCATCAGAGCCAAGTAGCCTCCAAGAACAACACCAGTGGCGAAAATTTCCTTCAGCTTCCAACTGTCAGGCACTGGAGATGGTTTCACTCTGTCCTTCGAAATTGTCATGATTGTACCTGAACCAATGAACCGGTGAGTGTTTTAGGACCAAAGGTGTGTAGGAGTGAGTGAGCAGAAGATGGAGATTTTACCGTCGTTCAGGATGGCAATGATCAGAACCATGAATGGGGAGAAGTCGAATTTCCAGATCAAAGCAATGAACATGAATCCAAACTGCAAGATTCAGCTCCAAGTGAGAATGATAATAAATTGACAAGGAAAATGCGGATTTTTTTACAGTAGAAGATTCCAGTGTCTACTCACCACTATACGGATGGTGATGGAAACAGCGTAGATCTGCAGAAGAGATTTGATGAAACATCAGAGACTGAACATGGGAAATTGTAAGAACAACGGATGGGTGCAAAAAAAGAGAGTCAAGGGTTGTTACAGTATAGTTCTTCATCCTCTGGAAGATAGCTCGACTGGTCAGCACAGCACTGATGATAACGCTCAGACCAGGCTCGGTGAGGACAATGTCTGAAGCGCCACGGGCAGCGTCAGTAGCATCATCAACAGCAATACCAATGTCGGCCTTCTTCAAAGCAGGGGCGTCATTCACACCATCTCCTGTCATTCCGCAAATGTGCTTCATTTCCTGCAACTTCTTCACAATCTCGTACTTGTGCTCTGCATGACGAGTTTAGAAAACTTGTTGTGAATATTAGGATATCAAAAGAGAGCATTTGTCAGTGTTGGAAACTAACCTGGGAAGACTCCGGCGAACCCATCAGCCTTCTCTATCAGCTCTTCTATTGGGATTCCAGCAAGCGACTCGTCCTTGTGGTTGCCCAACAAGGATGAAGATGGGTACATGTTAGTTCCCATTCCGAGTCTCCTTCCTGTTTCCTTTGCAATAGCAAGCTGATCACCTGATAATGACCGAACACGCCTGGCAGTCAGTACAGGTAAAAAGCTAGGGCTGCCGTCATAGGTAGTTCAAGAAAACATTTGACTGAAAGATTGTTCACCGGTGATCATCTTGACATTCACTCCAAGGTTCAGAGCCTGACGGATGGTCTCTGCACTGTCGTGTCTGGGGGGGTCAAAGAGCGGCAGCAGACCAACAAACTGCCACGGTGATCCGGGGCTGTCCTTAGACTTCTCTGGCACTTCCTGTCGTGCAACAGCCAGTGATCTTAGACCACGGTCTGCGTATCGGTCGATGACTGCATGGGCCTTCTTCCTCACGTCCTCCTTGCATTTGCAGAGATCTATGATCTGTTTTGGCCACACGAGTTTAGTGAACCGGCTACCCT
Organism: Kalanchoe fedtschenkoi; assembly: GCA_002312845.1. Taxonomy (NCBI): domain Eukaryota; kingdom Viridiplantae; phylum Streptophyta; class Magnoliopsida; order Saxifragales; family Crassulaceae; genus Kalanchoe; species Kalanchoe fedtschenkoi. The sequence continues at coordinate 502,412 of NQLW01000037.1, read as the reverse complement.
TACCGCTACGTCACGACTGTTGTCAGAAACAAAAGCAACGGTTACCTGCTCCGGAGCTCCTTTACTAGATCTGTGCCACTTTCCTTGGTTGTCAATGTACGTCAGAGCAGTTCTCTTGTCAGTAGGGTTGAACGGCAGAAAATGGATCTCTCTGATATCAGCTCTTGCCTGGAAGGTCAGAAATTTGCGTTTTATATAACTCAGATTCATCATACTTTTTTATCCAAACATCCTTAAAAATGTTGCAACTTTTTTTTTATGTTTTACCTCTTTAGGATCTGCGAGCATTCCGACGATGGCAGTGTCGATGGCATCCTGGTTCTCAACTCTCGAAGCTCTGGCAGCAAGCAGAATCACATGGTCCTTCTCGATACCAGGAGTGAACACTTCGATAAGATTCTTGTCGACGCTGAGTTTGTTAAGAGTCAGGGTTCCAGTCTTGTCGCTGCAGAGCACGTCCATGCCTGCCATTTCCTCGATGGCGGTCATACGCTTGGTAATAGCTCCTTGCTGTGACAATCTGTGGGAGCCAATGGCCATGGTGACGGACAAGACAGTAGGCATGGCGATGGGGATCCCTCCGATCAAAAGGACCAAGAGATTGTCAATTCCGCTCCTGTACGGTCTCTTCTGAATTGGGTACATGACGATGATCTCGATCACCATACCGATGGCGATGGAGCAGATACAGAAGTTTCCAATGGCTGTCAGGACCTTCTGGAAGTGACCGACTTGGTTAGTGCTGTCGACGAGATGTGCAGCCTTGCCGAAGAAGGTGTGGACTCCGGTAGCTATCACGACCGCCTCAATCTCTCCCTGCTTGCAAGTGGAGCCGGAGAAGACCTCGTCTCCCGGGTTTTTGGTCACCGGCAGGGATTCGCCAGTCAACGCAGATTGATCGATCTTTAAAGGATCGCCCTCGAGCAGACGTGCGTCAGCCGGGACAATGTCACCCAGCTTGATGCTGATGATATCTCCCGGGACCAGGATGGCCGCATCCTGCTCGCTCCATTTTCCGTCTCTCAGCACCTTGGTTTTCGGGGCCAGACCCGCCATCAGAGCCGCTGCTGCATTTCCAGCATTGTTCTCTTCTATGAAACTGATGGTGGAGTTGATCACCAGGAGACAGATGATACCGACAAAGTCCTGCCAGTCCGGGGGCTTGCCACCGCCGTTGGCCAGTGCAATGGCCATGATCGCCGCAGCCTCCATGACCCATGACAGAGGGTTCCACATGAACCCCAAGAACTTGAGGACCTTGCTCTCCTGCAAAATTCATCAACACACAATCAAATCTCAGCGCTCAATCCTCCAAAACCCAAATGGGTACTTCAAATTCTCGCCCAAAACAAGAATCTGCGCTCAAAGATGAGACCTTTTTCTCTTCTAGCTTGTTGGGTCCGAAGATCTGAAGCCTGTTGGCTCCCTCTTCCCCACTCAGACCTTCCTTGGTGCATTTCAGCTGCTCAAAGACTTCTTCTACTGGAATCCTCTCCTGCAAATTTCACCCTCAAACAGATCAACTCTCACTACAAACCCAATCAAATTAGATATCCATACATGTACACGACCATGTATCATGCCTTGTATGAGCATTATTAACCAGTGCATATCATCTTTAAAAAATCGAATAGTAATTTCATAGATGTAGTTTATTAATAGAAACCCTCATTAATCATAATTGTCATTAACAACTTTCAATAATTCAAAATATCTCCATGTGGTAATTAAATAATTAGTCTTTGTTGTGGAACATGTTTGTATATTTATTTATTTATTTAAATGGAAGGTAGCGTAGGGGCAGATCCTAAAGTCAAGTGTCGCTAAAATAACAAACCCATACATCAACTTGTTCAGATCCATTGACTAACACAGTTTTAAAAACATCAAAACACCTCATAAAAATAATATTATTTCACAGAATAAGTCATCCAATAATTCACATGTGATGGTGACACATACACATACATCACTTACAAATAAACAAATAAATAAATAAGGATCAAAATTCCATCAAAATATGAGAGGAAAAAAAAAACTGTTTAAAAGCTTTCTTATGAAAAATTGAAGTTATGGTTTATACCGTGCTAGTGAAGAAATTTACTTTAAATAATGATTTTCATTGACGTTTATGATTTGATTTGATAATAAAAAAGATTAAAATTCGAATTCGAATTTTCTGACCGTCCATAAATAAATTGAAGAAAAAACAATTTGAATATGTAAGGGGATGCAACATTAATAAGAAAAGTCAGTTATACGTATATGATTGTGGATATCTTGAATTTAGGCATGCTTCTTTTTTTGACCTTTCTTTTGGAGCCAAAGGGACAAGTTGAAGGCATGAAACATGGGAGGGGTCTCCTATTTAATGATGTCTACAAAATGATGCTCTTGACTTCAGTGTTTTGGATCTCGATTTGGATTCCAAAACAATAATAGAAAGTCGATCTCATTCATATACACAGACACTTTCTTATATTAAGATCGACTCCAACACTCACTTGCTCATACTCACCGATCAGACGTCTAACATATACATGTTAATAATCGAGTTATGATCCATGTATGAACTTCTGGACATAGATGCTAGGGTTGTTAATAAGCTAAAGGTGTATAATAAGATGGAGAAGCAACCGAAGAGGGGATCGATTTGATTACCAGATCGACGGTCTCATTCTTGATTTCCTCCAAGCTGATAGCTCCTTTCCCCTGAGCCATGGCTGCTCCTCCGGTAGGCGGCCCGCCACCAGAGTCGTCACCGGAAAATATGGAGAGAAATGAGGGAGGGAGAGAGAAGTGGGCAGGATAACAAATAATTTGCTAGTTGCTTGGGGAATGGGAGTGTATGTGATAGTTTGGTTTATATAGATATAAAAGTATACTAGTAAATGCAATAAAGTAGTATAGAAAAATACAGTAAAGCTTTGGGGTCTCAACAACATGGGATTTCAATGTCGTCATTATTGCTTTGATTAATATTTTAGTGCAAGAATCATTTTGCTGGAATTTAGTATAATACACTCTAATCCTGATATTAGAGCAATAATTATGTGTTAAAAAATAGAAATTTGTCAATGGGGTTCAGTGGCGAAGCTAGGAATTTTACTCCGGGGGTACGAAAAATTACATATGATATTCTCTGAGTTCAAAATACCTTACAAATTGGTTCGTCGAGTTTTCATATTTTGAAAACGACATAGTACACTTTCATCAGTAACATGTGAGAAAATATCATTTTCAATGAAGGTTACTAAACTATCGTTCAATAGTTGATCACCCATACTATTTCTCAACTTGTTCTTCACAAAATTCATTGCTGAAAACACCCTTTCCACACTTGTTGTTGCCACCGGAAGAATCAATACTAGCTTTAGGAGCAAATACACTTCTTTGTGTGTCTTGTGTTTGTTTGTTTCAACGAGCATGCAAGATAAGTCACTTAGATCTTCTACTTGCTGAAATCTGACATCATTCCTCAAATCATTTATATACAGCTGAAGATGAAAATGAAGTTTCTACTTGTATTTTTTTAATATTTGTTATCTTTTTAATATCAAATTAGTAGGTCAGTTTCATATTTACAATTTATTTTGGTGTATTATAGACTAAATTGAGTTTTATTAAGTAATTTGAATTATGTTGACATAATTTTATTTATATTGAAATAATTTTAACTAAATGAGGGTACAAAATATTTTATTGGGGGTACAAAATTTTTAATTTGGGGTACAAATAATATAAAATTAATATTTTTATATGGCTTAAAGGGTATTTGAATTGGATTTGGGTGGACAGTTGTCCCCACTGTCCACCCAGTCCCTCCGCCACTGATGGGGTTCTTGCCAACAGGGGTGGTGGCCAAGTGGCAAAGAGTCCGTCCGTGTTCTGCAAGGTCACGGATTCGAAGTCCCACGCTGGCGGTTGAGTGCGTGTGTATTTTTTGTATTTATTGTAAAAAATGGGGGTTCTTGAAATTCTTTTGTATTTATTTTTTGGTTTATGAGTGCATCATATATTGTAGCGAGATTAGAGAGACAAAAATAAAATTCAAGGGGACTTTTTTTGTTTTTTGTTTTTTTTTTGTGATGGTCAGGGGCCGCACACTCTTTCCACCTTGATAGTGATGTTCAAACTCATTGCGGGTCAGTTCACGCTCAACCTCCAGTATATTTAATCGTAAATACGATACGGACAGAGCTTGAGAGAGAGAGAGAGAGTCATATCCGATGCAAAGGTTTACCTGCCCTATTTTCTCTCATCTTGAAAGTATTTTTGGAAAATCCAAAACATTTATGAAAAATGTTGGGTTGACCATGATACTGTGCATTGGGGGTCCAACCCACTGACTCGATCATGCTAGTATATGTTTATCACTTTTCTCTTTTCCATGATTTTCTTAAATATATGTGGTTCCTTCAATTTTGTTTGATTGCTCTTCTTTATACTTGCCATATATCCCACCAAATAAACTATCATATATTAATTTTTTTTTAAAAAAAAACTGAACAATTTTTTTTCATATAATATATTAATCTCAACTCATTTTCAATAAATATAATTTTTTTTAACCAGGGGTCACATGTTCTCTCCATATTGATAATGAAATTAGAATTGTTGAGGATCAGCTCAACATGATCGAAAACTTCATAAATAGTCATAAGTAATGAGATTTATAAATAATGAGAGATTTACTGATAGTATGATAAACTAATTTCACTAATAACAAAAATTTCATGATCAGGTAAAAATTGTGTCCTATTACTGATAAATTGATTTCTGTATTTATCATTTTTTGTAAACAATTTATGTTTTATAGCGAGTCCATGGCTAAAAAAACATGAGAAATGAACCCCTCTTAAAATATTGGATGGGTGACTCTGATGATTATAATTTTATTTATTGAAATTTGTGTAGAAAATGATTAGAAGACTGGTAAGAGACAGAGGGGTGCCATGCCAGGTGACCGATGGATTCACTCAACAGTTAATTTGCCGTTTTAAGAATTCTGGTGTGCCGTTTTCCACTCCAATAGATACAAACCCTAAAGTTGAAGGACAAATAAATAAATAAATTTAAATAAGCAATTTGCAGTTAAGGACATGTCTGTCGTCATACAACATGCGGAGTTCAACTTTTAAGCTGCAGATGAACGAGCGTACATACACTTGTCCAATAAGCCTTTGCCTGGCCTTTCCTATTATTTATTAATTGGATTTGTTTAGATTTATTTTTTATTTTGACCCTTTTAGATGTGCAAACATATTATGTATAAACTCCCTCTCCCCTATTTTATTTATTACTTAACTAAATTTATTTATTCATTTTTATTAATCATTTAACAATTTTAAAATGTATTAATATCAACCAATACCATAAAATATCAAATATTAATCACTTTGTTATCATAAAAATAAAAAATCATTCATCACCATTAATAATCTACAATTTTACTCTTATCATGAAATTTTTAAAAAACATTAACCATCCACATATTAAATTTATTCAACCGCTAGTATTCATATCTTCTTAATCTACTCAATTTAAACGACTATTATATCAGAACAGATGTAATATAAGACTGTATATTGTAAGGGAGGATTGAAGAAAAAAGTATATTTGTATTCATATTTAAAGCAACGAATCATATTTTAAGCTATTTTCATTTTCATTTTTGTATTGTATCTTTGTATTCATTTTCATTTTTGAGGGTGGAATTAAGCTATTTTAGACACAGAATATTTGAATTCCACAAATGGAAGTATCAGATTATTAGTTTTTTATATTGGGTTTAGATCATGTCACAAAATTTAAACATATTTAAACAAAAATATTTGTGCAGTGTTAAATTTATTTATGTTACATACCAATAGTCATAATAAACAACATTTATGTAACTGTAGAGAATATTCAGAATCTCAGTGATGCAATATTCATTTTTGGATTGAGATAGGTCGGTGCAGCAAAATCAGGTTACATTGGTTTTTCTAAATAATGATAGTTTTGATACAAATTAGGATGATTTTGAATGTGAATAATTAATTTTGCGCGAATACTATCAATCAAAATATAAACAATAATATTAATTTAACTACAGAAAACATGCCACAGGAAGAATGATAATTAAAAATTAATAATTCCTGCAATTTGCTTTGTAGTCCGCCATCCTCTATATAAGTTAGATATCGGATATTTTAATAAGATCTTCAGATAGTAATAATATGACCATATCATGTTCTTTAATTGGTGACCTATGTAGGATCTAAATGAAATCAAGAAGAAAGAAGACCCACTTTATGTGAAATGTTTATATTCTTCTTAAAATTGGCAACAGCATAAAAGAAAGAAAATTGTAGAAGTCGAATGTTATATAATCTGAATCAAAAAAAGAATTCTGATAAATTCCTAAAACATTTCACCCTTATTTAGTATCTAAATGTGATCTCATTGTAAAGGTTCAGCTTTAGTTGTATACACTTCCTATAATTTACAATGATGTTAAGTAGAAAATTCAATTCAACAAATGTTTCACATATGAGAGGAAATTGATATTGAATATGTAACTATAATTTATAAATTTAGAATTGTAAGCATAAAAAATAATAGTTCAATGGAACTATCACAAATTCAATATGGTATAGAGAGTTGATTGTGCAACTAATGATCCATGAGTGGATAGAGATGTTGGTAGATTACGAGCGTAAAATGGATCTCATCAAATATAAAAGGAAGACGTAGAATGATGAATGATTCGAAAATGTGTAAGTGAGCTTGGCCACAAATATTCAAAGAAAACGACAAAGTGGCAAATTGGATCTTTAAAGGGAAGTCGCATGACATGCTTATGAAGAAAAAGAACCTATGAAAAAAAGAGTTTAAGGTGCATAATTGCGTTATTTCTCAAGTGAGAAGGAGATTATTGAGTAAATTTATTTGAAAAATTTTTCTGAATAAAAAAGTAATTTAATATGAAAAATTATTTATCTCAAATTATAAAATTTTAAAAATGTATATATTTAAATTTACAAAAAATATAATTTTTTAAAATTAATTATCAAAAACCTCAAAAAATAAAACAATCCTCCACATAAACCTAAGTTCTTTTTCTCCATTTTCTAACATCCTTGATATGACTATTCTTGAAAAGAAGTGAACACCACCTGCCGAGTGTCATCCAATGAACTGAGATTGTCCAACTTGACTGCCACAACATGTTTATCAACAAACATTTTGGACCCCATTTTTGTCCTGATTCCAAGGTGAGGCATCTATTTTTACCCGTGACAATTGATTTTCGAATATATTATTCATACACTTTGGTGTATTATTCAACATGACATATGCATTTTATTATTAAAAAATGTGTTTGACAATAATTACGGCTGTTAATTGCCTTGCTTGACTAGCTAGGGTATAATTTATACTGTGCGATTTGAATTCACTTTCAATTATTTCATATTTTATATGATGAAAAGACGTTATTATAACCATTCGTTTTCAGTCAACTGAACAATCCTATGAAATTAGTGCTGCCCATAAACCAGTGTTTTATACATAGTTCAAATCTGGGGAGGGTAGGAGTAAGCATGTTAGCTAGACCTAGTTTATTTGATTCCTATATCGTGAAATTATTTAAGTTAATCAGTGTCTCTGTCTCAGCTGGCTAGTGTTCATAATATATATAGTTTCTTGTGAGATTAAGATAATGACATAATTAAGACCTTGGTTAGCTCTTCTGGGTATGTGGCTTGGTTGCATTAAACAAAGTATCTTTGATGATGTGCATCAGCATATATGTATGCATTTTAATCAAAATTACCAACCCCGCAATATATATTAAAACAATAATATGATGAGATTAGTAAATTGTGAAATAATTTAGGCCCTGATAGCAATTTTTTTATACATGGTTAATAATTAAAGAGTGATGCTAGATACATCAAAATTGAACCAATTATTTGTTCATTTGTTAGATACAATTTATATATCTTATAATTCATTTTTAATTAATAAAAATCCAAAATTAATTAATTTTTTTCCTTTTACCGCACTTACACATTAAACTGAAGTTAGAAGATAATATTAGCTAGCTCTCTCCATGTCCCTATCTCTACAGAGAGGTTCAAACATAAAGGTGGCACACTAATACAAAAATGAAATCTGATCTAATAAATGTAGTTGACTTTATGAAGATATTTTTTTAGGGTTTTTAACAGCCAGAGGTTAGGTAACATCTAGTCCATATATATTCAATTGTACCCCATAAAAAAGAAGAAGTATGTATATAGTTTACAGAAATGATAACATGTACTATAGTTGCATACATGATTTTAAACTACTAGTTGTCGACCAAGTGCTTAGGACAATATGATAACATAGGGTACCAAGTCAGACAAAATCATAAAGCAATAATGCACTAAACAATTTCTTATTTACTTCGACTTACAAAAATAACAACATTATCTTACCTTAGCTGACTTGTCTACATGTAACACAACTCTACATGAATTTTTGAGCCAAAATTTTCGACTGACTGGATTTGTCTGACTGATAATTGCCATTGTTAATGGGCCCAAATGATTTAGGGTTTGTTTAGTATTAGCAGATCCAACACCAGAGATTGTGTGATGTACAAATTATTCTCTTCATCTTAGTACTGTTGGTTGGCTTACATGTGCTAGCTTGATGGAACATGTTGGGAAGACACTAATGGCGCAACATAGTTCAAATGCATTCCTTTTGCAGCGCCTGATATGGGGCATGGCTAGGTTAGATGGAAGTTCAAGTTAAACTTTGTAGAATATTTTCAGAAAATATTTGACAGAAAATAGTAGTCGCTCAATCACTCATGGGTGGACCGAGAGCACCATCTAGATTGGTGCTGTCGCTCGAAAACGACGTCGTTTTCATTAACACACTCCACCATTTCTTAAAATAAAAAATAAAAAAATCAGAGAAAAATTTTAAAAAATTATTTTAAATGAAAAGTCCAAATAAAAAATAAAAATAATTAATTGACAAATTTATATATTTATATTCATTAAAAAAAATTTATTCATCTCATGAACATATTATTAAATCTTATGAACATAACAACTCATATGATGAACAACTTATTATCAAATCTGATGAAAATAGTAGCTCATTTGATGAATATATCATCTGATAAACATAATAGCTCATCTGATGAACATAATAGCTCATCTGATGAACATATCGTCTCATCTGATGAACACAATAACACATCTGATGAACATTACAGTTCATCTGAAGAACATATTGTCTCATCTGATGAACATACATCCAATGAACTTATAGCTAATTTGATGAACATATTATCAAATCTAATGAACATAGTAGCTCATCTGATGAAAATATTATCAAATGTGATGAAAATAGCATCTCATTTGATGAACATATATCATCTTATGAACATACAAGCTCATCTCTATTGAACAAAGCAGCTCATTCTGATGAACATAACAGCTCATGTGAAGTATATAACAGCTCAGCTGGTGAACATGTCATCTCATCTGATGAACATATTATCTAATAAACATATTATCAAACCTGATGAATATAATGGCTCATCTGATGAACATATTATCAAATCTGATGAACATATTATCAAATCTGGTGAACATATCATCTGATGAACATAGTAGCTCATCTGATGAACATAACAGCTCATCTGATAAACATAACATCTCATCCGATGAAAATATTATCTCATCTGATGAACATATCATCCATTAAACTTATAGCTAATCTGATAAACATATTATCAAATCTTATGCACATAGTAGCTCATCTAATGACCATATTATCAAAACTGATGAAAATAACATCTCATTTGATGAACATATCATCGAACGATCATACAAGCTCAACTAATGAACGTAGCAACTCATCTGATTAATATATTAACAGATGAACTTAGTATCTCATCTGATGAACAAAACAGCTCATCTTATGAACATAAAGCTCAGTTGATGAACATATCATCTCATCTGATGAATATATCATCTAATGAACATATTATCAAACCTAATGAATATAACAGCTCATTTGATGAATATATTATCAAATCTGATGAACGTAGTAGCTCATCTGATGAACATATTATATGATAAACATAACAACTAATTTGATGAACATATCAGCTCATCTTATGAACATATCATCTTATCTGATGAACATATCATCTAATGAACATATTATCAAACCTGATGAATATAATGACTCATCTTGTGAACATATTATTAAATTTGATTAACATAATAGCTCATTTGATGAATATAATATCTCTCACCTGATAAACATTGTAACTCATCTGATGAACATAACTGTTCATCTGATGAACATATCGGCTCATATGATGAATATATCATCCAATGAATATAGTTAAAATTAAATGAAATTAATATAAAATATTAAATTTATTTAATATTTTTTATTTGAATTTTTATAAAGCAAGATAATATATATATATATATCTAATTTTTTCTAATTTTTTTGGATTTTTTATTTAGAGAGAAAGAGGTATTTTAATGAAAATGGCTCAGAACTATGTCGTTTTCGAGCGAGAGCATCGATGGGTGCTAAGTGCACCCCAGAATTTGCGTAGCCGGTAGGCCATATTGTGCAGGGGTGTTGGTCGGTTCAAAGCTGAACTAGACCTGTTTGGAATCGGAATAAGCCGAATTCGATTTTTAGAAATTTAGTGTGGAACAAAGTATGGACAAGATAAAAAAATTGATTTAGATGGTACAAAACTGATTTAGACCGGATTTAGTAAAAGGACAAAAAAAACCTTCAAATGGATACTTTCAAAGTCAGATTAGAATTTCTATCTATTCAGAATAACGATAATAATTAAAATTGAAAGACAAAATTAAAATTCTAAATTAAATATTTTGGTCCATTCACGGTCATATCAGAATTTTTTGATTTTAGAACGAAGCAGATTGCAAACTGAAATCTTTTCTATTAATGGACCGAAGACCGAATCAAAATTCATCAACCCGATATGATTCAAAGATTCAAAATTATTTTCCGGATCGAATTTTGTACACCCTTAATATATGTGGTTTGTCTTGCGCAGAAATATATGACAACCCATGATAATTAGTTAACACTACCCTTTTGATCAATTGTGGGGGCGAAATTCAGACGAATTCAGCAAGTGTAAACTAACAACTAATATGTTCGCCAGTTTCATAGTTGGCTTGCGCCATTATGACCAGAAGTGTTAGTCCAATTCAAAATGTCATTAAATCAATTTCCCAATCAAAAGTTAATGTCTGTGTTGATTTTTATAAAATTTTAAAAATTGAATCGAATTGAATTATTACATTTTTCTTAGCTCGGAAAACTCACTTTTTTAGGATAAGAGAAATTTTAAAGACAGATGCCACCTTAAGGCCCATGTGGATACGCTCCCAATTATTTCATAAGATTTATGCATATTTGTCGGCGTTGGACAAGAATGGTTACACCCCATTGACTATAAATTTGACGATGTAAAGTCTAGCTGTGATCGTGGGTGGAGAAATAGAAAATGAGGTCCCAAATAAGTGAAATGCCACATATATATCCATCCTTAGCATTCACGAAAAGTCTCTTAGCTGCCAATCCGGACTAAATTAAACCTAGCGCTTGTCTTGATATGTAAATGAACCACTCAACACATTCTGCATCTAATCTTGTCATCTTGAGATCCTTAGAAGCCAACCTCAACCCCAATCACCAAGAGAATCTTCCACTTGCAAAACTTTGTTTGACCTAAAAATGGACCCCTAGAGCAAGTGGTGAACCCCTCTGCACATGATGTCTCTGCAAGTAACTCAATTATAGAGCTGCTGCTGCTTGTAGACTCTTTGGGGGCTCAATATAAAGAAGCATCATACATATCAAAATATGAATTAATTCAACATACTTTGCCCCTATCTAAAGGACAACAACTTCTAGCCAACAGCCCTCAATAAAACATCACAGAAACAAAAAGTACTTCACTGCAACAACTATCTTTTTCAAGTTGGCATCTTTCTAAATTTTTTTTATCTGGTCTTGTTTTTCATCTATTTTTTTTAAATGACATAGTTTTAAAATAATCGTTGTTGTATATAGTGATTCATTTGAAATAATCGATGTCTCAACAGTGATAATTTAGGCTACAGTGAGAATTGTTCTTCAGGACAATAGCAGAATTTGAAGGATCCAATTCTTAAAATAGCGGTTACATTTCAAATTATTTCATCTTGAATTTATTATATAGATTTGAGTTATTCTTAGTGAAAATCATGTCATCAACATAGAGACATATTATTAATACATATTAAATTCATAACAGCCAAACAAGAAATAAAAAACCCAAAATGATGTAATTTGTTTTTAAGTGGCCAATAGTTAAGTGTTGATAACGGACCCCCCTTACGCGAATGAAATTTTTTTAAAAAAACACAAATTCAAAGATATATTGACATCATTTTTGACTCACTATATTTTGCTTGATCGTAGTGGATCAAAATTCGCGTATAAATGAATGGGTAATATTTTATCCGATTATTTATTCTATTTCTTAATAAGTTAAATAATATCTCATTACTTTGAGGTTTATGAAAATTTTCCACTCCTGTTTGAATTGGGGCTAAAATAAATTAATAAAGTAAGAACAAACGTGACCATTTGTAGGAAAAGTGACTCACTCTCATCAATTACCTATATGTTAATCAGGTTGAACTTCATTTGTGAATCCATGACATTGTTGTTTCACATATGATGATATTTATGGCTATGAGGAAGAGGGAAATATTTTCTAAAAATAAAAAATCTAATTTCGGATTGTGAGATTTTTCTCAATGTTACTGAATTAATTAATAATTTTAATGTGTTGATTATGAAGTTACTTGAATATTTGGTTGCTTTTAAGTGGCCATTTTTCCCTGAATAGCTTATTATACTTGCTGAATTTGACATGAAAATTAAATGAGCTCTCTTCTACTAATTTGATGCAATTTAACTTCAGTTATTTGTATTACAATTGAAATATTAGATTTCAATAAGTAAAAGATGTTAGTGACTTGTCCGTCGACATAAACAAGCAAAACATATATATTTTGTTATACATACGCAAAACGTATATAAATAAGCATACATTCATCAAGAGACAACTACAAATAACAATATGATAGTCCGTAACTTTGAATTTATAGTGTTTGTAAATAGTTGGTTTCACAGTTAGAATAATTGATCATGAGTGAGAGGATCCAAATCTATTTATAGATTATTGTGTTGAGCTTCGTAGGCGATGTGAGACAATGTACCTTATATGCACCAACACTCCCTCAATTATGAGATTGTATATGCGGATGAAACTGTTAAGGATAAGCAATAATAACCAATTCACGATCACACAAAAATTTTATACAGGTTCGCCCAAAATTGACTGCTTCCTACTTTCTGTCGCTTCGCATAATATATTGATAATCTGTTGATGGTTCAAAGAGATAGAGTATCAACCCTATGAAACTATCTCTCTCATTCAAGCCTCTCTGATGTTGTCTCTCCTTCATACGTCGCACTATTAGGCGACCTATTTATAATAGGACACCTAATAAACTCTAATACGCTTAGAAAACATCAAACAAAAGGATCCAAACAATTCAATTTAGGCTATACAAACATAACAATCTCACACTATGAGACTAAATGATCATCAGCCAACACCACAACACCTCCATACAGCGACCTAACTTCTTCACACGTTTAGAGAAGTCCAACTAAAACTGCGCACAACTTCAGTTTCTGCTCCGGCATGAACTTTGTCAACATGTCTGCTGGATTCTTGCTTCAGAGAATATTCTCTAGCTTCATCACCTCATCCTCCAATGTCGATCTAATGAAGTGGAATATCACATTTATATGCTTCGTCCTAGCATGATAAACTGAATTCCCCGCCAAGTGAGTGGCACTCTGACTGTTGCAGTAAAGCACTGGCTTCTTCTGCTCATGATTCAGCTCTTTTCATAAAAGACTGCAACCATATCATCTCTTTATACGCTTAGGTAACCGCCACATACTCTGCTTCTGTGGTCAAGAGAGCCACAATCGACCGCAACTTCAAGACCCAACAAATAGTTGTGCCACCCAATGTATAGACATACCCTGTAGTACTCTTCCGTCATCCACATCACCGACCATGTCAGCATCCACATAATCTTGTAATCTTAAGTCATTCTTCTTAAAACACAAAACCATGTCGACTGCACCTTGTAAATAATGCAATATCAAATTCACCGCCTCTCAATGCCGTTTGCCTAGATTACTCATGTACCTACTATCAACTTCTACCGCTAGGATAATATCTGAACACGTGCACACCATCGCATACATAAGGCTACCTATTACTGACACATAGAGCGCCCTAGCCATGTGATCTTGCTCCTCCTCCGTCTTCGGAGACTGTTCATCTGATAGTTTAAAGTGGTTAGCTAATGGAGTCCCCACATACTTCGTAACCGCTTAGCACTTTCTTTGCATACTCTACTTGTGACAGTCTCAATTTCTCTTTGGTTCTAGAAATTCTCATACCGAGAATCAGGTTCGCAGCTTCCAAATCTTTCATCGCGAAATCTTTTGACAATATGTCATCAACATGTCAATCTCACGTCTACACCTTCCTACTGTCAACATGTCATCAACATACAATAAAAAATAATATAGGAGTTCCTGAAGTATTCGTAGCAGCAGTGATCAGCCTGGCATCGTTGAAATCCATTACTACCCATAAACCCATCAAACGTCTTGTATCATTGTCGCTCTTTATAAGTTTACAAACCATACTCATATTTCCTTATACCTCGAATATCTGTGATTGTAATATATACATCTCTTCTTCCAAATCTTCATGGAGAAAAACGGTCTTCACATCTAACTGCTCTAAGACCACAAGAAAGAAGATATCAGTGTAACCGACCACCCCTGCATTTTGCTGAAACCCTATCACTACTAGCCTTACATTGTGTCGTACGATGCTATCAGCTTCCTCATTGAGCTGATACACCCACTTATTGTGCAAAGCTTTCTTCCCCTCCCGTAATTTCACGAGTTCTCATGTTGCATTGGTCATCAATGAGTTCATCTCGGCCTTCATGGCTAACTCCCACTTGACTGATTTCACGACCTCTTCATAAAATTCTGGCTCACCCTTTTCAATTAATAATACATAAATAAGCACTTGAGAATACCTGGCCGGCGGTCGAATCGTTTTGATAGATCTCCAAACTTCAATCAGAGGTGTACTCTGTTCTTTTATGGTACCTCCAGTCACATCATATTTGTTCGTCACTTCATCAGTAACGGCCTCCGACAAATCACATAATGGAATCTCACTCCTACTGTCCCTAGACTCTGTCCCTTCTGAGGTAGTATGCGTCTTATCCTTGTACAAAACATTCTCTTTGAAGACCACGTCCTTACATCTAATAATCTTCCAGTTTTGACCATCCCAAAAAATAATAACCAAACTCAGTGTCACCATATCCAATGAACCAGCACTTCTTGGACTTCGCGTCCAACTTACTTTTAACATTTGAATTGATATGCACATATGAAACGCAACCAAACACATTTAAGAAAGAAAGGTCTAGTTCTTTACCGCTTCAAACTTCTTCAGGAATCTTGAGTTCCAATGGTATCGACGGACCTTAATTGATTAATAGAGCAGTTGTACTCACAGCCTCCATCCATAACATCGTTGGCCGTCCGACATGTAATCTCATACTGCGAGCTCACTGTTAAGGGTCCGATTCATTCTCTCTGCCACACCGTTTTGTTGTGGCTTCCCTGGTATCATCTTTATCTTCTTGATCCCGGCATATGCGCAATGTCGCTTGAATTCAGTATCAATGTATTCTCTCCCATTATCCGACTTCAAGCTCTTCACCTTTAATCTTGTCTCTTTCTCCACTATCGCTCTCCAATTCTTGAAAGTGTGTAAACTTCAGATTTATATTTTAGAAAGTATACCTATACTTTTCGACTTGAGTTGTCGATAAATGTTACGTAGTAGCTGGATCCTCCTATGAATTTCATGGTCGTCGGATCCCAAGCATCCATATGAACCAACTCTAATTTTGTCGATTTTGGTTTGCGTCCTGCCTTTGAGAAACTCACTATATTCTACTTTCCTAAAATACAATCTTCACAAAGACTGTGCTCCACAACTTTCAATCCTGATAGCTTTCCTTATGAATGCATGATCTGTATCCCCTTCTCGCTCATATGCATGAGCCCATAACGTCATTACTCCGAACTAGCATCCCCGACAATTGAGACGGTGCCTCACACATTGAAATTTATATAGAGAGATCCATTCTTGAGACCTTCCAACTACCGCCATGGAAAACCACCCCATGCCCGTCGTCATCCAATTATCCTACCAAAACTAGATTCTGCATCACTTTCGATGCATGCCAAACAACTTCCACCCTAACGCGTTAGACATCTTTAGTATTACGTCGTCAATTCCAACGATATCCAAGGTTTCCCTACCAGCTAGATAACTCCCACCACGACTTTCTGTAACATAATTCTCCATGATGTCACGGTGTGCTTTCATATGAAACGCAGCTCCCGAGTCTATTACCCACGAGTTGAGTGAACTGTTAATGGACAATGTTAGAGTTAACATAATTCCAACATAATTCTTCTTTGAGGCTGTGCAATTTCGCTCATAGTGACCCGGCTTGCCACAATTCCAACATCAACTGGATTTTCCTCTGGGACTAACTTGTTTGGTCTTTCTTGCCGTATCCCCTATTCGAACTCCTCCCTCGCTCGACGTTAAGAGCTAGATTATTGGACTCTCCTGAATCCTTCCTGCAAACTTTCTCTGCTAGGATCACATCTTGAACGTCTTTAAATGTCAGCTTCGTACACCCTATAAAATTAGCGACGACAGCTCTCATCGACTCCCACGAATTGGGCAATGAAGCCAACATGATCAAAGCGCACACTTCATCATCGAACTTAATCTCAATAGCAACCAATTGATTAATAATGGTACTCAAATTGTTCAGGTGCTTTATCACGGAAGAGCCTTCATCTTCATCAAACATCTTGTTATTTGCTGATGACTTCTTATACATGTCTGACAGCACTATTACATTATGTCCGTCATCTATCCATCAGCCAAATCAACCGACTCATCACCCCAGCCGCTCTATTTCCCGCCTTCACGAGTTTCTTTGCTCGCGATCTGTTTCATTCCAGTTCCCACTCGGAGGAGCAGCCGGAAGGGGTAGATTCGGGATTAGGCAAAATGGCCGAGGGTATTTTCGGTACTTGAAATTGCTCTGAATGAGACAACAACCCTCGCTGCTGCATAGTAATAACCTCCTTTCACACTTTTGCCATCGTCTCAGTTGAGGAGCAATCCACGGAGCGGACTGCTGCTCCAGCAGTTGCCAACATTTCTGATGATGCATCGTCGTCGGGCGGCGCCGGAAATGGGCCGAGCAAGAAGTAAGTCGAAATCTTTTGTTGCGGAATTGCGCGTTTGGAAATGTTGATGTCACTGACTGTGGGTGTGGCAGTGCATGTGCTGTCAACGCCGCCGTGTCTGGGGTCGCGTTGTTGACCACCGGTGCTGGAGATGGGCCCAGCAAGAAGTAAGGCGATACTTTATTGGCGCATATGCCTGATTGTGGCTGATTGATTTACTGGCGGAGTGTGGTGGACGATATTTTTTTATTTGGGTTTGGTATTTGTGGCAGTGCGAGGAAGGAGGAGAATATGAAGAATAAGGCGGAGGAGAGGCTGAAGAAGGAAGAAGAGAAGAGACGGAAGGATGTGAGTTTGTTTCAGTTTTTTACTTTTTGTGCCTGTGTAGTTTCATTTGTTGAATTAAATATTTTTTTTTCTTTTGAGTTTAGACAAGTGTTGTTTGATGCGGTCTTATCATTTGTATCCAGTTGTGTGCGATTGCCTTGTTTATGCTGTACATTGGATTTAGGAGCTGGTGCTCCATTTGTATATTTTGAATTTTGATTAGCTATATTGTCGCCTCTGGATGGAACAATTGGGTCTGAATTTTTCATGGACTTGCAAGTCTAGATGGTTTAATGAACATCATTTACATTGTATCTGTGCTTTGTAGGCTGCTGCAGGGGCCGTTCAACCAAAAAAGACTCAAGAAGCTGATGATGAAGACATGGACCCAACAGTGTAGTTCTACTGTTTCAAAAATTTCATGTTACCGTCCTAACATCGGCCTTCCCTTCTAAGGAGGAACTCTCATGCTGATAAGAAAATTTTAACATTTGGCTTGCAGCAATATTTTGAAAACAGACTGAAAGTGCTCGCGGCTCAAAAGGAAGCTGGGCAAAATCCGTATCCTCACAAGTTTCACGTGGATTTGTCTGCCCCCCAATACGTGAAGAAGTTTGGAAATTTGAAAGACGGAGAACATCTTGAAAACGAAACTGTGTCCCTTGCAGGTATGCAGATGTGTGTTGGGC
>NQLW01000037.1:457984-483066 GCA_002312845.1 Kalanchoe fedtschenkoi | reverse complement strand
TGTCCCTTGCCGGTATGCAGATGTGTTGGGCATCAATCTAGTTTAGTGAAACAATGTCAAATTATTTTACCTTTGATAACATGCCTTTTTGCATTTCTTTTACAAGGGCGAATCATGAACAAGAGATCTTCATCTTCAAAGCTATTTTTCTATGATTTGCATGGATGTGGTAGCAAAGTACAATGGATGGCTGATGCAAGGTTTGCACTCGTTTTATTTTTTCATTTTTTTTTAATATGAATTACATTAGAAGTGAGTGGAGTTTTTATGTTCTCCAGATATATACATTGGGTAATGATTCCGATATCATGAAGTTAAAGTTTTGTATGTGAGTATTAGCATCAAATTGTTTAGCAGTGAATGTGTACTTTTCCATGGCAGGACGTCTTGAATTCTCGAGGTTTCATGCAGGTGTCAAGCGTGGTGATATTGTAGGTGTTACAGGTTATCCAGGTTGAGACACACACTACCAGATTCTAAAAATTTTGCGGATTAGTATTATCGGGTGGGAAATGGCCCGAAACAAAATTTCGGATGCTCTTAGGATGTGTAACAGGTTGACGTAATTTTTCGGATCATTACAGAAATATTTTCGGACCGGTGTCGGGAATTTTTATGTTTTTTATTTTCGGACCGGTCGTGGTCTAACATCGGGGGAAACACTTCGGGTTTTTTTCAGGTTAATTCCAGATTTATATCGGGTTATTATATATTGATTTAAACTAATCCTAAAATGAAGTCCCCTACATATCTTCCAAAGGTCCGAAAATTCCCCTAAAATGTTTTTGTTTGGAAGCCCGAAAATGTACTCCCATGACCTGAGAATAATTCGAAAATCAATCCCCTATATATCCTCAAATGATCCGAAAAAATGTTGTCCGAAACAAGTACGCAAAGGACCCTCAAAGGACCCTCTATTTTATGGTATTTTAATCCCGTTCTCGGAGACCCAAAAAAATCCGATAACAAAATCGAAAATTTATTTTTCGGGCTTATTTGAGAGCAGTTTTCGTGTGTCAAATTTAGGCCCGAAAAATATACTTATTCGGGTCTTCCCCGAATCTTTTACGGTGAAAATATGATCCGCAAAAAATTTAGAATCTGGTAGTGACACAAACCAGATCTTCTTATTGTTCAGTTTACAATTTTTTTTTTTTTGCCTATATTACACTGCCTGTCTTAGTCATTGGTCGGGTGCGGGTGGATCTCAAAAATTTGGCTAGTTCGGAGATAGGAGTTGGTTACTTGAAGTATAATATATTTTATTATTTCTCTTTATGCTATTTTTTGATGTTGCACCAAGAATATTGATGTTCACATCTATATTGGATCTACTTTTTTGTTTAGCTTTAAATAGTGGGTATAAATATTCTATAGAATTTGATACAAATAAGATAATTACCAATCAAAGTGTTTGAGCATTTTAAAAAGTCATTTTTAATGCTTATATAAGAATGATATCTGTCTGCATCTTGATGTCTAGCTTTGAGTATGCTTAATAATCTCATGCTTCAAGTGCATATTTCATACCTCCACTTGGTTGGTAACATAGTTGCACTTTATGCTGTAACTTTGTTTGGAAGGTTCTGTTTTCTTTTCCCCATATATGTATATATAAAACGTTCTTTGTTTATTAAGAAGTCTGTAAAGCTACAGACTAGAAGATGAACAATGTTTTCGTATAGTGAGCTGCTTACTTTTTCCGGTTATAATTAATGCGTCCAATCTTACAGGAAAATCCATAAGAGGAGAGCTAAGCCTCTTTCCTAAATCTTTTGTTGTTTTGTCACATTGTTTGCACATGATGCCCAGACAGAGAGTCGTCGCTGGATCTGATAATTCCAATGTAGAGACCACTCACTCTTTGTTTGCTTATTGATAAATAGGCATGATATTTTGCGCTGATCAATTTATTTATCTTATACAGAGATCTGAAGTGTGGACACCAGGGAGTCTTAGGCTGTGTTTGGTTTAGGGAAAATTTAGAGGAAAGGAAAAATTAGTGGAAAATTTGGGAAATTCTGTGTTTGGTTCAAATGGAAAATTAGGGAGAAAAATTTTTGGTGGAAAGTTTGGAAGAAAATTAAGTTAAAGGCCAATTTTAACCTAATATGAAGATGATGAAGTGGTGATGTTTTCCTTTGCATTTTCCATGAAATTGAAAATGTTAAGGATTTCTTACTATTTTCCTTGACATTTTCCATGAAACATTTCATGATAGTGTAAAATGTCAAGGAAAATGGATTCCTTACTATTTTCCTCAACATTTTCCATAGGAAACCAAACAAGGGTAAAATTAAATGGAATCCTTCAAGGATTTCCTTTTCTTCCCATTTTCCTCCAAATTTTCTTTTCCTCTAAATTTTCCCTAAACCAAACACAGCCTTAGGAATCCTGAAAAATATGTTTTAAGGGATCAGGTATGATGGGGGATAATGAGAAGCCTTAACTTGTGGAATCATCATTAATGAATTGAAGTTAAATAAAACGCATTCACCTTTTTTTTATATTTCCTATAGCTTTGTTTATTTATTAATTTATTTGTAATGATTTGATTATCTTTGTAGTAGAACAGACTTATTCTTAAGTAGTTTTAGTTACGTTATGTATGTTTTGCTGAATGGAGGTTTTACTCCCAAGTAATGCTTAATCCACTGTATCATCTATGAGGTTTCTCCCAGTTATGTATTGTACAGTGGGTCCAAACTTAATTGACAAAAGCACAGTTATTTATTTGCGAAATCATGAATTAGTTACAAAGACCCATCTTACAGTATTTGTTTTAACGTGTTATATATATTTCGACTGATCCATTCAATTTTTTTTGCAGGAAACAAGATATCGTCAACGCTATCTAGATTTAATGCTGAATGTGGAGGTTCAAGAAATTTTCAAAACCAGGCTCAAGGTCATGGCGTATGTCAGGAAATTTTTGGACAATCTTGATTTCTTGGAGGTGAATTATCTGTGGGTCATGTTTGAGTAGTCTGTTTTTCTTGTTACTTTATCTCTAATACCCTCATATGTTTCTCAGGTTGAGACACCTATGATGAATATGAATGCTGGAGGTGCAGCTGCTCGTCCGTTTGTGACCCATCACAATGACTTGAATATGAGGCTGTTTATGCGCATTGCACCTGAGCTTTATCTTAAAGAGCTAGTCGGCGGCAGACTTGAGCGTGTTTATGAGATAGGAAAACAATTTCGGAATGAAGGAACTGATTTGACACATAATCCTGAATCCACTACATGTGAATTTTACATGGCCTTTGCAGATTATAATGATTTGATGGGTCTTACTGAGCAAATGTTGACCTATACAGTGCTCTGAACTCCTCTTCTTCCTTCAGTTATTTACTTTGGAGTTTGTCCTAATGCTTCTTTGAATGTGCTATAGGAATGGTGAAGGAACACATTTAGGAGTGCAAAATCATGTGAAATTTTTTAGATCGGGTTCTGGTGGATCATGTGATCTCGACCCCCTAATTCTCATCTGGCACCAACACATTTGTTTCTGTTCTCAGGAGGTTCTATTGTTCCCGGTCATGAAGCCCTCAGTTTGAACCTGCCAGTAAAGGTAATGAACAATATTCTATCTGTTGAAAATATCATATTTTAGAATTACAGTACAGCTACGAGTACATTCTGTAATCGAATCCAACTCTGCTGAGTTTGGCACTCTACTATTTTGCAGCTACCCCTACTACTGAGTCAGCACATTAATACGGTGAATTGTGATTTTTGGCTTTGGAACACCTTTCAAGATATAATTTACTGCCCCGACTTAGCCAAATGACTCTAACTTATCTCTGCGACACAGGAACCTATTTGCTTTTCTGGTCGAAGCAATGTTTTTAGTCAATGAAGCTGGACAAATACTCAAAACTTCCCAACATATATAACTGACCAGTTTGTTCTTTGCCAATTTAGTTTATATGCATCTCTTCTGGTGAAGGCATGTTGGACTAGTTGATGCTGTTATTAGATATTATGTGAGAAGGAATAGTGTGTTGGTTATGGCCTCTAATATGCACCAAGTTAATTAAATGTGTATCACACGACCTCTTTTGTCTTCAAAGTAATGCAGTAACTCTAGTTGTCTTGGGTTGGGTGGGCATAATGTCGATGGTCCATTAGCCTCAGTGTTAGTTGTCTTGGGCATGGAAAAATATTCTAAAAAGGGTTCTGAATTATCATTATTTACTTAAAAATTACATAACTGTCAAAATGTGTAAGAAAACAATTGAAATTTTTTTTATAAAAAAATATTCATATTTCTTAATTAATATTATTATATTTATTCACTAAAACTTCAAAAGAGCGAGGATTGATGTCAGTTCACACGCGATTGATTTTGATTTCACGATGTTTCATCGCAAATTCTTGTGTACTCCGGGAGTACCTATTCCCTCGCGCGACGTCGTTTATACAATCCTTGTGTGCCTTCATTTCATATTTCACCGAAACGATGTCGTTTTTTGTGTTTAACAATAAAATGTGTTAAACCCCATTCTTCATCAGAAATGTCTCGATATTCATCAGAATTGCTTATATATTCATCACAATTGCTCTTATATTTATGAGATTATTTTATGGTCTAAATTTATTTATTTTTACTTCCATATTCATCAGAAATGCTCGATATTCACCAGAATTGCTTATATATTCATCAGAATTGCTCCTATATTTATGAGATAATTTAATGGTCTAAATTCATTAGTTTTGCTTCCATATTCATCAAAAATATATCGATATTCACCAGATTTGCTTATATATTCATCAGAATTGCTCCTATATTTATACAATTATTTTATGGTCTAAATTCATTACTTTTACTTCAATATTCATCAGAAATGCCTCGATATTCACCATAATTACTTATATATTCATCAGAATTGCTCATATATTTATGAGATTATTTTGTGTTCTAAATTCATTAGTTCTGCTTCCATATTCATCAGAAATGTCTCAATATTCACTAGAATTGCTTATATGTTCATCATAATTGCTCTTATATTTATCAAATTATTTTATGATCTAAATTCTTTTTTTTACTTCCATATTCATCAGAAATGCCTAGATATTTACTAGAATTGCTTCTATATTTATGAGATTATTTTATGATCTTTATTCTTTTTTTTTTGCTTCCATATTCATCAGAAATGTCTCGATATTCACCAGAATTAATTATATATTCATCAGAATTACTTCTATATTTATGAGATTATTTTATGGCCTTTATTCATTTTTTTGCTTCCAATTCATCAGAAATGTATTGATATTCACCAGAATTGCTTATATATTCATCACAATTGCTCCTATATTTATGAGATTATTTTATAGTCTTTATTCATTAGTTTTACTTATGTATTCATCAGAAATGTCTCGATATTCACCAAAATTGCTTATGTATTCATCACAATTGCTCCTATATTTATGAGATTATTTTATAGTCTTTATTCATAGTTTTGCTGAATATATAATCTCATAAATTCATCACAATTTTTTGGCAATAGACATCTACAAACAACAATTTTTTGGCAATAGACATCTACAAACCAACCAAGTCTGTAATGCCATTTGAGTGCATCATCTCCTTTCGTGACTGCATTGGAAGCTCTGTTTACTGCTAAGGCATTTGTTGAAATTTGGTAAAGCCTTTGAACCAACTCACCAGTTCCTTGGCAGGTCTGAAGAGCTTGGTCCTGAATGAAACACTTTCTGTTAGCAAAGATGACATTGCACTTCGTATCGCGGATCAACTTGCTAACCGACAACAAGCTGAATTTGAATTTGGGAATAAGAAGTACGTCCATCGAAATCAGTTTATCATTTAGATAACATGTGCCTTTATACTCAACTTGTATTTATGAGCCATTAGGCAGCATGACTTCACAAGATTTTTTGAGCCTTTGAACATCATTCAACATGTCTATATGTGGTGTTATGTGATCAGTGGCGCCACTATCTATTATCCATGTACGGTTAGAAATAGAGATGGAGGAGCATACTATACCTGCCATGTGTTCTGCTCCCATAAAATAAGGCTGCTTTGGTTGAGAAATCAAAGCCAAGAGTTGTGCCATCTGCTCATTTGTGAACTAACCATTTTGTGCCCCAACAGAGTCGCCAATGTTACTCTCTGAATTACTGGTAACCACATTGTTTGCAACCTGGCTGCCATTGTAAGCACTATTACTTTTACCACTCTTGTTATTCTTCCAATTAGATGGGTACCCAATGATCTTGTAACAAGTTTCTTTGACATGTCCAGTCATTCCGCAATGATTACAGACTAAATTCCTTCTATTTTTGGACTGCCCATTGTAAGCATTGTTGTTTCTACCTCTGCCATCTCCATGAGATTGTGGTGTGTTAGCATAGAAAGCCGAGGCATCAGTTACATTAGAACTTGCTCCTGTCAACTCTTTCTGAAGTTCATCTTGAGCAACCATATTGTATGCTTCATCAAGACTTGGAAAATCTCTTATTACCAAGATTTGAGTTCTTATTTAGCTATGCCTTTCATTCAGTCCCATAAGAAAAAACATTACGTGTTCCTCCTCCTATGCTTTCGTACTCATTTGGTAGTCTGGATCTTCAGCAAGAAGTGAGTCCAATTCATCCCACAAACTGATCAACTTCTCCAGGTACAAAGTCACTACCAAGTCACCTTGTGTAATGGTGTAGATTTCCTTCCTAAGTGAATACGTCCTAGACTTGTGACAGCTTGTATACCGTTTCAGCAATGTCTTCCAAGCAACAATTGCATCTTTGCTGTGCAGAATTCCTCCCTAAATCCCCTTGGAAACTGATGAAATGAGCCATATCATTATGATATCATTACATCTTTGCCATTTGGCCAATCTAATAGGATCAGAAGCGGATGGTTTTGGCACTTCTCCATGCACAAAACTTAACTTCGATCTACCACTCAAGGCCAATTCCATGGACTTCTTCCAAGAATTAAAGTTCTTAGTCCCTAGCAGCACGTCTGTGACAAGTAAAACACTTGTAGCTTCATTAGGACTGACGTAGAGTGGATCATCAATGCCAAAGGCTCCAATTGCGTTACTAGAATATAAGGTCTATGTTAAGTTCTTTAATTGTGAATTTCCGCAGGATAATATTACTTTGCTAGACTATATCATCACGAGTAAGAGTATTAATTAGTTGATCCCTTCAAGATTATAGCTGCTGATTTCGTTTACCTTACACTTACTTTAGTAGTAGAGATTCGACTTTTGAGAATTGACTGGATATTATCAAGAGCTTAGGTAAAATTTGTATAATATAACTTCACCATTATCTGGTCTAAATCAAAAAGGAGACATGCTTATTTAGTATGATAAGTGTGATGAAAATCTTTTGAAATTTTAGAGATCACCTGATACTTCTTTGGGAACAGAAGTATGTTTTAGTACAATATTCCATCATCAGACGAACAGACAGTCAGAAAGAACCAATTAGACATCATAAGACATATTGAGAGCTTGTGTGATTGATTTGAAGGATAGTTGGGATCGTTATACTTCATTGATAGAGTTTGCTTATAATAACACCTACCACTATAGTATTTAGATGTATTTAGAGGCATCATGCGATAGAAGAAGTACATCACCAATTAGTTGGTTTCAGTTAGACGAGAGTAAGTTCTTAGGCCCCGACATAGTTCTAGATGTTATTGATGAGGTTCACTTGACCAAAGACATGATTAGCAGTTATGAGTTGATAATGGTCTAATCTTAGCGATTTATTAATCAAACCTTTCTGAGATGATCTCTAAGGAAAGAAGTAATGAGAGACACGAGGAAGAACTTAGCTCATGGTTTAATTGATCCTTTGAGATTTTAAATGACTTGTGAAAGTGACTCATGTTAAATGAGTCCTTCAAGTCGCTATACTTCGAAAATGTATTTTCGATCTAAGTCATGTGTGGAAGCGAAACACATTAAAGTCGATTTTTTTAAGAAACTCGTTGGCATTGTCGATTTCTAAGTGAATAGACAATGTAATAAGAGATACTTTCTAAAAAAGTTTTGTAGAGAAATCATTTAGAAGTTAAAACTATATGAGATTACGAAAAGAACATGAAATACATATATCCTACACATAAGGCTTATGTCTTTAAATTCGAGGACAAATTTTTTTGAAGGGGATATAATGTAAAGGCTCCAAAAAAAATAACAAAAGTAATTTTGTTATAACAAATTCACTTAAAGGAATATTGCGCTGGACCAGGAAGCTTCACAACCCATAATTTTGTGTATGTGTACATCACAAAATAAGGAGAAGAAGAAAACCTTCGTGCCGGCCTCTTCCTCGACAGTCATTCTTCCCAAAAATTTGAGCAAAACCTGCACAACTTTTGTGCTTGTTCAAGGAGAGATCCAAGTAGTGTCATGTGGATCGACATGCCGCAATGAAGCAGCCATGGTGACGCGTGGAGGTAGATGGAGCTGGAAGCGGCAGGTGTGCAGAGTTCAGCACCTTAGAAGAAGCCCCTCATGACAGATTATTATAGGATCATAGTGGATTCTGGTGGCTATACTGAAATTTAAAGTTTCAGAAACAAAATAAAGGGCAGGTCAGTTTCGTTTCCGGTATTAGAATTCTCTTGACTATTTGGTCGTGGCTGTAAATTGAGTTTCCATCATTCGATTGTACTTTTTCTTGATTATAAGTTGCTCTACGTAAAAAGATCTTTCCAACCATGAGATAAATGAGTTTAAAGGTAAAGTAGGAAGTTGTCTGTTTGTTTTAGACAGCTTTACCTACTGACTTTGGATGAAGATATCACTCTGTTCTGATATTAAAATTGAGTTCTTTCTTTAAACATATTTTAGGTGAAACGTAGTTTCTAGGAATATATGACATGCTTTCTAATTCCACCTGGTTAGGGAGAAATAATGTTTCGAAGTTAGAGGTTCAAACCTGTCTGTTAGAATTGACAGCTCAACCATTCAACTTTGAAGATATGAAACTTGAGCTTATGATATCCAAATTAAGCGATTCTTGTGTCTAAATTATTTAGCTCGAAACAAACTTTCAAGGGATATAAAAACTATAAGCTAGATATGTCTGATTATGAAGTTATTAGCGTTCAAATTTAGGACATTAAATCTGTATTTTAGGAATTAGTGATAAGATTTTGGGCATTGTTTGTCGTTCTTATAGAATGTAATATTATAGGTTATAATAGAGTTATATTACTGTTCGATTGCGTTAAGGATTGTTGGATTCGCTCGGAAGAGGTGAGTAAATAATTTCTACGTATTTCTTTTCATACAAAATTAAATATGTGATGCTTAATACAGCATATTGAGTATAATATGAACATAATATATACTCACGTGGAAAAATGAAACTGTTATATTGAACATTCATTCATTCATGTGCATACACGCTGCATCATGTCTACGACATTCTGTTTCCGCGATGATATCACATTCTATTATATGAATGATTTTATGATCCGGATCGGGCCAAAAAGGGCTTACGTCGCAGTTCATGTCTATCACACATTCACGCATTCATTTGACTTATGACATTCTAATGTGATATAAGATATACATGTTCAAAATAAATTATAAATATCCCCCTACGTACTTAATAAAAGTACAAACGGTGAGCGAGCCGCACATGATTAATAAAATATTAATTAAATAAAACGAATCCCCCATTCGACTCGCCAAATACATAGCGAGTTGTTTACTCATAAAGTAAGTCTTTTGACTAACCCCCAATATTTAAATTTTCTTTTCAGATCAATAGTCGTTCATTAGCGAAGGTATTTGAGTTAGCAACGAGCGAACTTTTCGGTACGGTGCCATCCAATCTTCAGTCAATTTCTTTTAGTCAGTAGTTATTAAATTTTGTTATTTTGTCATCCCCTTTAGTTGTAGCTCGATGTACTTGGGCAAGATTTTGAGTTAGTTTTGAATAGTTCAAATTTATTGAAATTTTATTTTATTTAGAAAGTATGTTGAATTTTTTACTTTAATTTTTGTTCGTCGAGGCCTCACCTGCTAGCCACATACACAGACGAGTGACAAGTAAGAATGGGACGGGGATTAGTTAGGATAGTTTTTTTTTATTTTAATTTATTACTTTTTATAATAGTTTATATACTGTTTATAACAAATAGATTAGAAGTGATATAAAGATTGGCATGAGATATAAATTTTAGTGGTTTTAACAAAAATAATCACTTACAAATTTTTAATTTATTTTTTTATATACCGGGAATATGAGTCAAGTTAATTATAGAACAAATTAGTTATACGTTTTCAAGCTTGATATAGGGTGAGTAGATAATTCTCATGTACTTCGTATTATACTATATAGTTCACTATTATGTTATGTTAGACACATGTTGTGTATGCCTATCTGATAAAGTGAAATGATATGTTAAGCATCATTTATTCACGCACACACACTACATCATATCTGTGATGTTCTATTACGCGAAAAGATAGCGCGTTTTGTTACATAAATGATTTGATGATTCGGATTAATAGTGACGACTGTGCCAATAAGATCTTTTACATCGCAGTTTTGTCTATGCATCACGCATACACACTCACATCTAAATTGCGTCATTTTTGTGATAATGTAAAAATATTATTTTATATGCAAATTAGAAAACGGTGAGAGTTCTCACACATACACATGTATAATACAATACAATGTAATGATAATTATGTATCATAAGTATTGTAAAATGAATTCTCCTTAATCATTGTTGTACTTTTCTCTTTTCAGACTCGTAGTTGGTTAGTATTGACGGTGTTTGAGTTAGCAACGAGCGAGTATTTCGATACGGTGTTATCTGGTGGTCAATTGGTTTTTCTCCAATCAGTAGTAAATTTTGGATTTTATTTAGTTGGTATTTAGAAGTTATGATTTTATTCAATTATAAATACCAAATCTTTGTTCGAGACTGGTTTGATTAAAAATATAAAAAAAAAATTAAATCGTGATTTATATTTTTCGGATCGTGACATTACCTCTGGTTGCGGACGACGCAGCTTTGTGCCAAATCTCGGCATTTGAATGGCCTAGATCAATGGGAGACAGGTCTCAATTTGAGTCGCGGGGTTTAGTTAAGTCCAACAAAAAATCCACATTACTTTTATTTTCATATCAGATGCAAAATTATAAGATTTAATTTGAAATTTATTTTGGATAAATTTTTGATACGTTGATACACAATAAAGTTTAGAGTATAAAAGGTACTTTTTTACTTGGAATTTTTTTATGGAAGAACTTTTACTTTTTCATTAATTTAAACAAAATTCAAAATGAACTGTGAACCATAAACTTTGCACTTTGAATAATGAATCATGAACTTTGCACATTAAACTATATATGAACTTTGTACTTTATACTATAAGCTTTTTTATAAATGATTTTGATCTAGTTTTAAAAAAATATATTGAAATATTTAAATATATTGATTTGAAGAATTAAAAATAGAAAATATATGAATTTGAAAAAGAAGAGACGGGTTGCATATAGTCATTCGTGAGTGGTTCAAATGTGTGTTCGTGGGACATGTGTTAACGTGTTGAGTGATTCAACTATGTGTTGTGTTAGTTGGGAACGTGGCGTATGCTGAGTGTGTCAAATATGTGTTAATAAGACACATGACTTGTATTGAGTTAATGTGTCCAAAACAAAAAACCTAAATTATCCCTCCACTCACATTACAATATAAATCATTCTTAATTGTCTGATCAAAAGAATGGACATCTTTGATGCACAGATTGTAAAACAGGGTGCTCTATTGAACCCCATATATACACGTACAAAAACACCTTAGATTTGAGCTTTGGATGGCCCAAATCAAGTGCTATGTACCCCATTTGAGATTAATTTTTTTTGGTTTTGAATATGTTTTAATAATTTCTTAAAAAGTTTATAGTTCAATGCGCAAAGTTCATAATTCATTACGAACTTTGTTTAGGATGAACATCATATCTTTCAGCAACAAGAATAAAGTTTAAATATGAACTATAAACTATATACTTTTAGACTAGAAACTTTTTTAAAGTTATAAAAAATTAACCAAAACCTTCCCAAATTGATTTTAAATTAAACCTTGTGTTTTTTCATCATTGATTTTGAAAATTATGTTTTTACTATATATCATATAATAAGCTAAAATTAATTTTATGAATTATAAACAAAATAAAAAGCTACTGAATGTACAAAGTTCATCCATAATTAAGTTCAGAGTAAAAAAAATAATGTTTAAATACTCTGTACTTTGAATAATGAATTGTAATAAAGATAAACTATGACATTGAACTTTGTTAAAACAGTTATTAAAATGTAATAAGAAATTACTCAAAATGTATCTTAAATTAAATCTTTTCCATTAAAAAAAATAAGAAGAGGAAACAAATCACTACTGGTGATATTCTCCACACCTAAAATTCAAAGCTCCTAAAAATTAGATTGATATTTAAACAAAGCAAAACACAAAAAAACAGAAATACAATATTGATATAGCTTGGCTATTGGGCACATTCGCCATACAATACCATCACGATGAAGATGCTGATAAACCCTGAGATTATGAAGTTAGAACCATCAAATCAAATAAGCCTGTGCCTTTGAATTTCTCACGAGTGATTTTATCCATGCGTGCCCTCATCTCGTCAGTCAAATAATTCTTCCAATCCCCGATTTGAGCTTTTCTAAAAAATATTTCATTTTTTATGACTGACCCATTTGCCCAAGACCTGGTTCCAATCTTGTTTACCTCCAAATTACTCAACTTTTCAAAACTACAAAGGGATACGATGTCCTCCGCCACGCCGCACTCCTCTTCCACATCCGTAAATGGATGTCCAATAAAAACAGCAAGTTTTTTCACATTGTAGACAGGTCTTCTCATCAGATCTTCGTATGACAATATAAAAATTTTGTGAGGAAACTTCAAGTGTGCGTTCCAGTACTCCATAACATGGTCCCAATAAGGGCCGAAATCCGAAACTCCATTACAAAACATGTCAAAAGCTTCGCTAAAGGTCAATGGCGGTAAGTCCTTGCTCCTCAACTTAACCGCAAAGTGCCATGAGGATACCAATACATCCTTAGGTTCCCTGGCCACATACACGATCTTACATTCTGAGTGGATCATAGATTTGGGGAGCAACGAGTACGCGAGGTGCGTGTTGACAAGGACTGGATCAGGATTCGGATCATCCCCATTACTGGCAGCGTACACCTCTAGGCGTGGAACACAGCTATGCGGATTACACCGCTCCAGAGGGTTACCATTAGCAGCAGCATCAGTTGCGCGATAACGCGAGCGGTTGGTAATGGAGAAGAGAAGAGCTTTGAGCCAAGTGGTGCCTGATTTGGGGTAGCTGGTGAGGACGATGTGGTCAGGCTTGCAGCGGAATTTTTCCTGGAGGGATAAGATGCCTGGAATAAATCCCTCCTCGTGCCAGAAGCCTTGATACTGCTTCAGCGAACGTGAAACCCATCCGGGCTGGGTTGGTAAAGCTGAGATGAAGGCGTTCCTATCATCAGCCATTTGAGGAGCAAGTTTTGGTGTTTCTTATGATGTGTTTGAAGAATATGGTTGTTCGGAGATGTGCGGTGACGGACTTATGTAGTGCACGAGCTCATATGTCGGCCACGTGCATGCCAAATGAGACATCCATTAATAATTGACTCGTGGGTGATATGAGAGTATCCTAAGTTAAACACGGCACTTTTTAACTAAATTACCATTCGAACGCCTTTTAAAATATAATACGGGAAAAACATATGAGACGGTGATATTTATGTAAATTAAGTAAAAGATAGTCGTTATTTTTTAGGGTTTATGGGGTGTAAGGTATTAGGGCGTTAGAGTTTTAGGTTTTAAGATTGCAAGGTTTTCAAATTTTTAAAATTTTATGGTTTCACAGTTTTTAGAATTTTCGTAAATTTAGTCGTTTTGAGTTTTTTGATTTTAAAATTCAGAGTTCAATTTTTTTGATGTTATAGGGGTTTAGTTATTTAAATTATAGCCATAAATGTTCTAAAATCCTGAAACGGAAAAAAATGTTGTTTTGGATAATTTCGTACGTAAGTTAACTTATATTCGATAACCTCAAAGATAATCATAAAAGTAGATTTGTGTCATTAAGGGTGTGGTCTGGTGATAAAGAAGGTGAGAGGTGAATCCTGACAATCTCCACGACCAGAGTTCGAATCCCTTGATGGTCGGGTGTGTGCGTTGTAATTTACATTTAATAATTTTTTTTAAAAAAAAAGTAGATTTGTGATGATCATATGCGATCTCTCATGTAATATGAAATCTATGTCATACCACCTCAATATTTTAATAAATTTTCTTTTATAACTCTTTCGTCTAACATTAAATAAACATTTCTTATACTCTATGAGGGATCACATGTTATATTATAATTTTTTATTTTAAATTAACTTTTAAAAATAATTCCAAAGAGCTAGTTCATCATTGATTTTATTGAAATTTCATTTTTTGCAATTTAATAAATATTTTTATATTTTTTCAAGATTAAAGATCATGTTTAAGAGTTGGAAGTAACATTATACCATGACCCTTTCAACATTATTTGTTAGGTTTTGGATATGAAGATTTTTACCACCGATTGGTTTATGATAAATGCGAAGGAAAAGAAAATGAATCTTTTATAGATTTTATTTTATTTTTCTCTAATTTGGTTCGAGGTGAAAAATTATAAAAAAAAGTAATGAAATACTGTTCGATTGAATTAATTTTTCTTCTCTCATTTTTTATTAAACATAAAATTTATTTTATCTTTTCATCTCATTTCGATCAAAAACTACATATAAAAGCAATAAAATAAAAGTGTCTAAAATATCTGGAACAGTACTCAATTATTTCAACACAAGATGGTTCGCACGTGTCAAATAAGTCATTGAGTCGTGCATTCGATTTAAGGGCATCCCCACTAAATAAATCTAGTAAGTAGAAATTATTTAATTAAGTAAGATTAAGCCCCAATTTGTTAATAATTAATAAATATAAAAATTATTTAATTAAGTAAAACTCCACACTTAATGTCTATGCGTTTACGGTTGTTAAAATTTCATCGTTTCGTATAGTACGACAATGCCTCGTCAGTGGATATTTGCTAGTCGATTAAGTGACGACTATGAAGAGGGAGTTAATCAATTTTGTACTTTACCACGTGTGTTAAACTTTACATGCGATAAAGTACAAAGTTCAACATACGATTTAAAGTATAAAGTTGAACATACATGGTAAAATACAAAGTTCAACATGTGTGTAATACATTGAACTTTTAATTTTTTTTTTAAAATATCAAAATTGCATCATAAATTATACCTTATACTTTTTTTAGAAATGATTATGAGTTGATTTTAAAAATAATAACAAATTGTTTTTAAAAACTAAAAAATAATTAATGAATTTGTGTAAACAGAGAGAGTGTGTAAAACATGTGCAAGAAGTGAGTGAGTCACATGACAACCATATATTAGCTAGCTAGTGAGAGTGGATAGTTGAGCACGTGACAATTTCTGATTTGCTATAAAATTAACCCCTATATATATACAGTGAGCTCCCGATGTCTACTTCCTTTAACATCGGTGAGTATTATAATTTCGTACTTAGCTTACGTGATGATGTGGTTATGCTAAGTAACTTCTATTGATGTGTTTCAATACTATCAATTTGAGTAAGATCTAACATTGACAAGCAATATTTATAATTTAAATCCAAATCTTAAATGGATTGTTAAAAACTTAGATACAATTTATAATCAAGTAATAATTAACATAAAAATTATGTGGATAGATTATTTTGATTAAAAAAATAGAAGATCCATTGGACAAGCTCACAAATTGTTTAAGAACAATTTTTATGAGCTTTTTGAAGTTCATATTCACTCTTGTATGATTTATTGGACAAGCTCAGAAGTGAATTACTTCTTTGGATATCCGTTTTCAAGTAGTCAGGCGCCCGAGAAAATAGTTTACATATCACTTTCATTCATACGATTTGAAGGTAACTTTTAAATAGAAATATCAAAAAGTAAAACTCTAAATGTGTCAGTTAAATTGCGAGCTTTTTTTGCTTTTAATATTTTTTTGAGTGTGATTCGGATCCTTTTCGGATGAGCACGGATGGAGAGGACTTTAAGGGCGGGAGGAGTGGCGGGTGGTTTCGGGGGAAAATTAAATTTTGGTTAATAATTAAATAAGATTTCGTCTTAAATTAATTTTTTATATTGACTAATCTTACAATTTATTTATATAAGATTATTTACAATTATAATTTAATAAATTTATATTTTGATTTATTTATGTTTAAAAATTTATGTACGATATTTTAGGCACAAATAAAAAAGGACACTGCAATTATCATACCTGCTGTACAGGTTAGAAAAATGTACCAGCTGCTAAAAATCCCCACCCATTCAACAAGATGCTGTTTGTGATCTGATCTTAACTAATAGAAGAGAGAAGAGCTGTGGCTTCCACAGTGTCGGTAGAGTTAAGGGACAGCTTTATTAAGTATATGCTTCAAGCTGAAGGATTAAGATGTCCTTCGCAGCGTGGGCCCTAGGCGGCCGCCCATCCCAGCCAAAGCCAAGGCCGGGCCGGAGTCTGTCTACTGCTTTTTGGTATATTTGTATATAATAGTTATAGCTAGTGCAGAGATATATACTTCATATACTGGCTTCTTAAACGGACCGCATGATCATGTATGTCGATCAAGATCAATCTTCACCAAGCTTTCTAGTTGTGTCCATGAGTACATGATGAGAATTATTACCTTGGATAAAAAAAAAATACTTAAAACAAATGAATGGGGTCATATCAGGTCTTCTCGCTACTACGGATTTTGATTTTAACCACACTTCTATTTATCACGCTTCAATTAATTACTAAATATCTTACTAAGAAGCGTGGTAAAAAATATAAAATAAAAATTTTAAATTATTGTTGCATATCTATAACAAGCGTGGTAATTAACATACTCAATAATTAAAAAAATAAAAAATATTTTAAAAATTATTGGCATACCTATTAAAATCAACTAAACATAAAAAAAAAAACATAACTCATTTCTACATAACTATCAAACATACCTTTAATAAAAGAGCGGTTCAAAAATTTAAAAGGTAGCCATCTAATAAAAACCTTACAACTCATAAAGCTGCCCGCAAGTCTTCCGACAGTGGAAGCCGCAGCCCTTCTCTCTTCTATTATTGGAGATTTGATTCCAGACAGTATCTTGTTTAAAATCATGATGTGTTTATTTGTGTGATCTAAAATGAAATTAGTGTTGGTGGGGGACACAGAGATCTTGTCATATTAATATCGGTGGGGGATACATAGAGCTGGTCTATAAAAGGTTGGGGAAAAATTCAAAAGGGGTCCTGAACTCTGATTCCCGTCACTATCCCCCAATCTACTCCACCAAGCCCCACTCGTGTATCTCACCCCAACCAACTCCCACGAAGCCCCACTCCCGTATCTCTTTTCGCCGACTCTCTCCCCATCTCCTTTCCCCGTCGTCTGTCATCACCTCAGTCGCTTTCACCTTCTTCTTTTGTCCGTCTGTGCACCGTCACTGTCAGAACTGGTGCACATCAACTCAATAAAAATGGTGCATATCAGAACTGGTGCACATCAACCACAATAAAAATGGTGCACATCAGAACTGACGCACATCAGAACAATAAAAATGGTCGCATCTCACCCCAACCGACTCCCCCGTATCTCTTTTCGCCGACTCTCTCCCCCATCTCCTTTCTCCGTCGTCTGTCATCATCTCAGTCGCTTTCACCTCCTTCTTCCATTTGTCTGTGCACCGTCGCCGTCAGAACTGGTGCATATCAAAACACAATAAAAATGATGCACATCAGAACAATAAAATAGTGCGCAGAGGACATGTCGACAGAGGTGGGAGGAACATCGCCTGCGCGTGTGATGTCGTGCGAGTGGAGAAAACTAAACAAATAGGAAAAGTAACGATCGGTTAATTAGAGAGAATCAATTAAGAGATAATGACGCTACTAATTAGGATATTAAGATATCTATTAGATATTGTCATTAAAAAATGAGATAATATCAAAAATTATAAATTAAATTAGAATCGTCGGATCTAAAAAGATCAACGAATTTTATTGGTTCACAGTTTACATATTCGAATGGGTTTTCATTTGATCCACTTCCTATGAATATATATATATATATGGAGGTTCGGTCGAGAACCGCAAATCATGTGAGAACTTAGAACTCAAGGCAAAAATTGTGTCAACACAGAAGACATAAAACGCAAAACGCGTCCAGAAAACATAAGACAAAATGTCATTTTTGCTTTGAGTTCTCAGTTCTCACATGATTTACAGTAATTAGTGGAAAAGGCGAGGATCTGCAGCCAGCCCATTCTGCTTAATTAACAGTACATCAACTAGGTTTAAATTAAATTTGTGAGAAGACTAGTGGTACAATAATTAAGCTAATATTTTATGGTTCATTTTTGGAGCAAACTCGTGCCTGAGCTTAACTACTAGTGGATCCTACAAGAGTGACCATGGGAATCTAAGACGCTAGCTGCCATCAGCATTCTGCATAAATTTCATGTACATTTTTACCAGTTCCATTTTACAAAACTCAACACCGAACTTTACTAGCAGACTGAATAATAACGATTAAGCTGCTGACATATGGAGCTTAAGATGACTGTCCGACCGGTTTCTGTATCTAGTCAGGCTTGTCTGCACTCCCCGTCTCGTTGCAGATCAAAAAGGGAGTTGGCGACCTTGTGGAGCCAAGGTACTACTTGCCTTTTCTAAACCCTTAAAGTTGAGATATCATTTCATGTCTCCTTTGAGCTTATTTGCATGATCAGTTAGAATGCTTGTTTCGTTTGATTCGTGGCTGAGTGGAGGACTTTCCGGTGAGCTTAAAGTTGAGCCAAGGTACTGTTGGGAATCACCCACACAAATGTCAATCTGGATTCCCGAACCACGCGGCATAAGCCCGGATCCGGAAAGCAACAAAACCAATTTCATGGCTTTGGCGGTAATCCGAATTACCAGATACAGATCTGGATCCGGATTACCTATTTCTTACTTTGAACATTCTCAATCTAGATCCGAGATATAAATCTGGATCTGAATTGAGAAATCCCAAAAGAAAACCTATACAGAATGAAATAAAAGTAATACTATATTACCTTAGTTTCGTTGTCTCGTTTTCTTCGTGCGGCAGGTGACGCACCTCTAACGGTATCCACACACAAGTGCGGGATACAACGTCTAACTGGAGTACTAACTCCCTTCCGGATAAAACCCTAATCTCACTCACTAGTGTTTCTGTTATCGTATAACGGGAATTGTATGTTTCAAATAGAAACCCTAGGCTTCTATTTATAGTGAGTTACGGGCTTCGCCCTGCGGGCCAAGCCCATCAGCTGAGTTACTGGGCCTGCGTCGTGGGTCAGACCCATTGGGTATTATCCATGGGTCAAACCTATGGATTAACCCAGCTGGTTTATCCAAATCAGACATGGGTTGAACCGAATCATATCCGGACCGAATCTTATTCGGTTTACATTCAACTTAATATCCCATACTTGCTTGTGTGCGACCCCTTAGGTTTATTCCTATTCAGTCATGGGTTGAAGCCCATTAATCATAAGTGGCCTCTAGTAAGACGTTATGATTCCTGATTAAGAATAAATTGGTTCGAGACAACCAAACCTTTAGTCAATACGAGTCAATTCAACTGGTTTAATGGGCAGACTCCAACAATCTCCCACTTGCACATAAACCAGTTATTAATAATCCCTCTGTCCAGCAATATCTTGAATGAGCATAAGGAAGGACAAAGTGTTATACTTATTAGGCTCATTCACATTTCTCGATCTCTGAGTAAGAATGATATATCAAACAACTGACTCTCAGTCCGTTTGAGCACGGCCATGCATTTCTCAATCTTAACTCATCGAGGGGCCTAGAGATATTTCTCTCATCATATGAGATTGACAGATCCATCTTGTTTGTTCTTATTCCTCATCAAGATTCATAACATACCTAATAATCACCTTTATAACTACTGGGTTTATTGGTAGCGTTTGATGATATCAAAGTATGTTACTCTTCAAGCAGGAAAACATGAGCAACTCAGGTTAAGGACTATACTCGTACACT
Source organism: Kalanchoe fedtschenkoi (assembly GCA_002312845.1). NCBI lineage: Eukaryota > Viridiplantae > Streptophyta > Magnoliopsida > Saxifragales > Crassulaceae > Kalanchoe > Kalanchoe fedtschenkoi. The sequence goes on along the minus strand of NQLW01000037.1, from coordinate 462,868 downwards.
ATAAGATTTACTGATAACACTTAAAACCTTACAGTAATATTAAAACGGGTCAGTCCAATACATATTCCCTAATATGTATCTATGTTATTAGTTTGGTATCCAATACCAATAACCTGTGAAACATGGTCATCAACTAATCAACATACTAATCTTTAAAGATTATTGCATTCCAAAAACAATAATTATCGAATAGGGACATTTTAGAATAACATTGCTTTGTGAATTTCAGAGTCTCACAATCAAGTCACATACTTGATGATCTGAAACAATTTTGTTATTCAAGGAATGAAAGAGTAATATTTCTCAAATATCAACTCATACAGAGGCACTAACAAATATAACTACTCCCACTCAAAGTAAGACCAGTCATACATGTGTCTAAGGCCTAAGGCTGTTGTATGACTGTTATGCTTAGCTTGATTAAGGGGCTTTGTCAACGGATCAACAATATTGAGATCAGTTGGTACTTTGCATATCTTGATATCACCTCTAGAAATGATCTCTCGTATGAGGTGAAATCTTCTGAATACATGCCTAGATTTTTGATGATCTCTAGGCTCCTTAGCTTGTGCTATCGCCCCGTTATTGTCACAATAGAGGTCTATTAGATCAGAAATGCTAGGGACTACTCCTAGTTCCGTGATGAATTTTCTGATCCACACAACTTCCTTTGCTGCTTCTGAAGCAGCAATGTACTCAGCTTCCGTCGTAGAATCGGCAACCGTGTCTTGCTTGGAACTTTTCCAGCAGACTGCTCCGCCATTCAAACAGAAAATGAATCTAGATTGTGATCTGAAGTCATCTCTATCGGTTTGGAAACTAGCATCAGTGTAACCACTTACAACGATCATTTCCGCACCTCCATACATAAGAAACATTTCTTTAGTTCTTCTCAGATACTTAAGAATGTTCTTAACTGCGATCCAATGAGCTTCACCAGGGTTTGACTGGTATCTACTCGTCATGCTTAAGGCATAAGCCACATCTGGACGAGTACATAGCATGGCATACATGATAGAACCTGTAGCCGAAGCGTAAGGGATTTTACTCATTTTGTCCCGCTCATCTTGTGTCAAAGGACACTGAGTCTTGCTGAGGTGTATGCCATGTGACATAGGGAGATTACCTTCTTGGACTCTTGTAGGTTAAACCTAATGAGCACCTTATCAACATAAGAGCTCTGGCTTAATCCTATAAGTCTCTTTGATCTATCTCTATAGATCCTAATTCCCAAGATATAAGTTGCTTCTCCCAAGTCTTTCATTGAGAAACATTTTCCCAGCCAAGACTTTACTGATTGAAGCAAAGAAATATCATGGCCTATCAGTAGTATGTCATCCACGTACAGAACAAGAAAAACTGTAGCGCTCCCACTAACCCTTTTGTAAACACAGGGTTCTTCTTCATTTTGATGGAAACCGAACTCTTTGATTGCCTCATCAAAACGAAGATTCCAACTCCGAGATGCTTGCTTCAGTCCATAAATGGATCGTTGAAGTTTGCATATTTTCCTAGCTCCATTAGGAGATGTAAAACCCTCAAGTTGTGTCATGTACACATCCTCTTGTAAGTTTCCATTAAGGAAAGCTGTTTTTACATCCATCTGCCATATTTCGTAATCAAAATGTGCAGCTATGGCTAGGAGAATCCGAATGGTTTTAAGCATCGCGACAGGCGAATAGGTTTCATCATAGTCAATACCATGAATTTGTTTGTAACCTTTTGCCACCAATCGCGCCTTAAATATATGGACATTCCCTTCCATGTCAACCTTCTTTTTGAACACCCACTTACTACCAATGGTTTTTACACCATCAGGGGGATCGACTAAGGTCCAAACTTTGTTTTGGTACATGGAATCCATTTCGGATTTCATGGCTTGAAGCCATTTCTCAGAGTCAGGGCCCATCATCGCTTCTTTATAACTCGTAGGTTCATCATTCTCTATTAATAATAGATGATGATGATTGGTTGTCAAGAATCCATATCTAATGGGTTCCCGAATTATCCTTTCGGACCCACGAAGTGCTACCACGGGTGTAGCCACAACATCTTGTGAACTACTTTTATTTTCTTCGGTTGGAACCGAAAGAGTTTCTTGTGGTTCTCGAACTTCGTAGAGTTGCACTTTACTCCCACTAGTTTTCTTGGAAACGAATTCACGTTCCTTAAACACTGCACTTCGAGCGACAAACACTTTGCCCTCGGTGGAATTATAGAATTGATAACCCATCGAATACTTTGGGTATCCTACAAATAAGCATTTGTCTGACTTGGGTGCAAGCTTATCAGATTGTAAACGTTTTACAAAAGCTTCACAACCCTAGACCTTTAGAAAAGACAATTTTGGAACCTTTCCAGTCCATATCTCATATGGAGTCTTTTCTACCGATTTTGATGGACTTCTGTTAAGTGTGAACGCCGCTGTTTCCAGCGCATATCCCCAAAAGCTGGGTGGAAGATCAGCATGACTCATCATTGATCGAACCATGTCTAACAGGGTTCGATTCCTCCTCTCAGATACACCATTTAACTCTGGCGTTCCAGGAGGAGTGAGTTGCGAAACAATTCCACACTCCTTAAGATGGTCAATAAACTCTAGACTTAGGTACTCTCCTCCCCGATCAGATCGAAGAGTTTTGATCCTTTTGTCTAGTTGGTTTTGTACTTCATTTTGGAATTCTTTGAACTTTTCAAAGGACTCCGATTTATGTCGCATCAAATACACATATTCATATCTACTGAATCATCAGTAAATGTAATGAAGTACACATAACCCCCTCTGGCAGTGATACTCATTGGTCCACATACATCAGTATGTATGATTTCCAATAAAAGTTAAAACAACTCCCACTCAAACCAACATCATATAAGCATGTAGTTTAGTCGATGGATTATAAGTGGTTTGAAATATTATGAACAAAGGTCATTTCTGATTAGGTTTGAAAGATTACCATTATTGTAACATTTATAATATTATTTCAAACCTTATCCAAGCTAGACATTTCTTTAATACTTTTCAAGTCTCAAATATATTACTAACATGGTGTTGATCTGGTGATCTGAGGTGTTGTCTAACAACCCCCCGAATCTTAGATTCAAGCTCTGGTGGTATTATTATAATATGGATACGTTGGAGGTGCGCAGGTTGGCACGCAAAGAGACCGATTCCACTATCAATGTAGATGGAGTTGCTGGCCCCAAACCACAAAAATGTCATAGGAATATTTTTCTGCTATGATTCGCTAACTCTATTTAGAAACATTTTTCACGAAAAATTTCTTTGTTGTTCTCACACGAACCCTTGTGTAAACATAGTGTAATATGAAGATGTCAAACCTTAAGATTGTTTAGTATAAATTCTTTTTTATATATTCCTTAAAAACTATTTTTACATCCATATATTATATTTCAAAATATAATTATGACTATGATTATCTGAATATATTTATGTAATGCGATGAGTTCCAACATATTCAAAGTCATGAATTTGATTGAAGCATATCATCAAATCTTAAATATTGGAATATTTCCAACCATGTTGGCCCTTTGAATATCTACTTACTTTTAATGAGCATTATTGCATCATTAAAACTTAGAAGAACCAAACAAAGTTACTACTTTTTGGCCACATATTTTCAAACAAAGTCATTTCCCAAAGTTAGGATCCTCCATCACTTCCTAGTAGATCTTGAGTTAACATTTTTCTTGTGTTAATAATTTAATAATTTTTTTTACTATACTTCAAAAAAGCTCTCTCTAAGTAGAGTAAGCCAAGATTCTTGTTTTACTAAATCTCGAATCATCTTTAGCGTTTTTCTCAATATTAAAGTATATAAGTAAACATTAATTATTAATTAAGTCCATCATGTGCAACTCTTGATGCTTGGTTGAGTGACATCCAAAGTCAAAATTGTCATACCTTCGTCTAGGTGCCTTGTTAAGCTAATTAAACCAAATATGTGAACAATCCTTGGTGTCTTGAGAATTGACGGCTTTAGCACGTCCTATTTTTCAATGATTGAAGTGTTAACAGCTTTGAATTGATTGCTAGTTTAACAATTAAATAGAAAATTAAATCATTTCAAAATCAAGCAGGACTGATTCAATTGATTGCTGGTTTTATAATTAAACCAGAAATTAAATCATTCCAAATTTATTCAAATTCAATTATCAAATCGGCCAAGTGAACTCAAAGATGAAACTAGTTTTACAATTGAACCAGATTGATTTGGTTCCGTCTGTTTTAATAGTTGGACCAAAACAAGATTCGCCTTAAAATGTAGCACCTCGCCTTCTCTTCTTCTTTCTGAGAATAATTAAAATAATTTACTTCTCAAGACAATCAAATTTTAATCAATACGAATCAGTTAAAAAATTTAATGAGCAAAAACTAACATAAAAGACATCTAAGATCATTTTAAAGAGTATCTGATAAACCATTAGCGGTTCTAGATTGTGTATTTATTCGGGACAATCTTCGACATTATTTGATTATCTCACCCTTCACCATGCGGGAGAGTATTAAATTCAATTTAATGATTTGAAAATGTAGATATGGTTGGAAATATTATAGGACTTCCTCTAAAAGTTCTAAGAGAAAATATATATGAATATGAAACTAATGTATATAATATTTTACATCAATATATAAATCATTATACTCTCTTATACTCCCTCCGTCCTCTATTACATGTCGTTTAAGGTTAATTTGAGTAGATTAACGTGAAGTTAATGCTAGCGGTTAGACAAATTTAATGAGTGGGTGGTTGATGTGTTTATAAAAAAATTTGTGCAAAAAGTAAAATTGGTAGATGATTACTGGTGGAGAATGTATTTTTTATTGAATATGAGAATGAAGTTATTAATGTTTGACATTTTAAG
>NQLW01000037.1:393989-456984 GCA_002312845.1 Kalanchoe fedtschenkoi | reverse complement strand
TTCACTCTAAAATGTCTCTTGGTGCATTTCTTTTAGAATGTCTCTTGGTGCATTTCTTTTAGAATTTGTCTTAGTGCTTTCTTTACAAGTTTTTATGTTCTACAGATATATACATTGGGTAATGATTCCGATATCATGAAGTTAAATTTTTTGTATGTGAGTATTAGCATCAAATTGTTTAGCAGTGAATGTGTACATTTCCATGGCAGGACGTCTGATCTCGATGAAGTTGAATTCTCGAGGTTTCATGCAGGTGTCAAGCGTGGTGATATTGTGGGTGTTACAGGTTATCCAGGTCGAGACACACAAACCAGATATTCGTATTGTTCAGTTTATAATTTTTTTTCTGCCTATATTACACTGCCTGTCTTAGTCATTGGTCGGGTGCGGGTGGATCTCAAAAATCTTGCTAGTTCGGAGATAGGAGTTGGTTACTTGAAGTATAATATATTTTATTATTTCTCTTTATGCTATTTTTTGATGTTGCACCAAGAATATTGATGTTCACATCTATATTGGATCTACTTTTTTGTTTAGCTTTAAATAGTGGGTATAAATATTCTATAGAATTTGATACAAATAAGATAATTACCAATAAAAGTGTTTAAGCATTTTAAAAAGTCATTTTTAATGCTTATATAAGAATGATATCTGTCTGCATCTTGATGTCTAGCTTTGAGTATGCTTAATAATCTCATGCTTCAAGTGCATATTTCATACCTCCACTTGGTTGGTAACATAGTTGCACTTTATGCTGTAACTTTGTTGGAAGGTTCTGTTTTCTTTTCCCCATATATGTATACATAAAAACGTTCTTTGTTTATTAAGAAGTCTGTAAAGCTACAGACTAGAAGATGAACAATGTTTTCGTATAGTGAGTTGCTTACTTTTTCCGGTTATAATTAATGCGTCCAATCTTACAGGAAAATCCAAAAGAGGAGAGCTAAGCCTCTTTCCTAAATCTTTTGTTGTTTTGTCACACTGTCTGGACATGATGCCCAGACAGAAAGCCGTCGCTGGATCTGACAATTCCAATGTAGAGACCACTCACTCTTTGTTTGCTTATTGATAAATAGGCATGATATTTTGCCCTGATCAATTTATTTATCTTATACAGAGATCTGAAGTGTGGACGCCAGGGAGTGTTAGGAATCCTGAAAAATATGTTTTAAGGGATCAGGTATGATGGGGGATAATGAGAAGCCTTAACTTGTGGAATCAGCATTAATGAATTGAAGTTAAATAAAACGCATTCCCCTTTTTTTGTATTTCCAATAGCTTTGTTTATTTATTAATTTATTTGTAATGATTTGATTATCTTTGTAGTAGAACAGACTTGTTTTTACGTAGTTTTAGTTAAGTTATGTATGCGCTTTGCTGAATGGAGGTTTTACTCCTAAGTAATGCTTAATCCACTATATCATCTATGAGGTTTCTTACAGTTATGTATTGTACAGTGGGTCCAAGCTTAACTGACAAAAGCACAGTTATTTATTTGCCAAATCATGAATTAGTTACAAAGACCTATCTTGCAGTATTTGTTTTAACGTGTTATATATATCTCGACTGATCCATTCAATTTTTTTTTGCAGGAAACAAGATATCGTCAACGCTATCTAGATTTAATGCTGAATGTGGAGATTCAAGAAATTTTCAAAACCAGGCCAAGGTCATGGCGTATGTCAGGAAATTTTTGGACAATCTTGATTTCTTGGAGGTGAATTATCTGTGGGTCATGTTTGAGTAGTCTGTTTTTCTTGTTACTTTATCTCTAATACCCTCATATGTTTCTCAGGTTGAGACACCTATGATGAATATGATTGCTGGAGGTGCAGCTGCTCGTCCATTTGCACCTGAGCTTTATCTTAAAGAGCTAGTCGTCGGTGGGCTTGAGCGTGTTTATGAGATAGGAAAACAATTTCGGAATGAAGGAACTGATTTGACACATAATCCTGAATACACTACATGTGAATTTTACATGGCCTTTGCAGATTATAATGATTTGATGGGTCTCACTGAGCAAATGTTGAGCTGTACAGTGCTCTGAAGTCCTCTTCTTCCTTCAGTTATTTACTTTGGAGTTTGTCCTAATGCTTTTTTGAATGTTCTATAGGAATGGTGAAGGAACCAACACAAACAGAGCGCTGTCCAACAAACACCATAAGCAAAAACTAAGCAGCACCAGCGACAGAAGGACCCTGCTCCACACACATTGAGGCGAACCTGCCTAAGACACTACTATTATGTTAACCAAGTCACAAACTCTTGTAAACGATTCACACCCCCTTTTGCAAGAGCATCGGCAAGACTATTAGCTTCTCTATAAATATGAGTGAAAGATATGTTGTCGAGCAAATGTCGTCAATAATGTCAAAGTCCTTTGTCCGGTTTCTAACCAATTTCCCTTTGTCCGACTCCATCAGCTCCTTGAGTTTCTTCTCGACCTCCTCCACGGCCACGAAACCTTTTTCATCCTCTTGGATCCGGATCGCTATCCCCATAGCCTTCACCATAACCGTCCTGTTGAAATGCTGCTCCGCGTAAAGTGGCCACGCCACCATTGGCACACCCGACACAACAGCCTCCAGCACCGAGTTCCACCCGCAGTGCGTGACAAATCCTCCGACCGCCTTGTGGCGCCAGACACATCGGCTCGGGGCGCCCATGATTTGATCACTCGTCCTCTATCTTCCGTACGGTGTAGAACCCGTTTGGAAGAACATCTTCTAGCTCGAAGCTTGGCTGCTCGCCGAACGGGTTTTTCACGACCCATGCGAAGCGAACTCCGCTCGTCTCCAATCCGGATGCGATCTCACGCAGCTGACGGGGAGCCATTCTGGCTGATAGATTTTGTTTGGAAATTTGGCCGATTTTGACTCGTAACTTATTTTTCAGTGCATTTCCAATGATTTTTTTTGGCTGGAAAACAACTTTTTTTTTGTGTGGTGTCCCTAGTTACCACCAAACCCTAAACATTATTGTTGATGCGGTGAAGGTGGATTTGACGATGGCAGGAAACAAGAGGGAGCATGTCTTTTTCATTTTGTATTTCTTCTTTTGCGTCTTTTTTGTTTTTGTGTTTTTTTTGTTTTGTTTGGTTTCATCTTCTTCAAGAGCCTCATTCACAGCTTGGTTGCTCTAATATTCACTTGCAAAAAGCATCTAATAAATCTGCAGCACCAGGAAAGAGGCAACCTCTCCTCGTACGCCAGTCCTCAAAGGGTCGCTTTCAGTGTTTTTGAGGTTTGCGTGGTTGTGCAGGTTAGTGTTGCATTATTAGTATTGAGGCTTCATTCATTTTTTTACTTTATCCAAATGACCGAAAATGTTCTATAACCATGCTAAAGATATTTTGATGAGGATGCATGAAGTTATTAGAGGAACAAGCTGCGTTTCAGCAGGCTCTAGAAATGCAAAGCAGAAAATCAGCCAATCTGTAACTTTTGGACTTCAAAAATTATACTGGAGACTATGAAATATATGAAATTTGGCAAAATCCATAAGCTTGTTGCTAAAAGGTATGATAATTGACAAATTGGCCAATCTGTAATGAATATATAAGCAGTAATACGAACCAAATCCATGTGCTTGCTGATTCTGGGACCATGAAAGATATGAAATTTGGTGGTTAGCAATACCGTTATGATTAATAAGCTTCTAATTAATTTTTTGAACTGGTATCCATGTTTTCTTATATACTGATTTGTTCATTGTTTTTTTTATTGATTTAAAAAATACAATGCAGAGCTAGTCCTTCCTGACACTTTTAATGATATGATCCCTCCAAGGTCAGCACCCAGTCACCAATCTAGCTTCTCTACGGCAAATCTTGCTACGAACGAAATGCCGCAGCTTAGACCTCTCAGTTCTCTTCCAATTAATTGTAGCACAGTAGTTCGTCGACGTGTCTCTCTAATGCAACTTTTTCCATGAGGCGTATTAAACAGTATCCAGACAAGTTCAGCCATCATTGGGTAATACACATAGTTAACTTTAAAATTGACGGATAGTATTGTTTGTATGTTTGTTCAGGTGCAACTGAAACGCCTTCTTTATTGGCGATGATGTGGGAGGTATGTTCATTTACCAAGTAGTTGATGATCTATTGCCCACCATTTCAAACAGGTGACTGTGCGACAACTTTTGTATATCTTACGACATGCTTTCTCTGTCCTCTTTTATATGTCACTTAACCGAATTTTTTTGTCCACTTTTACTTGTCACTTAGCAATTTTCAATGCGTAATTAATATCAACAACTACCTTAAAATGTCAAACATTAATAACTTCTTTATCATAATCAATAAAAAAATCATTCATCACCAGTAATAATCTACCAATTTTACTTTTTGCACGATTTTTAAAAAAAAAACACCAACCACCCACTCATTAAATTTGTTTAATCGCTAGCATTTACTTCACCTTAATCTACTCAAATTAACCTTAAACGACATGTATTAGAGGACGGAGAGAGTAGCTGATACTGATATTAATTTAATAAGCACTCTGATGCATGTGATCAACTTACTAGCGCTAAAATATGCTATGGATTTATAATTAGGTGCCTTTATTTTGTTATTAAAATGTTTCGTTGCTAGCAATAAGTGTTCAAGCAAAATTGGAGGAGATGATGACTCTGTTGTGGCAATTCAGCCCATGGAAAAGCAGAAAATTGAAAACAAGAGATGAGAGGCAGGCATGGTGGTAAGTGCAATGTAAAACAAGCAACTAGAGGATTTATTGTCTTCTTGAATTTCATTGATAGAATGAATGGCATTTTCTGGTTTATTTACCACTATCCGATGAAGATAGTTTTTCAAAAAATTTCTTGTGTTTCTCAAAAATTTCTTGCGCAACTAGAATTTAAGAAACTTAATGCACTGACTTTTTTTCGGAGATACGACCTGAGTGTTTTAGAAAACTTTTTTGTGCCTTTTCGAATGTATCTAAGTTTATGTGGTCTCAGCTTTGTGAAGGCTTGGTTTGAAACTTGATTAATATGGAAATAATGTTGTTATCATTTTTAATTTGCATATAACACACTATTTTTATTAACGCCTTGATCATGATTTCTTTGTTCAGGTTGCTATGAGTGTTATCGATAGTGTCACTTCTGGAGCTACCCATTAATCTTCCTTGATTATTCTAATATGAAGTAAACCGAGATGGATGGTTATAATAGACAAACAAGCACTTCAGAGTTTACACAATGACAATTCATTCGAGCATAATTCAGAGTTGAGAGACTCACTTGTGAGACATGAATGAATGTGTGGCTCAAATTTTTCACTGAAGCTACTGCAACATCACATGTTTGAATTTTCAAGAAGACTATGGCATAGACAAGTAACAACTGGTTTTCTTAAGCGGCTGCAGCATCATTTTTAGATCCTTAACATTTAACTCTAGTGTTACAATAAACTTGAAACTCGGAGGTTGATGTTTTGGACTTATAATATACATTCAAAGCATTCGTGCCTTGAATGCTTTTTTGTAAGGCTTCTATGCATATTCACAACATTGTATGACTTTTCAAGGCTTGTATGGTTCATTCAGGAATGTTTAAGGCTTCTGAGGCTATTTTGTGTATGCTGTTTTGGATCTGTCCAAGAAATTGTGTAATTATTGTTAACTGAAATGCAGGTTTATAATGGATAAAAAAATTTCCATAGATACAATATGGATAAAAGCAATTATAAGAAAAGGGGACAGGCGAATGTGCAATTTTTAAAATAAACAAGCGACGGTAAAACTCTGTCACTTCTTTATAAACAATGCAACGCTCTCAAATCATCGCATGATCACCGCAAGAATGACCCTCATGACAGATCAAAAACAGTAGCCTTTTTTCTTTCCTCTTCACACTAGTGGTCGTACATCTACCATCTGTGGACCATTCAGATATGGCTAGATGCACAACATGGCACGATCAGTCATCCTCAAGTTCATAGCGCGCCGACAACCTTGTCCTCTTAGAAATATGTATATGCCACACGCCAAGATGGAGTTTCCGCCTTTGACGCAACCCGTACACCCACTGCTGTCGACCTACTATCCGCCTCCCCAGTCGTTTCCCACATTCGGCACAGGAACCCCTATGTCCGGCCTTGGTACTTGGGACCAACACTCATTGGCAAGTGCGTTCACTAAGATGACGTTGACACCACTACCTCAAGCTCCACCAGATTGGTACATGGATTCCGGGGCTTCCTCGGACATGATTTATGACACTGGTAATCTATCACGGTACTTTTCACCTCAGTAAGTACCCCTTCATCCATTGTTATTAGTAATGGGTCCTTGCTCCCTGTTACTTCAACTGGTTTCAGTAATCTTTATGGTCGTCTTCGTCTTAATAATGTCCTTATTGCTCCCTAATCTTATTAAGAACCATATCTCTGTTTGTTAGTTGACTACTGACAATAATTGCTCTATTGAATTCAAACCTTTAGGCCTCTCTGTGAAGGATCTCAAGTCAAGAAAGGTGATCGTCAGGTGCAATAGCTCCGTTCCGCTTTATCCTTTGTGTCTACCGCCATCTGTGCCCTGTCTATGCGCCCTAGTTGCCGGCTTTCCTGCTTACCTATGGCACCGTCGTCTTGGCCATCCTGGTCCTGCAGCACTCCATAATCTAGCTTCTATTTCTACTATTTCATGTTCTAAAGGTGTTGGTAACACTATTTGTCATGCATGTCAGCTTAGTCGCCATGTTCGCTTGCCTTTTGCAACATCTCAGTCTAGGACCAAAACGTACTTTTGATTTGGTGCATTGCGATCTCTGATTCTCTGGACTTCAACTGTTACCAGTGTGTATTTTTACAAATACTACTTAGTCATTCTGGATGATCATTCCCATTTTCTGTGGACTTTTCCCTTACGTCTTAAGTCAGATACATTTCAACTATCTCTGCTTTTTTCTCTTATGTGAAAACTCAGTTTAAAAGATGGATTAAGCTTGTTCAATGTCACAATGGTAGTGAGTTTGACAACTCAACTGTACAAACTTTCTTTCTCACACATGGCGTCCTTTTTTCGCATGTCCTATCCATACACCTCCGAACAAAATGGTAAGACTAGTGTATTATCTGTACAACTAACACTATTATCCGCTAACTCTTATTTCAGGCATCTATCCCTCCTTCAATTTGGGTTGAAACTCTTCATACTACGACACTCCTCCTCAATCGCCTCCCCACCTAAACGCTTGATTTTTTCACCCCCTTTTTCGTGTTATATGGTGTTCACCCTTCATATGAGCACCTTCGTGTCTTTGGCTGCAAATGTTATTATAATTTGTCAGTCACTGCACTCTAGAAACTTTCACCGCGCTCCACCTCGTGTTTATTTATTGGGTATTCCTCCAATCACAAAGGTTGCCAGTGTCTTGATCATTTGATAAATCGAGTCTACATCTCCCGTCATGTTACCTTCGACGAAACATCATTTCCCTTTGCTGAATTGGATTCTCACTCTATTACGAACTTTGATTTTCTCTCTAAGCATGAATACGTGCCCCCTCCCATCGGGCTGTCTCATCTCCCATGTGCAGGTGAAATCTTGGTCGATGACATCCCTTTTGAAGCTGGTACTAACCCCCTAGGCCCTTTGTGGATCCCATCTAGTGTTCTGGTCCTTATAGAGTACGTACCGCGCCAATCCCTGCAACACCCTCTCTAGGCTCTCCAAAACCATGCGCACAGTATCCCGTACCCAAAAACATTCTGCTCCCCATACGACTAGTGCTACCATCCCCTCCCCTGGTATACACGACATCCATGGCCTCTCCACACCTTGCACAACTACATTGACGTGAAACGCACCCGTCGAGCCACGATCACGTGCAGCATCCCCCGCACCAGCCTTATCGTCTAATGTTGTGCCAATTGTTCCCATCGATAGTAGTCACGCTATGGTGACCCGTGGAAAATAGGGCTTTCGTCAACCTGTTCAGCGACTTAACTTGTTGGCTACTGCTCTTTCGCCAATCCGTAAGACATACTAAACTACGTTTGCTAATCCTAATTGGATGTGCGCTATGGAAGATGAACATTCTGCTCTCTTCGAGAATGCGACCTGAGATCTTATTCCTCGATCGTCCAAGATGATCGTCGTCACTGGAAAATGGATTTTTGACATATATTTAAGGCTGATGCCACTCTTGACAGACATAAAGCTCGTTGGGTGCTTCATGGCTTCACTCAGCGTCCTCGTGTTGATTATGGTGAGACTTTCATTTCCATGGTCAAGCCTATTATGATTCGCACTATTCTTTCCTTGGCTCAAGCACGACACCGGCCGATACATTATTAGATGTCAAAATGCCGTTCTCCATCATACACTAACTGAGGTGGTCTATTGCTCTGAGCCCGCTGGATTTGTGGATCCCTCTCAACCAGATTTCGTTTATCATCTTAACAAAGTCATTATATGGCCTGAAACAGGCACCTCGTCTATGGTATAGTCATTTTCACCTCTCATCTGTTAGCTTTTGAGTTTGTTGAGGACGAGTCTGAAACATCCCTTTTCGTCTATCAGTGGGGCACCAACATAGTTTAACTATTACTATATGTGGATGACATTTTTTACTGCATCTTCAAACAATGGGAATTCTCTATGAAGGATATGGGAACCCTTCATATCTCAATTCAGCGTCGAGTTGATGGTCTCTTCTTATGTCAACGTCAAGACATATTATATATTCTCAATAGTGCTGGCATGACAGATTGCAAGACCTGCCACCCATCCGTAGGTCCCCTAAGATTCGGTCCTCCTGTTTCCGATGTCACCCATTATCGAAGTCTTATCGGTGCCCTCCAATATCACACCTTCACTCGTCCAGATATTTCTTATGTCGTTCACCAGGTTTGTCTCCACAGCATGACTCCCTCGAATCTCATCTAGCAGTCGTCAAGCGTATTGGCCTAATGTAGGGTCGGGACACTGAGCTGTCTATAAATGTAATCCCTTTCTTTAGTTCTCTTTTATATTTCACTTAATCGAATTTTTTTCTGTTTATCACTTAATAATTTTCAATACATATTTAATAATATACAACTATCTTAAAATATCAAATATTAATCACTGCATTATCATAATCAATAAAAAATTCATTATTCACCAGTAATCATCTACCAATTTTACTTTTTGCATGAATTTTTTTAAAATATATTAATCACCTTCTTATTAAATTTGTTCAATCACTAATATTAACTTTACCTTAATCTATTTAAATTAACATTAAACGACGTGTGTTAGAGAATGAAGAGAGTATCATATAGGGGATTACAAATTTAGAAAGCAGACACATCATCTTCCATTTGATGCACCAAATGGCGACCATCATTTACGTATTAACATTGAAACAAATTTAAAAATATTTTTGTATCATGATAATATACCGGCTAAGTTTAAACTCTCTTTTCACAAATCTATTATTCACGTAAAATAAATATTTTTAAATCTCTCCGGATGGATTCACATGTCATATTATACATTTTTCTATTTTTCATATTATATTACACAACTTAACTTAAACACACCATTTTATTATCTAATAAGTTCAATATTATTTAACTAAGATGATTATATTACACTTCTTAACTTATATCTATGCATCATTTGATTATATACTAAGTTCAATTTAGTTGATCATATACTTATTTATTAAAAAATAATGATATAAATAAAAACACAAAAATGAGTGTATGTCAGTAAAATTTATACACTTTGAACAAATTTCTGTATCAATTGAATCATTGCCAATTTTGTTAAGGGAAAAAAAATTAAAAGTGGCTCCGAACTACCATCACTTACTCAATTGCGGTCCGAACTATCACAATTTTTAAAAAAGATGATATAAAAAAAATTAGACTACTTTCGAATGATCCTTAAGATCAATTGGTTTGTTTTTTAAATAAAATAAATCTTATTAAATTTATTTAGAATTATGAATGATTGAATATGAAAAGATGTCATTTTGTTTATGTGCGCACGAATATAAGTCTTGTGTTAATATTAGTTTAGGAGTGTAACGATAAATTTTATTTTAGAAAATCAGTCTAAGTTTTTTCATCGCACTTTTTTTTGAAAATCGTGATAGTTCTGACTGCAATTTAGTAAGTGATTGTTGTTCAAATCCCATTTTGGGATTTTTCCCTTTTGTTAAAACTGCAAGACTTTTAGTGAACAAATTGCATATTAAAACATGAAAAAGTGACAAAATGAAAATAAGTTGTCAAGGACTCTTATCTTGACCAACAAATATCTGATTAAAGATTATTGCAAAACAGGAGTAGGAAACTCTTTATTATACACTACTGGGATGTACGTTACCCAGGAAGATGACCTTGTAGAGAAAGCTAAGAGGACACTTTTTTCCAATGCATTCAGACGATATTTATGATGCTTTCTTCATATTCACCGCGGTTTTGGATTTGATCATCTTATTAGAGGAAACAGCAAGTACTCCGCATAAAGAAGCTGACATAGAAAAGATTGCAGTTAGAATAATTTAAGGGAAAAGTTGGATATACGTATAGTGACATTTTATATAAATTACATACATCAGCGAATATTTTGGATGTCTTTTTTTGTAATTTAGGGTTTTGAGAGGTTTTTTTAGGATTTCAGTTTTTAGTAGTTGTAGGTTTTAGAGTTTTTGGGCTTTTAGCTTTCAGAATTTTCTCAAATTTTTTAAAATATATCTTAAACACTAAAATCTTAATTAAACTCTGAAACAGTATATAAAGTATAGAAAAAATTCTGAAATATAAAAATACTCTGAAGCTGTAAAAAATAGAAAAAACGGTATTGTTTAACTAGTTCATATATGTAATTTATATACGGTGTTACAGTATGTTGGATAATGTAGTAACTAAAATACATTTTAGTTATTGCTGCAATTAGTGTGCTTTTGAGTCTATGAAAAGGAAAAGGATGAGAGGAGGATTAATCACCTCCCAAACAAACATGTAAAAGGCTGTAAAAGCAGTGTTGCTCTTTAAGTCTGTGGCTTTAGCGCGGTTCCAAAGCAGGGCTCCGAAAATGGCGTGGCCAAGAACCTGCCCCCGGGCACAAACCAAACAATGCATAATTAATAACTACAACTTCTGTATGTGTTAGCTGCTGGAATGCATACAAGAAGTCTTTGGAGTGCATGCAGAATTAAAGAAGCAGCCTGGAAAAATAGGAATTATTAAAGTACTTGAGGAAACATATCGATATATATACCGTAACTATTTTGGCGAAGGGGCTCAGAGACATTGCCCCGACGCATATGGCAGCTCCATAAGCCGCCTCGAGTAAGGAAACACAAAACCAGAAGACCTGACCAGTGGCGAATTTTAGAGTATTTGTTATTTATGTAGTAAAACCAGCTGATGTGATTATGGAGTTAAATGTAGAGGTTCGTGACTAACCCGCTCTTGACCCAAGCGGACAGTAAATGTCTGGACACCGTAGGTCTTGTCACCTTCAAGGTCGGGTACGTCCTGTAGTATCCAATGCCGCACTCTCATCAGACCGGG
The DNA here is from genome assembly GCA_002312845.1 of Kalanchoe fedtschenkoi. Lineage (NCBI taxonomy): Eukaryota > Viridiplantae > Streptophyta > Magnoliopsida > Saxifragales > Crassulaceae > Kalanchoe > Kalanchoe fedtschenkoi. The sequence continues at coordinate 445,460 of NQLW01000037.1, read as the reverse complement.
AAATTATTTATAAGACTTTAAGAGCATGTCTGATCAGAAGCTAATATATGATATAACCTTAAGTAGCGCGATGACCACTGCAAAAAGGCTCATGAATGCTGTGACGAACATCAATGATCGAGAGAGGACGAGCGGTCTTTGGAATATATGCGTCTGCCAATCACAACATATAGAAATAAACTTCGACTGAGTTTCACTTGCAAAGAGCTAAAAGAATCGGCATCCTAATTAAAACGATTTTAAACAAATTTATATTTTTTTGCAAAATGCTGTTTGAAATAGAGGAAGGAAAACAACTGTTTGAAACAACAGATTTCACTCAAGTGAAAACCCTTTTTCAAGCCGAGATTTTTTCATGTTCAAACTGTTGTTTCAAGCCACAGTCTCTAGCACGAGAGCATATTGGAGATTAAAAAAAAAACAAGTCATAAGAGAAAAACAAGTGAAATAAAGGTACCTGCACGTGCAAGTGATAAGCCACTTGTACCGTGACAGCCCGATAGACAACGATGGACAATGCTGCAAGAAAATCCGAGTTCTTCCATCTTAGCAAGGGCAACTGAGATATAGCCAGAAGGTGTGTAAAGTAGTAATAAATTTAAAACCAGTTTCTCTCATAATATGGTGAAGGAAAATGAACCCTAATGGTTGAGTGGATTAAGTTACCTTGACTGAATATCCTGTTCCGATAAGGAAACTGATGAAGACACCCCAGAGTAAAGGCACCGAACCCGTTGTCCACGCCACGAAAATACCCTGTAAAATTATGGAAAATGATTTCCGGTACACCCTAGTAGTTGTGCAAAATATCAAATTAAAGCATAGCATTTTTATACTTCCAAAAAATTACCGTCAGGGTACAGGATGCGACAATCAGAGCACCTGTTTCGAATGAAAATTCTCCTGATGCCAATGGAAGAGTTGGCTTATTGACCTGAATAATTAACAACATGATGCATAGCATTATGGCAAGGTATTGAACTGAGACAATATTTTTGTATTAACGTGGCATATTTTCTTATATCATTTCGAAGCTCGGGCAGTAAATGAGAAATATCTACCTTGTCGATTTCTATATCAGTTAGCTGATTTATGCCAACAATATACATGTTCATACATAGAGCAACAACCATTGCCTGTACAAAAAAAAAATCATTATTCAAAACATATCTGTCACATATATGCTTTAAATGAATCTGGACGATGATGTTACGGTTAAGGTGGCAAATTATAGAGTAATACCTTCAACACGCCCATGATAAATCGTGGAGAAAAGTCGAACACGTTTTCAATTGCAAGGAGAGACATCGACAGTACGCCCAAAATCTATGAAGAAGTGAGAAAATAATATACATGACTGGTTACTGACATCCCCGCCTCATGTAAAAGATACAAGGTGTTGATAACGACATTATTGTTGCTTGGTGTTTATACTGCTATTCAGTTCTTGTTGTTTGTATTGAGTTTGGGTGCCCCCAAGAATATGAGTTTGAATAATATTGTGACCTATTACAATTTCAGTAATGGTGCAAAACAATTTTATAGAAATGTATATTGAGTTAGGTGCCCCAATAAATGGTTAGGACAACTACGGCCGGTTGTTAAGGAGGTTAGAGGTGAAATTCTTATCCTCCCATCTTGAGTTCGAAATTTGGTGACATTAAAAAAAATGCAAAATAGTTCTATAAAAATATGTATTTTTCGCAAATTATCTCACAAATGACATTTGTATAAGTATAATTTTCAGCAAAAATGAACCATACAGAATTTATTCCTCGCCCTTCCTGTATCGGAGTCATCCACGTACTATTTTCTTATAGTTTTATGAATAAATAAAAGATTTTGGTGAGTTATATGATCTATGTTATTGAGTAAAAAATATAAAAAAAGTTAATGTTTCAAGGATTGAGTTCTCTGTCATAGCTTTAAAATGTAAAATGACAATAAAAACTTTATATTCAAGACTAAGTTGATGTGTCGTGTAATCAGAACAAATTTCTTTTAAAAATAATCTTCTATGTATTGTAAACTCAAAGTGGACCTGAATTTTGTAGTCATTTTATTTTTGTAAAAAGATTAAAGAAAACTAATATAACTAACAATGTTGCCGACCAGATCTATGGAATGCTTCCTATTTCAACCTATAAGTCTCCTCTAAATGACTTGGACTAATGTTACGAGACTTGTCGGTCGAGTTTTAAAAAATTGATCCTTCAACAATATATAGATAAAACTTGGTAAATTTATAATTTTTATAAATGGTTTCATCACAAATGTAAATAAATATGTTATTGTTACTTTTCATCAAATATATAAACAAATGAATTTATGTCACTATTCTTATACAAAACTCAATATATTATTTGTGTAATTTTTTATAAAACAGTAAATATTTTGAAAAAAAAAATCAAATGTATATTTGAATTTTTTTGATATAAAACATAGTAGATGTTAATTAGTCAATAATGGCAATACAGTTAGATTGATTTCCAGTAGATCTAGGTTCGAATATCATAGTAGCTTTCTAAAAAACTGAGACTAGGAGGCTAAAAACTAGCAGTTCAAAAATTGATCCCAAAAAAGTGAGAACATATTAAGAATTTCTTCAAATTTTGTTGTAAAAAATCATATATCGTGTGTATTTGTTACCATAAAGGCCCATCTTTATTGAATTCTCTCCAATAGTGGATGGAAAAAAAAGACTCAGATGCACCAATAAAGTGTTGGCCTAATGGTCTTGGGTGTTGTCTAACAACCCCAAGGTCCTGGGTTCAAACTCTGTTGGTACCGCATTTACGTTAAGATACACTGGAGGTGCGCGTGAGCTGACCCGCAGTGAATATGGGCGTAACACTATCAAAGTGGAGGGGGTGTGCGGCCCCTGACCACCAAGGGGGAGTGGAGAACCACTATCGATCTCTTTAAACAAAAAAAAAAAAAAAGACTCAGATGCCTATTCAAAAACGAAATAATTTGGTGATATACAAATGTAAAAAAAAAAAAAAAGGGCAGTAAACCTACTGTTCCTTTGACTGTGTGTGGCCTGCTAAACCTGTAGAAAGCATTAATAACATTTTTGGCCGAATCCCAAATGCTTTTAGACCTAGAAGGTTCAAGTGGTCGACCAGATGTTCCTTTCACAAGAAACTTGTGATTATCTTGTGTTGTGTGTGAATTGGGGAAGAAGCTGCACCACACACTGTACTTCAAAACTTGAGCTGCTTCACTATGGCGTCCTGGGAATGAAAAGAGTAACCTCATGACCATTACTGAGTTTTAACAAGCACGTCCAATGCAAGGTTCTAAAACAGTCATTCTTTGCACTAAACGGAACCTTGTCGAAAAGATTCTAGTTCAGGAAAGAAAAGGCAAGTATGTACCCTCCCTACGCAAGAATGTCGGACACTTCAGTGGTCCAGATGCAGACTTGGAATGCAGCCGTGCCTGACCTGATGATATAGAAATCGATCGCAGCATTTGAAGCTCCATATCTCACAGCTTACTCTCTGATCTACTAAGATAGATCCAGTATTGATCAAGCTCAGGCCTGAGGTGTACAAAAAATGAACCATTTAATACAAATTTATACAGACTTCCCATTGTGATCTGGTGTTCTAATTAATAGTAGGTCAGTTCTGGCTATAGGCGCCTTGCACCCGTTCTGTTCTGAGTCTTAATAAATTAACTTAAAAAAAAATTAATACTAGGCCTGTTAACAGTATTATAAAATGAACACAGTTTTGAGCGATTAATTAGCAAGATGAAAATTGATGGATTTATCAAAATTACATCTGTAACATAGACTTTATTATTTTGGAAATGATATTAAGCTTCTATCAGATTATTTTTATTTATTTATTTATTTATTTTTTTGCAGATGAAAAATCATCCAAAAAAAACCGTGAAAGGCATCCTGTAAACTTATGTTTGCCGATAAAAAAAAGGGTAAAGTACAAAAAATGGGTATGTACTATACCCAATTTAAAAATCACGGTCAAAACTATCAAACTTTAAAATTTCAGGTTTTTTTATTTTTTCGGGGTTGTATTGTAACTTTCAATTCTAAGTCCCGCCTATCATAAATTATTGAAATTTGTTGGTGAAATTTGTTGGTTTGTGAAATTTGTCAGTGAGTTCCAGCATTATATATCAGCAATTGAAATGGATAAATGATATATGATATATTGAATTATCTATATACGTTATATATTTGTCGAATTAGAACAGTAAAAAGACATGTAGCAGACGGCTGCCACAAACTGTCGATTGAGTGTTGTTGTCATTTTTTTCCTCAAAAGCAAACTGTTGTAACTTCAAATGTCAAGGGTTTCTATAATTTATGATAGGCAGGACTTAGTATTGAAAGTTACAATACAACCCCGAAAAAATAAAAAAATCTGAAATTTTAAATTTTGAAAGTTTCGACCGTGATTTTTAAATTGGGTATAGTACATACCCTTTTTTTGTACTTTACCCTACAAAAAATGCCCTTGGAACCACCGCTATAATCCCCGAAAAAATAATTGTGGATGGAGTTGGGTGACTTTTTCTGACATTTTTCGGAAGAGCGGGGAGAAAGACTAAGGTAACAAAATTAGTGGGCTCATTTCGGAAGCATTTCTCGAACATTTGGATTTTCGGGTGTCTCTCAGAACATTCTCAAGGGTCACTACGGTAATTTTTCGGGAGTGTCTCGAGGGGTTTTTGGGTAACCCTTCGGATAATCTGAGGGATGGTTTCGGGTGTCTCTAGGGTGTGACATGTGCTTTGGCGGCTGGAAGGGGAAATGACATAGGTTTTAGGTGTTATAAAAGTTAAATTTTTTAGGGTTTTAAGTGCATAAAAATCATAAATTAATCATTAATTATAATATTATATTTTTTTATTAATTATATATATTCTGATTTTGATATATCGTTTAAGATTTAAGGCTGTAATAATAATAAAGAGTTTACGTAGGGGTTTAGTGTAATCAGATATTGTGGTTTGGGGTTATTGGTTTTAGGATAATTTTTTAAGATTTAGAATTTAAGTTTTGCTATATGTAAATTGTATATCAGTCATTATTCATATTATTATGATTTGATTTTTAATTTATATATTTAGATTTAATATGACGCTTGAGGTTTAAATTTATATTTTTATAATAGAATTTATACTTCCAGATTAAGATGGCAAGATTTTTTTCAAAGTAGTTACTAAGATAAAACATAAAGCTAAACATACACATAAAAGTTAAAATTTAAACATCTGAAGCTACAGTTCTGAATTCGGGGATAGATAGACGAACTAATCACTGAAAAAGTCTAGGAGCATCAGTGTCATCACCTGACTGATTAGATGAGCCAGCATAAGGCGGCCTGCTGCCATACCGTACCTTGCCTACTCATTTGTGCGCCATGCCTCTTCATTTTTGTGCCCCGTCTCCATGTGTAAGTCACGGTTTGTATGATCTTCTGGGCGCATTTATGTCTTAAGTCGCTCCACCTTTTGTGTAGCCTCATCATTCTCGTGTCCTCCGGCAAATGATGACTGATCTGTGCTATAGCTGCTATGCTTTGATTTGTAAAATTTCACTTGACTCTCTAGGTCTCTATGCTCACTCCGATTATCATCATAGGTTTTTTGAATTGTGATCCACAATTGTAGCTCCTATTGTTCCTGAGGAAGAGATGCAAAGACAGAATCGTTTGCTTCTTGGCCCTGCAAGGCCGCTTCCATCAATTTCTTCATTGTGGAAAAATGATTATGTTAAATGATAAGCAGTAAAACGTCGATCACACTGATTTTGTTAAAATGTGACTAGTGGTTAGTGTTACTCACACAGAATTACAATATGAAAATTTTTATGTTTTTTTTTATTTTAGTCGTCTCACAACATAATCCGAAATTTTTAAAAATTTTGAGCTTTGCTAGATGTTCATTATTTTATTAAAATAATTTGATTCCGTCCATATTCTAATGAATCCTTGAGGTACTAAATCTTAGAAAGTTTTGAAAAGTCTTTCTAGATCATGTTGATACTTGGATTGAAATAATCTCTAATGATTTTGTTCATTTATAAGATTGTAAGGATCTCTCACGCTTCAGAAGCTCTTAAAAGTTCATAGAAACATTTGTTTATAATATAAAATTATAAACTAATCGTTCATCTTTTAAAAACACTTCAAAAATCATTAGAATTAAAGTTCAGACTAATAAACTTTAAAAAACATAAGTTCAACTCTGGTATTGCAATACTTTAAATGTTAATTACCGTCACTAAATAAAAAGGTAATTGAAACTCGTCTTGCTTAAAGTAATCATAACTATTAAGTTGACTACATTTCAATAAACACATATTCATCTTATTCAATAGCTCGTCTTGAAAACAACCAAAGTTCAGATAATTTATAGTCTATTAAGTACATTACAGACAATTGTACCAAATATTGTCTACGAATTGTTCAGACAATATACGGTACATAAATTCATTTTATTCAATTATACCATATTTAGTTCATATAATAAACTAAAATCAGAGATAAAAAATTCACTCTTACAAACATGCAACTCTGCCAGTTGTTGAGAAATTAGTTTTCGAAAACTGTCATAATTTTAAAAATTAACTCAATGCAAACAGCCCCAATTTTCGTCAAATAATTCAAAGTGTAGACATAGTGTTCATACAATTGAAAGTTTAGATATTATATCAAAAAATTAGATCATGTGAAATTCCATACTAATGTACAACAACGTTACCAAATTCTGTAAGCCAATTGAAAATTTATACAATATATATATACACAATTGAAAATCAAATATAAGTTCAGACAATATAATGTGACTCTCACAATTCGAACTACATAAAACGTAAAGTACAATTTATGAAGACCTCAAATGCCCAAAACTATTGCCTTGTTCAAAATCCAGCACAATCACACAAAACTGACTTAATGAAAATACCCTAAAATCCAAAAAAAAACCAGCACTAATTTGTTGAGCGAAGAAGTTTTTTCATGAACCTAGAAAACACAAAAGATTACTCTATTTTGATTTGCTAGACCCAGATAAGAACAAATTTCATGAATAAAAATGCATGAAAATGCTATTATAAGCAACATTAAAAGTAGAGAAGAAAGCAATACTTCAACGAGAGAGAAAATTCAGTCAATGGAGATGATAGTATAGATGAGGCAAAAGAAAAATAAAAATACGATTACTGTTTCTATAAAGTGTTGCTGTTGATTTGATTCTGCCAACTCCGTCTACTATGCACATTGCACAGTGCCAAATACGACGTCGGTTACCAATTTGCCCTTACAATTGTTCGTGAGTGCTCCTGGTGCGTCACATGTTTCAATCCACATGTAATTTTTATATTTCGCTCTTGTACCGTTAAAAGTGTGAGATGGAGAGCATATGTGTGTGTTTTAAATCAATTACAGAAATACGAAATTCAATTTATGTGAAAATATATAGTAAAAAATTGTAAAATAAAATTTGATACATGACTTATTAATTTGATTTCAAATTTATTATTATAATTTGTCAAATTCTTGAATAAAGGAAAAAATATATAAAAACTTACAGATTGATTTTATTTGTATGTTCCGTATTTTTAACTTTATTTTTTAAATATATTTTTAATAGTTTCATCCAGACTACCCTAAAATATGACCTGCGTAACTAAATTGGGGGTACACAGATTTAAATATATCAAACATGATATATTTTAACCTTTGGTTACTATCTTTTATTATGTTTTCTAGACATACAACATGATATAAGAGACAGACCTTTCATCAGCGCCACATATCAAACGTGATGAAATGTGAGTATTCTTATCGGACTTCAACATTACAAACGTAGTAAAAGATACTGATCTTATATCACACTTGGTTCATATAAATGTGATTAAACATAGTAGTTAAATATATTGATATTAATTTTTAATCACACTTCTTGTTTGACAAACATGATTGAAGATGATTTTTAAAAAAAAATCTTTGTAAAGAATTATTTGTTATAATTAAAGTTATACAAAAACAATTAAATTATCACAAATTATAGCATTTTCTATTAAAGTTCAGAGAATCACAATACCAAAAGTATCAAAATTTAATAGATAAAGGTAAATCATTATATCTTACAAAATACAAGACCGCTAACATACAAAATGAGTTCAACATGGAGAACTCAAAATAAGCTGCTAGCTACAGTCAGGCCCGGCCCTATGCCTGGCCCATTTGGGCGGTCGCCCAGGGCCCAGGCATGGGTCGGGGCTCATATTCCTTCCACCATAAGGAGTGGGTTGGGCAGGATGAGACCTTTCACTGTTACAAAAATAATAACTGAAGCAAGATTCGAACCCTCACCCTCTCCTATACTGTTGATAAACTAAACCAACTGAGCTATTAATACTTCTATAACAAATATGCTACTAAAATATATTTAACACATAAAATAGAGGGTCCATGATTCACACTCGCCCAGGGCCCACAAAATGTCAGGAACGGCCCTGGCTACGGTCTATCGATGAAACTCACATATTGAACTCAACTAATTCCTCCTGAATTTCATCTAAATTCGAAATAGCATACGGGGCATAGTCAGTGGAGGAAAACTAAACAAAACATTATAAAATAATTTTAACTTAAGATCTCAACTCATTATTAATGATTATTTGAAATTAAGAACTGAAAAACTACTTGTGCAATCCGTGACCTGCTAGATTAGTTCTCTCAACCATTCTAGCTAGACACGATGGTCCTCATGTTCTCCAACACATAATATTCGCAAAGGATCGTATTTTCAGGTTGCTTCACTCAACATACATATAAATATATATAAAAGAAAATTGTAATGAATATGTAATCTTTCAATTAAAATTTTACATAACGAAATTAAACATTAACTTTAAGAAACAGGACGTAGTAGAACATACTTGCACAAAGTAACATCTCAGAATCCATATTCATCATGCTAGTGCACTTAAAATAGATACACATTTATGAAATTCAAGTTATACTACTATTTGTTGAAACATTAGACATTTCAAATTATCAAGTATAAATTCATATTGGCACAGAGATAGTAAATTCTTTTTTGTTCAGAGAAAATAACTCCTCAATGCCACTTGACATAAAAGATGTATAATTTAAGTTTCAAATGTTCAAGTAACATAATTCTTGCAAGTTTTTTTACTTGATAAAAAGTTTAATTATAACCAATGACTTACCCAACTCAAGTGCGGTATATATGACAGCAAATAGCATAGATTCTGACCAATTTTGGGGTTCTCGATCACCAAACGTGATTCGAGCGAAATTGTATTCCTCCCGACCATGATTACCTTCACGGTATAAACTCATGCTCGTCAGATCAAAAAATCCCAAACATACCTTATTATAACTCTCGCAAAACCTCGGATATAGATATATGTTATACTAATCAAAACATACCTTTAATAGAGGAACGGTTCAAAAATTTAATGGGTGACAATCTAATCAAAACATTACAACTCAGAAAGCTGTCCGCAACTTGCCGACAGTGGAAGCCACAGCTCCTCTTCTATTATTGGAGATTTAATTCCAGAATGTATCTTGTTTAAAAACATGATGTGTTCATTTGTGTGATCTAAAATGAAATTAGTGTTGGTGGGGGACATAGAGCTTGTCATATTCACACCAAGGGTACCTGGTGACATCTTTTTTAATGAGAAAATGGTTTGTGATTTTTTGACAGAACACCACGTCGTGATTCGCAAATTGAGAATATATAGTGTTTTCAAATTAAAATTGTTGTATATACTTTATACGATGCTTTTAATTTAAAAGCGTTATATATGGTATACGCTCAAATATGGTATAATGTTAAATTTAATGTTAAAAAAATGATATATGTTAATGTTGATATAAAGTCAAACATATGGTACACCATATATGGTATACACTTATAACGAACGTTCGAAAAAATGATGAAAATTTAATGTTGAATTTAATATATTATTGTTGTTGTTTGATGAAAATTTTAGTTATGTAATTTTTTTATTATAAAAATGTCAATAAAATATCATATGAATTAATAATTATCAACAATCATATATTTAATAAATTTAAGAAGTTTGTAATTAATATAAAATGAAAAAAAGAATATGTATAATATGACATGCAGATTCACGCGCAGAGATTTGAAAGATTTATTTAATGTGGAAGAAAGGTTTCTGAATAGAAAATTTATGATAAAGTTGAATTGACATGAAAAAAATCTTACGTGATATGAAACAAACTGATATTTAAATTTGTTTTGATGTGGATGCCCTCAAATGAAATTAGTGTTGGCGGGGGACACATAGAGCTTTTCATATTCTCACATGTGGATCTGGTGACATCTGGATGGCTGGAATAGAAATAAAAAGCACCACTCATTTTACTGAACATAATACTCCCTCCGTCCTCTATTACATGTCGTTTAAGGTTAATTTGAGTAGATTAAGGTGAAGTTAATGCTAGCGGTTGGACAAATTTAATGAGTAGGTGGTTGGTGTTTTTTTGAAAAATTTCGTGCAAAAAGTAAAATTGGTAGATGATTACTGGTGATGAATGTATTTTTTATTGATTATGATAATAAAGTGATTAACGTTTGACATTTTAAGGTAGTTGTTAATATTAAATACGCACTGAAAATTGTTAAGTGACAAGTAAAAGTGGACAAAAAAATTCGATTAAGTGACATGTAAAAGAGGACAGAGGGAGTACTCTGAGTCATGAAGATCCAATCGCGTCCTGTAACAAACGCTGCATATGTAAAAACGTGCCCGGAGGGCTGAAAGACTGATTGTGTTCAAAAGCATGATGAGTTCATTTGTGTGATCTAAAATAAAATCTCGGGTAAAGTACAAAAAAAGGGTATGTACTATACCCAATTTAAAAATCACGGTCGAAACTTTCAAAATTTAAAATTTCAGGTTTTTTTATTTTTTCGGGGTTGTATTGTAACTTTCAATTCTAAGTCCCGCCTATCATAAATTATTGAAACTTGTTGGTGAAATTTGTTGGTTTGTGAAATTTGTCAGTGAGTTCCAGCATTATATATCAACAATTAAAATGGATAAATGATATATGATATATTGAATTATCTATATACGTTATATATTTGTCGAATTAGAACAGTAAAAAGACATGTAGCAGACGGCTGCCACAAACTGTCGGTTGAGTGTTGTTGTCATTTTTTTCCTCAAAATCAAACTGTTGTAACTTCAAATGTCAAGGGTTTCTATAATTTATGATAGACAGGACTTAGTATTGAAAGTTACAATACAACCTCGAAAAAATAAAAAACCTGAAATTTTAAATTTTGAAAGTTTCGACCGTGATTTTTAAATTGGATATAATACATACCCTTTTTTGTACTTTACCCTAAAATCTAAAATGACATTAGTGTTGGCGTGGGGGGACACATAGAGCCTGTCATATTAATATAGGTGGGGGACAAGAGAGCTGGTCTAAAAAAGTATGATATTGAAGATTCCAAGCACATAGAGCCTGTCATATTAATATAGGTGGGGGACAGAGAGAGAGAGAGAGAGCCTGTCATATTAATATAGGTGGGGGACAGAGAGAGCTGGTCTAAAAAAGTATGATATTGAAGATTACAGACTTGGAATGCAAACAAATCAACCTCCCTTTGATGCACCAAATCGCGCAAGTGGGTATGTGCGACAGTGCAATGAGGACCATCATTTATATATAAGCATCTGACTAAGAATTAGAGAGATGGGAGTCGAAGAGAGAAGAGGGAATGGAAAGAAAAATAAGACGTCAATAACGGTTTACACTCCTCTTTGGTGGCTCACATTTGGATAAATCTCAATCAAATCAGTGAATTTTTTATAAAACTGCATCGACAGTGGTGAAAAACTGAATTATATTTACCCTATCGTATTTAAAAGCATAATGTGTTCGATTGTGTGATCTAAAATGAAACTTTACTTCTAAAGTTTGGCTAAATAAATGTAGGTGGGGGAATATGGAGCTGGTCCATTTTTGCTTAATTGCATTTAACATATATATATATATATAGGGATGGGATCCGTTAAGAACCCATGTGTATTTTACACGCTGCGAACCCTCTTAATCTTCGTTCATTTCTGGTCAGATTCGCCCAGATGCTGTCAAGTGTCCACTCTCGGTGTGCGACACGTGTCTAGAGGGGCAAAAACGTCGAAGGATTGATGTACTTTCGTACATACATGAACACGTGTCACACATGCACGCGTGACACCTCAGAGCACTCTCTTTCTCTTGTTTATTTTTATTTAAATTTCACTCAACTTAATTTATCTAATTACACGGAAATTTTAGAAAAAAACAAATTAAATAATCAAATATAAAATATTATAAACTTCAATTCAAGATCCGTATTTAATAGGTTTTCGATACGTTTTAAAAAAATATATCGATTGAAAACACATAGTTCATCGATTGAATTATTCTACATTCAATGTACTTTGAACATTCAAATGAACTTTGCACGTGTATTGAACTATAAAAATAGATAATCATGTACTTTGCACGTGTACTTTTAAAATATGAAGTGTGGTAATAGATCAACCTGGTAATCAATGTACAGTCAAAGCGCAACCGTTTGGTTTTATACTTATTTCCACGCTTCAAATTTTGAAGTGTGGTAGTAGGTATTGTAGCTATAACCCATATCGTCAGTGATGATAAACTTATAAATTATTTATGTGAATATATCATTGCTTCTTCCTTAGTATCTTTGAAGCTATCAACAATAAAAAAAACTTTGTGACCACAGGTGATGTTGTGTTTGAGTCATCTGGGGGATAAACTTCCCCCTTACATGATACCCAACAACATCATTTGTGTTGATAAATTTGTAAATTAATTAATTAGCATATAAGAGTAATATTTAATTCAAAAAATATTTATTAAACCTTTTACCACGATTTTAAAAGAAAAACATGGTAAAAAATTCAAATAGAAAAAAAATTTAATTAAGGAACTTATTACCACTTATATATGTAAGCGTGTTATTAGGTTTAACCCATTACCACACTTTTTATTACAAGCGTGGGAATAAGTCCGTTATATAAACGATACCGTTAATGACAGAACCTATTACTACGCTTTTAGAAAAAAAGCGTAATAATAGGGTTTTGTCAAAAACGGACAAGCGTGGGAATAAGTCCGTTATATAAACGATACTGTTAATGACAGAACCTATTACTACGCTTTTGGAAGAAAAGCGTCATAAGAGGTTATGGTCAAAACGGCTGCCGTTTTTGACAAAACCCTATTATTACGCTTTTTTTCTAAAAACCTTTCAAACCTTTCAGAATTTAATCTTTTAAATAATACATGACGACTCCAAAATCCAAATTAGGGTGTCCATCGATGGACAGATCCAACAAAAATTACTAATATGATAAAAGTATGCATTCAGCTTAAGATGTGTAAAATAATCAATTTAATTAGCTAAATAGTACTGAAAGAAAACAACACATCATGCAAGTTCCTTTTGTCCGACACCACCAACTCGTTCACTTTCAATTGTCCACCCAAATGCCGATTCGTTCATATTTTAGTGTAAAAATAATATATTTTTAATTTTTGTACCCCCAATTAAGTTTAAAAATATGATATTTCTTATTTTTGTACCTCCAATCAGTTTAAAAAAATTTTTATACCCTCAATTAAACTTAAAAATATTATATTTTTTATTTCTATACCTCATTCAATTTAAAAAAAATATTTCGTACCCCTAAATTAAAATTTCTGGCTCCGCCACTGCTTTCTTCTCCATCTCCTCTATGAACACGAACACATTTTCATCCCTCCTAGATCCCGATTGCTGCGGGTGGTACGTAGAGCGGCGACAACAGGTGTCCCTTTCGCCGTCTTACTCAGTCGCTCTATGTAGGTGGGCAAGTTATATACTCCATCCCTCCTCTATTACATGTCGTTTAAGGTTAATTTGAGTAGATTAAACTAAAATTAATGCTAGCGGTTGAACAAATTTAATGAATGAGTGGTTGATGTTTTTATAAAAAGCTCGTGCAAAAAGTAAAATTGGTACATGATTACCGGTGGAGAATGTTTTTTTATTGAATATGATAATGAAGTGATTAATGTTTGACATTTTAAGGTAGTTGTTGACATTAAATATGCATTGAAAATTGTTAAGTGACAAGTAAAAGTGGACAAAAAAATTCAGTTAAGTGACATGTAAAAGAGGACAAAGGGAGTACATATCAGTAAATTACGATTTTGTTGAAAATTGTGAACCATATTTTTCATTTTGTATCCTATTTCTATATGAGACAGTCGTAATTCACAATTGTGACTTACATAGGTGTTCGTGATATTGATTGTGGTGAGATGCATGACAAATTACAGTTCATAACTACAGATTTAATAACAAAATCACAATTCTGAACTATTGTTTACTTAAAATAAATTAAATTTCATCTTCAGTCTTAATAAAACTGTAGTTCACAACTAAATTTTTTAACAGAATCATGTTGTGAGATGCCATTTGATAGTATGTCCCATTAGTAAATATAGTGGACACTCACAGTTATTAATTTCTTGAAGTAAAAGATATGATAGAAATTAAAAAAAAAATAAAGAAAATGATATAATAAAAGAATACAAATATTTTGGCCAAGCCCGTTTCATCAATCTTATCTTCTTTCAATAATGAATACCCCTAGTGCAGCTCTGCATAATTATTGTCATTATGAATGTAAAATAAATGGTGCAATCAATGGATTGATATCGATATTGTATAAAGCTGAGAGAACTTATACAAAGGCTGCGACAGTTGATGGATCCACTAAAATGGACTCCACAAATTCACAATCATTCCACTCGTAGTTATCCGAAATTTAAGCTATTCAGAAAAAATATTAAGAGAACTCAATTATTAAAATATTACATTGTGGCTATATATATTGTATATTTTTAACTTTGGAGAGATCATTTTGATTTTTAAAGAATTAATTCAGTTATAAAGATCATATTTAAGACTAAAACAGTCCACAGCAGATTCAAAAGGCACACTAATTGCAATTATAACTAAAATGTATTTTAGTTACTACTTTATCCAAAATACTGTTGACACCATACACGAAAATGAATAAGTTAAACAATACGGTTTTTATGAATTTTAGAGCTTCAGAGTATTTTTATATTTCAGATATTGTTTTATATACTTTATAGAGTTTCAGAGTTTAGGACTTTAGTGTTTTAGGATATATTTTAAAAAATTGAAAAATTTCTGAAAGCTAAAAACAGTAAAAACTCTAAAACCTATAAATACTAAAAACCTGAAATTCTAAAGAAACCTTTCAAAGCCCTTTAAACTGCAAAATTAAAGAAAAAAATCCAAAATATTTGCTCATATATGTAATTTATATAAATGTCATTGTACGTATATCCAATTTCTCACCAGTAATCATCCATCAATTTTACTTTTTGCATGAATTTTTTCAAAAAAATATTAACTACGTACTCATTCAATTTGTTCAACCGCTAGCATTAATTCATTCTTAATCTACTCAAATTAACCATAAACGACATGTATTAGAGGACGGAGGAAGTACATGCTAATTCATGTCAAAATTGTCAGCAATAAGTTCTCAACTGTACAACAGTTCTGAGTAATTGCATCATAAGTTGGTGGCTCATATTTGGATAACGTTTCAATAAATCATTGAAATATTTATAAAAATAATATTGTGAAGGCGAAGATGGAGTGTGAAGGAGTTATTTTTATATAGATAAAATATTAAAAGGATTCATATTCGCTAATAATATGTTAGTTTATAACAAGCTAAAAATGTGGTATTTTTCATCAAAACAGGAGTGATCACAAAAATATGATGGTTTTATTTAATTTTTTTATTAATAATTTATTATAAAGACACCTGTCATTTATTGATAGATTATCAAATCACTAACCACCCTTACAACAATTTATATGACTATTTGAGATTAATCTTTATATAAATATTCCTTAATTGTATTCATGTATATATCCACGCATACACATTACATCATATCTGTGATGTTCTATAATGCGAAGAAATAGTGCGTTCTGTTACATAAATGATTTGATGATTCAGATCAACAGTGACGACTGTGCCAATAAGATCTTTTACATCGCGGTTTTGTCTATGCATCACGCATACACACTCACATATAAATTACGTCATTTTTGTGATAATGTAAAAGTATTATTTTATATGCAAACTAGAAAATGGTGAGTGTTCTCACACATACACATGTATAATACAATATAATGTAATGATAATTATGTATCATAAGTATTGTAAAATGAATTCCCCTTAATCATTATTGTACTTTTTTCTTTTCAGACTCGTAGTCAATTAGTATTGACGGTGTTTGAGTTAGCAACGAGCGAGTATTTTGATACGGTGTTATCTGATGTTCAATTGATTTTTCTCCGGTCAGCAGTAATTTTTTTATTTTATTTAGTTGGTATTTATAATTTATGATTTTATTCAATTATAAATACCAAATCTTTGTTCGAGATTGGTTTGATTAAAAATATAAAAAAAAAATCAAATCGTGATCTATATTTTTCAGATAGTGACATTACCCCTGGTTGCGGACGACGCAGCTTTGGGCCAAATCTCGGCTTTTGAATGGCCTCGATCAATGGGAGACATGTCTCAATTTGAGTCGCGGGGTTTTAGTTAAGTCCAATAAAAAATCCAAAGACATATTTACTTTTATTTTCATATCAGATACAAAATTATAAGATTTAATTTGAAATTTATTTTGGATAAATTTTTGATACGTTGATACACAATAAAGTTTAGAGTATAAAAAGTACTTTTTTACTTGGAATTTTGTTATGGAAGAACTTGTACTTTTTTATTAATTTAAACAAAATTCAAAATGAACCGTGAGCCATAAACTTTGCACTTTGAATAATGAATCATGAACTTTGCACATTAAACTAAATAAGAACTTTGTACTTTAAACTATGAGTTTTTTTACAAATGATTTTGGTCTAGTTTAAAAAATATATATTGAAATATTTAGATATATTGATTTGAAGAATTAAAAATAGGAAATACATGAATTTGAAAAATAAGAGACGGGTTGCATGTAGTCATTGGTGAGTGGTTCAAATGTGTGTTAGTGGGAGATGTGGTAACGTGTTGAGTGATTCAAATATGTGTTGTGTTAGTTGGGAACGTGACGTATGTTGAGTGTGCCAAATATGTGTTAATGAGACACGTGACTTGTATTGATTTATTGTGTCCAAAAAAAGAAACCTAAATTATTCTTCCACTCACATTACAATATAGATCATTCTTAATTGTCTGATCAAAAGAATGGACATCTTTGATGCACAGATTGTAAAACAGGGTGCTCTATTGAACCCCATATACACACGTACAAAAACACCTTAGATTTGAGCTTTGGATGGCCCAAATCAAGTGCTATGTACCCCAATTTTGAGATGTGGAGGGGAATATGCATACTCTCATTCTCTCTCATTCCAAGTACGTATTATTTTATTTTTATTTTATTTAAATCAACTTATCTAATTATATGACTTCAAAAAAAATCAAAGCTCATGATCAAATATAAAAACATCAAGTTTAATTTAAGATTAATTTTTTTTTTGTTTTGAATATGTTTTAATAATTTCTTAAAAAGTTTATAGTTCAATGCGCAAGAACTTTGTTTAGTAGGATGAACATCATATCTTTCAGCAACAAGAATAAAGTTTAAATATGAACAATAAACTAAATACTTTTAGACTAGAAACTTTTTTAAAGTTATAAAAAATTAACCAAAACCTTCCCAAATTGATTTTAAATTAAACCTTGTGTTTTTTCATCATTGATTTTGAAAATTATTTTTTTACTATATATCATATAATAAGCTAAAATTAATTTTATGAATTATAAACAAAATAAAAGCTACTGAATGTACAAAGTTCATCCATAATAAAGTTCAGAGTAAAAAAAAATAATGTTTAAATACTCTGTACTTTGAATAGTGAATTGTAATAAAGATAAACTAAGACATTGAACTTTGTTAAAACAGTTATTAAAATGTAATAAGAAATTACTCAATATGTATCTTAAATGAAATCTTTTCCATTAATAAAAAATAAGAAGAGGAAACAAATCACTACTGGTGATATTCTCCACACCTAAAATTGAAAGCTCTTAAAAATTAGATTGATATTTAAACAAAGCAAAACACAAAAAAACAGAAATACAATATTGACATAGCTTGGCTATTGGGCACATTCGCCATACAATACCATCACGATGAAGATGCTGATAAACCCTGAGATTATGAAGTTAGAACCATCAAATCAAATAAGCCTGTGCCTTTGAATTTCTCACGAGTGATTTTATCCATGCGTGCCCTCATCTCGTCAGTCAATAATTCTTCCAATCCCCAATTTGAGCTTTTCTAAAAAATATTTCATTTTTTATGACTGACCCATTTGCCCAAGACCTGGTTCCAATCTTGTTTACCTCCAAATTACTCAACTTTTCAAAACTACAAAGGGATACGATGTCCTCCACCACGCCGCACTCTTCCACATCCGTAAATGGATGTCCAATAAAATCAGCAAGTTTTTTCACATTGTAGACAGGTCTTCTCATCAGATCTTCGTATGACAATATCAAAATTTTGTGAGAAAACTTCAAATGTGTGTTCCAGTACTCCATAACATGGTCCCAATAAGGGCCGAAATCCGAAACTCCATTACAAAACATGTCAAAAGCTTCGCTAAAGGTCAATGGCGGTAAGTCCTTGCTCCTCAACTTAACCGCAAAGTGCCATGAGGATACCAATACATCCTTAGGTTCCCTGGCCACATGCACGATCTTACATTTTGAGTGGATCATAGATTTGGGGAGCAACGAGTACGCGAGGTGCGTGTTGACAAGGACTGGATCAGGATTCGGATCGTCCCCATTACTGCCAGTGTACACCTCTAGGCGTGGAACACAGCTATGCGGATTACACCACTCCAGAGGGTTACCATTAGCAGCAGCATCAGTTGCGCGATAACGCGATCGGTTGGTAATGGAGAAGAGAAGAGCTTTGAGCCAAGTGGTGCCTGATTTGGGGTAGCTGGTGAGGACGAGGTGGTCAGGCTTGCAGCGGAATTTTTCCTGGAGGGATAAGATGCCTGGAATAAATCCCTCCTCGTGCCAGAAGCCTTGATACTGCTTCAGCGAACGTGAAACCCATCCGGGCTGGGTTGGTAAAGCTGAGATGAAGGCGTTCCTATCATCAGCCATTTGAGGAGCAAGTTTTGGTGTTTCTTATGATGTGTTTGAATAATATGGTTGTTCGGAGATGTGCGGTGACGGACTTATGTAGTGCACGAGCTCATATGTCGGCCACGTGCATGCCAAATGAGACATCCATTAATAATTGACTCGTGGGTGATATGAGAGTATCCTAAGTTAAACAAGGCACTTTTTAACTAAATTACCATTCGAACGCCTTTTAAAATATAATATGGAAAAAAAATATGAGAGTGTGATATTTATGTAAATGAAGTAAAAGATAGTCGTTATTTTTTAGGGTTTATGGGGTGTAAGGTATTAGGGCGTTAGAGTTTTAGGTTTTAAGATTGCAAGGTTTTCAAATTTTTAAAATTTTATGGTTTCACAGTTTTTAGAATTTTCGTAAATTTAGTCGTTTTGAGTTTTTTGATTTTAAAATTTAGAGTTTAATTTTTTTGATGTTATAGGGGTTTAGTTATTTAAATTATAGCCATAAATGTTCTAAAATCCTGAAACGGGAAAAAATGTTGTTTTGGATAATTTCTTACGTAAGTTAACTTAAATTCGATAACCTCAAAGATAATCACAAAAATAGATTTGTGCCATCAAGGGTGTGGTCTGGTGATAAAGAAGGTGAGGAGTGAATCCTGACATATGCGATCTCTCATGTAATATGAAATATATGTCATGGCACCTCAATATTTTAATAAATTTTCTTTTATAACTTTTTCATCTAACATTAAATAAACATTTCTTAAACTCTATGAGGGATTACATGTTATATTATAATTTTTTATTTTAAATTAACTTTTAAAAATAATTCCAAAGAGCTAGTTCATCATTGATTTTATTGAAATTTAATTTTTTGTAATTTAATAAATATTTTTTTATTTTTTCAAGATTAAAGATCATGTTTAAGAGTTGGAAGTAACATTATACCATGACCCTTTCAACATTATTTGTTAGGTTTTGAATATGAAGATTTTTACCACCCATTGGTTTATGATAAATGCGAAGGAAAAGAAAATGAATCTTTTATAGATTTTATTTTATTTTTCTTTAATTTGGTTTGAGGTGAAAATTTATGAAAAAAAGTAATAAAATACTGTTCGATTGACTTAGTTTTTCTTCTCTCATTTTTTATTAAACATAAAATTTACTTTACCTTTTCATCTCATTTCGATCAAAAACTACATATAAAAGCAATAAAATAAAAGTGTCTAAAATATCTGGAACAGTACTCAATTATTTCAACACAAGATGGTTCGCACGTGTCAATAAGTCATTGAGTCGTGCATTCGATTTAAGGGCATCCCCACTAAATAAATCTAGTAAGTAGAAATTATTTAATTAAGTAAGATTAAGCCCCAATTTTGTTAATAATTAATAAATATAGAAATTATTTAATTAAGTAAATTAAACTCCACACTTAATGCCTATGCGTTTACGGTTGTTAAAATTTCATTATTTCGTATAGTACGACAATGCCTCATCAGTGGATATCTGCTAGTCGATTAAGTGACGACTATGAAGAGGGAGTTGATCAAATTTGTACTTTACCACGTGTGTTAAACTTTACATGTGATAAAGTACAAAGTTCAACATACGACTTAAAGTATAAAGTTGAACATACATGGTAAAATACAAAGTTCAACATGTGTATAATACGTTGAACTTTTATTTTATTTTTAAAAAATCAAAATTGCTTCATAAATTATATCTTATACTTTTTTTAGAAATGATTATGAAATTTGATTTTAAAAATATTAACAAATTATTTTTAAAAACTAAAAAATAATTAATGAATTTGCGTAAACAGAGAGTGTGTAAGACATGTGCAAGAAGTGAGTGAGTCACATGACAACCATATATTAGCTAGCTAGTGAGAGTGGATAGTTGAACACATGACAATTTCTGATTTGCTATAAAATTAACCCCTATATATATACACAGTGAGCTCCCGATGTCTACTTCCTCTAACATCGGTCAGTATTATAATTTCGTACTTAGCTTAGGTGATGATGTGGTTATGCTAAGTAACTTCTATTGATGTGTTTCAATACTATCAATTTCAATAAGATCTAACATTGACAAGCAATATTTACAATTTAAATCCAAATCTTAAATGGATTGTTAAAAACTTAGATACAATTTATAATCAAGTAATAATTAACATAAAAATTATGTGGATAGATTATTTTGATTAAAAAAATAGAAGATCCATTGGACAAGCTCACAAATTGTTGAAGAACAATTTTTATGAGCTTTTTGAAGTTCATATTCACTCTTGTATGATTTATTGGACAAGCTCAGTCGTAAATTACTTCTTTGGATATTCGTTTTCAAGTAGTCAAGCGTCCGAGAAAATAGTTTCGTGTCACTTTTATTCATATGATTTGAAGGTAAATTTTAAATAGAAATATCAAAAAGTAAAACTCTAAATGTGTCAGTTAAATTGCGAGCTTTTTTTGCTTTTAATATTTTTTTGAGTGTGATTCGGATCCTTTTCGGATGAGCACGGATGGAGAGGACTTTAAGGGCGGGATGAGTGGCGGTTGGTTTCGGGGGTGGGGGGAATTAAATTTTGGTTAATAATTAACTAAGATTTCGTCTTAAATTAATTTTTTATATTGACTAATCTTACAATTTATTTATATAAGATTATTTTTTCGCCCTACATCCCCTTAATTCCCCCCTCACTGTAATTTTTAAATTTTGTTAATTAATTATTAGATGTATTTGGGTTCATTTAATTTTGTAATTTTTCTAATTAGTACAATCCTTATCGTTTTCCTTTTCATAGATTCAAAGGCACACTAATTGCAGCAATAACTAAAATGTATTTTAGTTACTACTTTATCCAAAATACTGTTGACACCATATTCGTAAATGAACAAGTTAAACAATACAGTTTTTATGATTTTTAGAGCTTCAGAGTATTTTTATATTTTAGATATTGTTTTATATACTTTATAGAGTTTAGGAGTTTAGTGTTTTAGGATATATTTTAAAAAATTGAGAAAATTCTGAAAGCTAAAAACTCTAAAACCTATAAATATTAAAAACCTGAAATTCTAAAAAAAACTTTCAAAGCCCTTAGAACTGCAAAATTACAGAAAAAACATCCAAAATTTTTGCTCATATAAGTAATTTATATAAATGTAACTATACCTATATCCAATTTTTCCATTAAATTATTTTGACTGCAATCTTTTCTATATCTACTTCTTTATGCGTAGTACTTGCTATTTTCTCTAATGAGATGACCAATGCTAAAAACGCCGATGATAAGAAGCAATCATCATAAATATCGTCTGAGTGCATTGAAAAACAAAATTGTCAACTTAAGGCATCCACTTAACCAAAAAGTAGATTTGTGTCATGCCACGTAGGATTTGTGTCATGCTCATGCCATCTTATTTCTATCGTAAACCTCTTCTTCATAAATTTTTCACCCACATTGAATAAACCTTCATTCAACTCTGCACGCGGAACTCGCATGTCATATTACATATATCTTCTTTTCTATCAAATAAATTTAACATTTGATTTCACATAAGATTTTAATTATTTACCATATTTATGATTATTTATAAACGGTAACTTTATTAAATTTTTATTTTTTCAAACGGCTAGTTTAGCATTAAATTTGTAAACAGTAGCTTTCAAATAAATATATATAAATATAGTGTCTCTAACAGTTGAACAAATTTAAAGAATTGAGGGTTAGGTTAGTTTTGTTGATGATGAATTTGTAATTAGTTTAAATTAGATCTGGATTTGATTGAAAAATATTTATTTATAAAACAGTCCCAAAACTGAAAAATCTGTAAATTAAAAAAAATAATAATTACACCGTTCATACCTAATTTTTCCAAAATTAAATAGGTAGCCATCTAATCAAAACCTTACAACTCATAAAGCTGTCCGCAAGTTTTCCGACAGTGGAAGCCGCAGCCCTTCTCTCTTCTATTATTGGAGATTTGATTCCAGACAGTACCATGTTTAAAAGCATGATGTGTTTATTTGAGTGATCTAAAATGAAATTAGTGTTGGTGGGGGACACAGAGATCTTGTCATATTGATCAAATCATTGAAATTTTTGAAAAACTGCACCGACAGTGGTGAAAAACTGAATTTTATTTATTCTTGTATCAGTCGTATAGATGTATTTAAGGCGGTCCAATTTTGCTTAATTGCATTTAAGGTGTACATATGTACTATGTTAGATTAATGGCAGAATTAAGAATTTTAATTTGTTTACAGTATTATCTATTAAAATAAAATTATACACATGATATATTTGAATTCAAAATTCATTATTGTAATTTCTCAAAATACTTGAAAAAAGAAAAAAATCTATTAAAACTTACAGATAATTAATTGTAACTGTATGTTCCGTATTTTTCACTTTATTTTTTAAATATATTTTTATAAATTTTAGTTAGACTATGGCTTTTCTTAGTCTTAAATATGATTTTTTAAACTGAAATAATCCTCCAAAAGTCAAAATATTTCTATAAAATTGAAAATATACAATATATATAGCCACATGATGTAATTGATAATTGAATCCTCTTAATATTTTTCTGCATCTACCCCAATATTACCATACATCACGAATTTAAATCGTCCCATAACTACGAGTGGAATAATTGTGAATTTACGAAGTCCATTTTAGTGAATTCGCATTCATCAACTGTCCCAACCATAGTGTAAGTTCTCTCAGCTTTATACAAGATCGATATCAATCCAAGGAAATTGCATCAGTGATTTTACATTCATAATGACAATAATTATGAAGAGCTGCACCAGGGGTATTCAATATTGAAATAAGAATAGATTGATCAAATAAGATATTTGTAATATTTTTATTTTATTTTATTACTTTTTAGTGTTTTTCTTATTTTATAGTATCTCTTACTTAAAAATCATAGTTGTCAGCAAGCGTTTGAAACAACCTTCTGAATATTAGGTGCTATTAATTTGAGATTTCCTAGAGCATTCTGTAAAACAACCTCCTCAATTGACTCATTGTGATCAGCAAGAAACTTCAATAGTTCAAGAAAATTTCCCTTATTGCTCGAACTCTCTGATTCATCATGACCACGAAATGACAAGCCTTGACATAGTAGAAATCGTACACAATCTATGGATGCAAGCAAGCGTGTACGATAATCACATATGGCTTTATCGGATATCTTATGCATAACAACATCAATATGTTGTTCTCTCTTCATTAAATCTTTGCACTTTTGCAAAGCTAGATTATGCGCACTAGCAGGCCCTCCAACATGCCTATCTAGTCGATCTTGCTTGTTCCAACTGTTAAATCCTTTTCCAACAAAAGACTCACCGCTTCCTTGTTTTCCAATATCTGGTCTAAAAAGATAGCAACAAAGACAAAACACTGAATCTTTTTCTATACTATATTCCAACCAATCTTTATACTCCATAAACCAATCTTCATTAAACTTTCGCTTAGCTCCTCCACTATCCCTCTGTGGAAATTTATGCGTAATTGGTTGACATGGTCCTTTCAATAAGTATGCTCTTCTAACCTCATCTCTAATATTTGGATGATACTCATATATTTTTCTTCTCAATTCAGGATCAACGGGTAAATTTTCCAAGCCAATATGTGGTTCACTAATATTCAAACTATTCACAATATTTGTAGAAGTGGGCGGCTCTGGAGTTTTTCTTTTGTAATATTTATACATCTAAAATATATTTTAAAAAAATAAAAATACATTAAAATAAGATAATTCTACAAATAATAAAAAAGTAGACTCTTTTTTACTCTCTTCAAAATAAAAGACAAAAAAATAATAAGAAATAAATTACCTTGTAAATTCTTGAGTCGAAATAAAGCTGCTGGTACGGCGGACTGGTACTGCTGATGAAGAAGCTCTTGTCGCACTACTGAAATATTGTTACTAGTAGTTGTCCTAATTTGTATTTTTAAGAAACTAATCTTAATTCTTCTAATCTAATTCTAAGTTTAATCAAACAATGACATGGGCCTGTTATTTGAGCTCAACTATCATTTAACTTGGCCTTTTTGTATTTGTGGTTGAAAGTTGAAACCCTAAGGAGAGAGACAAACGGGAGAGCCGATCGATCGAGATGAGAGAAAAGAAATCAAAGGCGAAGGGTGCGGTTGCACGGCTTTGGCGCTTGACTGTGCAAGATTCGCGCGGCGGCAAGGCTGTCCAAGGGTGGTGGCCGCTGTGCGATGGCAAGAACAAGATTGTGCAAGCGGTGGCCGCGGCGCGGTGGCAAGGCTGTGCACAGGCAGCGGCTGCAGTGTGGCGGCAAGGATGTGCAAGGGGCCGCACGACATTTGTGGTCTGTGACAAAGGTACGAACAGTGCCTATCAATTTTATGGTGAATACAAATCTGGTTTGTCAAGTACTAACTATGCCTATTAATTTTATTTTTTTGGTAAAAATAGTAGTAAATTTTTTTTTCAGTGGGATCATTTGACCCCCCTGGGCTAACTGTAGATCCGCCATTGATTATAATATTTAACGGTGGCCATGCTTTAATATAATAGTTTCTCGACAGCTATGTTTTCATTCAACGAACCTCGTATAAACACAGTTAAGCCCCCAAAAAAATGAAAATAATAATAATAATTTATGACTATCTCTTACCTAATTTATACAAATATCATCTCTCATAATTTCTCCCTTATTTTATTTCAAAAGGTTGTTCGAATGGTCCATCACACACTATTCCCCTATTTAATTTAGGATACTTGTCACGACCCGTAAAATAAGGATCGCGATGACGTTTGACTTGTCTATTTTACTTTTAGTCAAACAAGCCTCGGCAAAGAAAAGTCAAAGTCGAAGGTTCAACATATTCTCTAAATAAAATAAAATTCAATAAATTTAAATTATACAAAATCTTGCCCAAGTACATCGGAGCGACAACTAAAGGGGATGAAAAATAACAAAATTTAATAACTACTGACTGAAAGAAATTGACTGAAGACTAGATCGCACCGTACCGAAAAGCTCACTCATTGCTAACTCAAACACCGTCGCTAATGAACGACTACTGATCTGAAAAGAAAATTTAAATTTTGAGGGTGAGTCAAAAGACTCACTCTATGAGTAAACAACTCGCTACGTATTTGGCGAGCCGAGTGGAGGATTCTTTTATTTAATTTATCACGTGCGGCTCGCTCACCGTTCGTACTTTTGTTGTGTACATAAGGGGTCAATTATAATTTAGTTTGAACATGTATTTCTTATATCACATCAGAATAGCATATGACAAATGCAACGTGTATGCGTGACAAGTATGAACTGCGTCATGAGCCTTTTTTGGCTAGGCCCTTTTTGGCCAAATGCAAATGCGTATGCGTGATAACCATGAACTGCGACGAAAGTCCTCTTTGGCTTGGCAATCGTCACTGCCGATCCGGATCATAAATCAGTCATATAACAAGCGCGATAATTCACGAAACAAGCGTCGCAGACATGATGCATATGTTTATGCACATGAATGAATGAATGAATACTCAATGTAACATTTCCACTCTTCCATGTGAGTATATATTATGAACGTATTATATCCATTATGCTTCATTAACATTCACATATTTAATTTTGTTCGAAAAGAAATACGAAGGAATTATTTACTCACCTCTTCTGATCCAACAATCCTTAAAGAACTTGAACAATAATAATGCTCCATTATAACCTACAATTTTACATTCTATAAGAACGACACAAAAGTCTAAAATCTTATCACTAATTTCTTAAAATAAATTGAATAGTCCAAATTTGGAAACTAATAACTTCATAACCAGACATAATTAGCTCACGATTTTTATACCGCTAGAAAGTTTGTCTCGAGCTAAATAATTTAGACACAAGAATCACTTAATTCGGATATCATAAACTCAAGTTTCAAACTTCAAAGTTGGATGGCTGAGCTGTCAATTCCAACATACAGGTTTGAACCTCTAACTTCGGAACATTAGTTCTTCCTAACCAGGTGGAATTAGAAAGCATGCTATATATCTCTAGAAACTACGTTTTACATAAAACAAGTTTAAAGAAAGAATCACTCAATTCCAATATCAGAATAGGGAGAAATCTTCATCCAAAATCAGTGGGTAAAGCTGTCGAAACCAATCAGACAGTTTTTCTACTCCTACCATTTCACCCAATTATCTCATTACTCCGATTGAACTAGATTTTGAAACTTATACGGTTAGAAAAATCTTTTTATTTAGAACAACTTAGAATCAATGACTACTATATATTGTTAACAAAAACTCAATTTATAGCTACGCAAAAGCAGGTGGTAAAGATGTGCGCACTTTAAAATTAAACAAATTGATGGCTGCTGTTCTACGAAATGCTGCTGTTGCTGAAGAGGGAGAACGAGCATGGTGAGACAGGGAACAACAATTGTAGTGATTATGGTTCTCGTCATCTCATCATCGCTCTGTTTTTTTTTATAGCGCGGCTCCATCCGCCCTTTAGGGATCAGCGCCAAAGCCTCCCTCCGGGGCCAGCGCAGCCTCGACCTGACAGCGCTCCGCACATTCTTAGCTTCCATCTAATTTCATTGAATTGGAAAATCTGGAAACAAACCTAAATGGAGTGACTTGAAGCATTTGGGTGATGGAGATGAAGTTGGGAAGGTGATGGAGAAACGATGGGCAGGCAGTGCTGCTGCCATGTCACTTTAGGGTTTTGCATTCTCAATTTTATTTTAAATTTTCTTATTCTACAGCCCAGCCCAAATATTCTCAACTAAAATAATAAAATTGTTTTATTATGTACTCCTCTCTAGCGAATTTTTTTATTCACTTTTACTTGTCGCTTAATAATTTTCAATGCGTATTTAATGTCAACAACTACCTTAAAATGTCAAACATTAATCACTTCATTATCATATTCAATAAAAAATATTCTCCACTAGTAATCATCTACCGATTTTATTTTTTGCACGAATTTTTTTATAAAAACATCAACCATCCATTCATTAAATTTGTTCAACTGTTAATATTAACTTCACCTTAATCTACTCAAATTAACATTAAACGGACGGAAGGGAGTAAATATTAATGGGTAGCGTTAGAATATATACTCCACGAAAATATCACCATGATCATGGATCCACGAGTCAATTATTAACATGTGGCGTGCACTTGGCCGACATGAGAGCTGCTCGTGCATTACATAAGTCCCTCATCGCACATCTCCAGCTAAACAGGCACATTCTTCAAACACATGCATCATAAGAAACACCAAAACCAGCTAGCTCCTCCAATTAATGGCTGACGCTACTTGCTCCAACTCCAACCAGCAGACTCCTGGTCAAAACCTGCCCAACGATGATGATGATAAGAACGCCTTCATCTCAGCTTTACCAACCCAGCCCGGATGGATTTCACGTTCGCTGAAGCAGTATCAAGGCTTCTGGCTCGACGAGCAACTTATTCCTGTCATCTTATCCCTCCAGCAAAAGTTCCGCGGCAAGCCTGACCACATCGTCCTCACCAGCTACCCCAAATCAGGCACCACCTGGCTCAAAGCTCTCCTCTTCTCCATCACCAACCGCTCACGCTATCACGCAGCTGATGCTGCTGCTTCTGATGGTAATGGTAATAACCCTCTGGTGTCGTATAATCCGCATGTCTGTGTTCCGCGTCTGGAGCGGTACGCTGAAAATAACGTGGATGATCCGAATCCGGATCAAGTCCTTTTCAACACGCACCTCGCGTACTCACTGCTCCCCAAATCCATGATCCACTGTGGATGTAAGATCGTGTATGTGGCCAGGGAACCTAAGGACGTACTGGTATCATTATGGCACTTTGCGGTTAAGTTGAGGGGCAAGGACGACTTACTGCCATTGACCTTCAACGAAGCTTTTGACATGTTTTGTAATGGAGTTTCAGATTTCGGCCCTTATTGGGACCATGTCATGGATTACTGGAACGCACACTTGAAGTTTCCTCATAATTTTTTTTTCATCACATATGAAGATTTGATGGAAAAACCTGTCTTTAATGTGAAAAAACTTGCTCATTTTATTGGGCAATCATTTACAATTGTAGAAGAGGAGCGTTGCATAGCAGAGGAAATCGTATCTTTTTGCAGTTTTGAGAAGTTGGGTAGTTTGGAAGTAAATAAGACTGGAACCATGTCACCGGTAGAAAGAGTCAGTCATAAAAAATGAAACATTTTTTCGAAAAGCTCAAATTGGGGATTGGAAGAATTATCTGACTGACGATATGAGGGAACGCATAGATGAAATCACTGGCCAAAAGTTCAAAGGTACAAGCTTATTTGATTCGATTGTTCCAGCTTCATAATATATATCAAAGCGTAATTACTTGATCCCTCATGTTTATTTGCAATTCTATCGTGATGCAATCTATGTCAGGCGAACTGTTCAACAGCCAAACTATCAATGTTGTATTTTTTAAAAGTTTAAACACACATTCGATTATCGAGAGATTGGATTTTAGATGCAGAAACTAGCTACCTCATAAATCACTTTTCACTTTTTTATCACTAGGCTGCACCAATATAGATTCGCTCGTTCTTAATTTTTTATTTTTCTCTGTAATGAACAAAATATAAAAAGATTAATTTAACTTTTATTTTGATTATTTTTGTCAAGTTTTAAAAATTTTGTAGCAAAGTTGAAAGTGCAAGTTCATAGTTAATAGTTCATCATATTACTATTCAAAGTTCAGAGTGAAAACAACATTTATTTACTCTTAACTTTGTTATGATTGTTTATGGATGAACTTTAAATTTTTCAGCAGCTTTTTTTAATGAAAAAACCTAATCTGTCCTAATATATGATATCTAAAAAATTAAATCTCAAGTAAATGAGATTTTGAAAAGTATTGGTTACGTTTTTATCATTTTATAAGATTTTATAGTTCATTTTGAAGTTTGTTCTAGCTACAGTAAAATATAGAGTTCATACAGAATAAAGTTCATAATGAACCATGAACTTTGCAGTTTCCATTTTCAAAAAATTATTGAAACATATCCAAAACTATCTCAAATCAATGTGAAATTGAACTTTATATTTTTTATATTTGATTTTAAACTTTGATATTTTTATAAGATATTTATATAATTGTATAAACTAATTTGAATGAAATGGAAATATAATAATGTTAATATATGCTTTGGTATCCAGACATACACAGTCCGCCTGGGTCGGGAGCGAGTATGTGGACCTTGAACATTCTTCAGCTAGCTTTCGAATTTTTTCCATGAGCACATGATGAGAATTATTAAATTGGATAAAAAACATACTTAAAACAAATGAATTGGGTCATATCAGATCTTCTGGTTTTGGGTTTCCTAACTTGAGATCGGCTACGGAGCTGCTCCCATTTGGGTCGGCGCCATTTTTCTAAACCCATGGAGCAAAGTTATCGCGGTAACTCATACTTCCTCAAGAATCAAATACATACCCCTTAGCTAGGTCTCACGAGTTAGTCCTTGTGCCAAGTAGATCCTAGGCCACGCATTCGCAGCATGGCTACTTTGGAATCGTGCGAAAGCTCTGAACTTGAAGAACAACGCTGCTACCTTAGGTTTCTACTTATTTATTTGGAAGGTGAATCCTCGACTTTATGATACAAAGTTAGGCCAAACGGATACTAATGCACGACTCATTTGCTATTGAGTACTATTCCAATTCTCTGACCACAATCATTATCTGGCAGCTCCTTTGTGTGGAATACTTGCTCTTTCCTCTGATGAGGTGATCAGATCAAAGCAGAAACCCACGAGTTCAACAAAGCCGCAAACAAAGTTAGTGTTGTCTGTAGGCATCTTTTGCCAAAAAAATGGAGTGATCTTTGTGTCTCAGGCTGCGAACAATCATACCGTTGTTTGCACTTCTATTTTTTAATTTTCTTAATACCAATTTGCGGTTGTAAGTGTTGTTTTAATTTTGTTCTCATAAAGAGTAGTCTTGATTTTTATTGTATGAATTATTGGAAGAAATACTTGAATTTGGAAAAGAACACTCAAACTTGAAAGTGAGAATGTTGGTAGAGATTTGATTTTGGAAGAGATAACTTTCAGAGAACAGAGAGATTTTGTATTTGTGATGGGATGGTTTATATGTGACAAGACACCTCTTATTTATACTACTTATGGGAGGGGTCTAGCATTTCCAACCTCCCACTTCAATCTAGCACAAGCCTACTACATAACCCATCTAGATCAGCTCAATCAACTTACTATAAACCCAATCAGTAACCTAATATTAAGCCCAAATCAAATTTATAATTCAACATCCTCCCTTAAACTTTATTATAACTCCGAGCATCTTTCGCAGCTTCACA
Source organism: Kalanchoe fedtschenkoi (assembly GCA_002312845.1). Lineage (NCBI taxonomy): Eukaryota > Viridiplantae > Streptophyta > Magnoliopsida > Saxifragales > Crassulaceae > Kalanchoe > Kalanchoe fedtschenkoi. The sequence continues at coordinate 413,798 of NQLW01000037.1, read as the reverse complement.
AATGTGTTCTGCTTGAGTGGCTTGGTGAAGATGTCTCTGCTTGATCTCGAGTCATCTCATATTGCAAGCTTACTTTTTTTCTTTAAATGCATTCTCTAATGTAGTGGTAGCGGGTGTCAATGTGCTTACTTCTCTCATGGAACACCGGATTCTTCACTAGAACAAGTGCAGATTTATTGTTAACTCCTATCTCCTTCAGCTCCTTTTGTGGCATGCATGTTTAAGTCCTTCAAGATATATTTTTTAGCCAAACTGGGTGGCAAACATCGGACGTTATAGTAAAACATATTCGGCTTCACATGTTGAAATTGGCACAGTCGGCTATTTCTTTGATATCCATACGAAGGCAATGTTGATTTTTTTATAACACATATATATCTTTAATCATGTTTGAGTTTTAATCACGTTTCAAATCAAAAACGTGATTGAAAATAAGTAAGATGACTGCGTTTTATTATAAGACAGTATTAATCACATTTCATTAAGACAAACGTGATCAATACTATAAGCGAAACGGTAGTGTTTCATAAATGTGTATTTTTAATCATGCTTCAAATAAAAAAAATGTGATTGAACATTGAATAAATAATCACGTTTTTTAAACACAAACGTGATTAATAAACTACTTGATTTTTAATCACATTTACTTAATCTAAACGTGATAAAAAATTCACTTTATAATCACGTTCGTGATTAAAGATATAAGCAAAACAACATTGTTTTATAGATGTGTGATATTAATCACGTTTGCCATTAACAAATGTGATTAATATACTACATGTGTTTTTAATCACGTTTTTTAAAGTAATCGTGATTATTGATTGTGTCTTTCATCACGTCTCCTTCACAAAACGTGATTAATAATTTTTTTAGTCACGGTCCGTTCAACTATTAAAGTTGATTGTAAATGTGACATTTCTCTAATCACGTTTGTTAAACAAAAAACGTGATGAGAAATATTAATTTTGATCTATAAAATGTGCTCAAATAAGTTTTTAGTCATGTTTTTTAATAACAAATGTGAATAAAAATACATTTAAGTTGTGTGAACGTTGAACAAGTTTATGAAATTTTGATTTGAAATGAATTTTGCAAATCCACCATATATGATTTTCACATACTCATGTACTTCATATATATATTCAATATGAACATTTCAATCTTTCAACTCAAAAGAGGTTAATGTTGATGATCTTGTTAAAAGACGTATGTGAGGAAAATAATCCTATTTTATTTGATCACCAAATGGTTCAATTCGGTTTCTGATAGAAAAGTCAAACCGAACCGTTGGTTTTTGGTTTTTGATAAAAAAATCAAATAGAATCAAACCACATGATTCGATTCGGTTTGGTTAATTTTTTTGATGAACTTTATTGACTAATTTAACTACTAAATAGTAGAATTTACATATAAATTTTAATTTTGTTTAGATAGATTCTGTGAAAGGAAATTAAAAACCTAGCCAATCCATATTAGTCATCGGTTTTTTAAAATTTGAAACCGTCACCGAATCACTAACATTACATACCGACGGTTCGGTATGATTTGATTCGATTCGTCGGTTTATCGATTTTTATTTGCACTCCTAAAACATATAGTCCATTTGAACTTCTCGTAATAAAAGTTATTTTTATGTGATCTCAAATTTGGGTTATTTCATATCTTCTCGCTTATACTAATGAATGATTAGAACTATTAACTATTACTGTAAATAAAAATTCAATTTTAATTTAATAATTAGATTAGATAGATAATCACACACTATGATAAGAAAAAATAAATTTTACATAATTAGCACAGCCAGTAGAATACTCTTAGATAATTATATATAATTTATCACTTAATTAAACTTATTTAATCATCTTTTGTATTTGAAATTATCGAAGACCGAAATAAGAGGTTGGCCTGATAATATTGAGTAGTTTGTTTACCCTGTAACTTTACTGCATATTTAGGAAATATTAGTATCATCACTCTTTGACTAGTATTTGTGAGTTACGAAGATCGGAATCGGGAAACAACACAATATGAAATTGATTGTAGTCAATAATTTGCTGCGTAAGGACACCGGAAGTTGAACTTGTAGTAAATTATTGAGTGATTAATATTTAAAATTGCATGTTACATTGTGGATGATTATTTGTGCTTCAATATTACATGAGAGTTTGCATACAACTGAAGTGAAGTAGACATTTTATGGTGTTTCCATAATTTGAATACAAATTCCCTTTCGCAATTGCTTTGTTTTGTGAAGTGCTTACTTTAGTTCAAAATTATTCATCTAGGATTAAATATTCATTAATTTGGATATTAGTACATCTGACAAGCTTTACTTGCTCATATGGGCTCGACTCAGACTGTTCGAATATAATTGACTTGCAACTGATCTTTGAAACATATCATTAACAGATATATATGATAAAAAACATGCACTATCACATGCTTTTGCATCAGACGAATGGGTCATAACAGAGGCATCAATCCTTCATGATTTCTTATGCCACCGAGACCCCCGAAATTAGACACTACCTCCCGAACTATTCCCAACCACCTCCGAAAAATATCTCCTGAAGTCCTTGATATGCCCCCGAAATCTCTTTTCCTCGACCTATCCTCGTGTGTCCCCAAGCAATAAAAATAATTCCCAAAATAGTCATAAAATGTGTCCCAAAAAGTTACGAAATGCACCCAAAACTGTCAAAAAAAATTCGGATGCCCTTCCCAAAACATTGTGGTCGAAAAAATAAAAAAAATTGTAAAATTTATAAATGGTTATTACTTTAATAAGATAAAGTAGTAATTCAACTGTTAAGAAGTGATGTTAATGATCTAAAAAAAATTAATTGAGATTTAAGAAAACTAAAAAAAGGATTTTCTGATTCAGATCTTAGTTCAAACTTATTAAATGGATAAATATGGCACAAATTTGAGGCATAAAACTACTATAATTATAATAACATACTTTACAATCACTTCTGGGTGATATCAGTAGTTTTTTGTTTATTTTTATAGTTTGGACGACAAATTAAAATTGGTTATATAGTTTCAAAATATTCCCTTATGTTTATGTTGTCTTTATATTTAGTTATTCGATAAATTTAATCATATTTTTATATATTTATTATATGGTTGAAACTCACATTATTTTAAAAATTTATTACAATGAACATTCTGATTAGTGATTAATTTTCACACTCATAAGTAAAATTCAAAATGTATAGTATCTGTCTTATCTTTTCGGTATTAAAGGAAGCATGACTTTTAAGTACATGAGATAAAAACTAGTGCGTTCAAAATCAATTGATTCCACACTAAAAATTAATTGACAATGAGTGGGAGAGTCCAACTATACTTATAGGTTAGTGTTTGAGCTCAATGGACAATGTGAGATACAGTTCCTCATATACTCCAGATTGGTTTATGCAGGGGTATGGCTAAAATCCGCTCTAATACCATGTTAGTTAGTTGATTCCACACTCAAAACCAATTGGTAATGAGTGGGATAGTCCAACTATACTTATAGATTAATGTTTGAGCTCAATAGACGATGTGGGATACAATTCCTTATATACACCAACAACGTAAGTTTACTCTAATCTAGACAGCATATTTAGAATGACTTTCACACTTCGACATGTAACCGTTTTCAAGTCACCTTCTCCTAAATTGCCTCTCTCGAGTGGTGTTCACTTAGAATTGCACTGAGCGGTTTCAGTCTTGATTTCTAATTAAGTAACTTATTTTTAATTAAATCATGCTTCCATGTTGACTCTCAATAAGTTATTGAGTGAACCCTTGTACTTAGGGTATCATTTTATTATTGAGTATATGGTTGTATTTACACATCCAATCATCAACTTCAGTTGACACATCACATTCAGTCATTGTTTTTATCTAAATCATGGCTTTGGAATCTATGGAAATGGAATAATCTTGTGTAGAGTTTGAATATAATTGAATTGAATTGATACAAAAAATTAATGACTTCAAGCTCCAATGAAATTTCATCTGGGCGATTTCTAAGAGGTTCAAAATTCAAGACACTATTTTCAATAAAATAGCTGATTATGAAGCCAAATAATGCAACATAGAATCAACGAAAATTTTGGGTGAACTATGTGGATTGTGGATATCGTCAATAAGAATGAGTCATTACGTAATACGTAGTATTTTGAAAAGTCAATGTGACACATGACGATTCATCATTGATTTTGAAGTTTTTTAGATTTTTCAAGACACTATGTGACTGGTTAAAGTGTCATGTGACGGCTTTTTATTGATGTGTCCACAATCCACGTGATGAACTGTGGACATCGTCAATAAGGACCCGGTCACGTGACACTTTGAAAAGTCAAAGTGAGATGTGACTATTCATCATTGGTTTTGAATATTTTTTTTACTTTTCATCATGTCATGTGACTGATCAAACTGTCATGTGAAGATTCACCAGTGGTTATGAATTTCTTTTTATTTTTCAACGCGTCATGTGACTAGTCAAAATGTCACATGATGGCTCTTATTAATTTGTCTAGAATCCACGTGATCGACTGTGATGATTAACATTGATTGTTTCAATATTATTCCATTGAAATTGAGAGATTCTTAGAGCCATATTAAATGGGTCTAGTGCTATTAGTTTTTTAAGATGTTAAAAAATTAAAATAATATGTGATAAACATTAAAGAATATTTTTATTATTTTGATTTCTCCATTCTTAGGTCACGAACAACATTAAGTATGTCTTAACGTCTTTAAATCATCTAAAAGATTTGACCGTCAGACATGCGTGGAACCTCTGCCTTAACTATAAACCGGTCCCAAAAAACACAATTCTTCGGATTCCAAAAAAATCTAACCGTATCGGTTTAAAATCTCTCAAATGATCCATGCCCCATTGCATTCAATTTTGCAAGCATCAGCCAAATCAATGTAGCTTTTTGCACTAAGTGATGACACAGTCTCATTCATTCGGAATCCTACCAAACATTTACATACAGGCTGCTTCCATACACATAAATAGCTCCTGCTTCAAGATGAAAAACACCCAGCATGGCCTGCTCGATGCCAACTATGTACATTCCACCTTTGGTTAAGCTTCTCATTATCTACAATCCAATCTCACTTCTCACTCTGACAGTTCCGTGAAAATCGAGCTGTCACATTCAGACTCGAGATCCTCGAACCCCCAAAACTCCCCTCTTCCATCTTCCTCCTCCTCGGGCATTTTCCACCTCTCCTCATCTACGCAGTCACCGAATATAACCTCCAGTACCTGCCAGTTCCAACCAAATCCAGTTCAGTTCATCCACAAGACCTACTGAATATATAATCCAACCAATCTGCGAATTTTCCTATGAGCTCATATTGTCTGACATACAGATTTTTTTTGTTTTGTTTTTTTTCCGTAACTTGCTTTAGTTCAGATACGCAGCAACCTTACACCACGTTTGCAGCTGTCTATTACAGCTCACGCTCTACTCTCGTGGTGTCCAAGAAAGTAACAGGCGATAGCCTACTCGAGCAATTTTAATCTCAAACTTGCCTCGAAGTATATGCCAAGTCACTGAGTTTAATATTTTGCTAAGCTTATAATTTAGCTAATCATTCAATTAGATGATGTTAATGCTAACTTATATATTTTAAGAGATTTGGCTCAGTGTTATAGCTCAGATGGAGACGTGTGAAAAGTTGGTTTCAATATTTTTGGTGAACATTTGTCAGTAATATTATTTATCTCAGTATTATTAATATAGTGATGGTATTATTTGGTGTTGGCTATTAATTATACCGAAATCTAATTTTCTACAAGAAACTTCATAAATATAATTAATATTATACTTCTCTTAATGCATCCTACCAAACATGCACTTAAAAGGGATCAAATTGGGCAAACAGACAGCCATCCATAATTACCTGATTTATAATGTTGAAGGCCAGTTAAATATCAACTTAAATTATACAAAATGTTATTAATTAATTTAATGGACACGTGTCAAATAGGAGGTGATTTATAGGAACAATACTATGTTATTTTGACTTGCTGTTATTAGCTTAGATGTACTGGATCTTATTTTTTTTAAGTGCTGACTTATTGAAGATTGCAGGATAGGAAAAAACAGGACAAGATGGAAAATTGAGCAGCTAGCTACCTCGCTCATGGTAGGCCGCCATGCCGCTGACACCCGGATGCAAAGAGACGCAGCAAATGCAAGATTTCTCATCTGCACAGCATCAAACTTATCTGCGAGCTTCGGATCAATCAGCTTGTCCAGGTCGCCTTGATTCAACAATGGCCGAGCCTGCAAAATAACAGCGTGTAAGAAAAACTGTGAATTCATTGGCTCGGAGAGGTTTGTGACAGTGTGAGTTTGACAGGGTTTTAATGTGGATTACCCAGCTGTGGAGGCATTGATGAGTTTCGTAAACTGGTTTGCGGCCAGAGATGATTTCAAGTACAAAGACTCCGAACGCGAACACGTCAGTCTTCTCATCCACGATCCCATGCATAAAGTACTCCGGAGCCAAGTACCTGCAAAACCATGTGCGGTGTTAATTTAGGGGCAATTCGAGGCGAATCATTCAATTCAATGATTACCCAAATGTGCCTTCAATTGGAACAATTGAGTGATGAGTCCACTGGGACGGCAGCCATTTCGCCAGCCCAAAGTCCGATATCTGCGCAAACCACACATCAACCAAACTCAGCTACGCATATGATCGCAGGTGAGCTAAGGCAACGGATGGATAAGAGTTTAATACCACACCTGCGGCTCAAAGTCATCGGTGAGCAGAATGTTGGGCGCTTTGATGTCCCGATGAATGATCCTTCTCTGGCAACCCTTATGCAAGTAATGCAGCCCTTTAGCGGTTCCTACAGCAATCTTGTACCGCGTTTTCCAGTCGATTGGAGGCAGCTTATCATCTGCATTTCAAGCAAAGAAGCCTCATTTGGCGATTTGGGATTTAAGTCCAAAAATGCTCAACAAAATCATCCAAAGTTTAGTCCATACAAAGACATACCATGTAGAACGGAGGCGACGGAGCCTCTGACGGAGAACTGGAAGATGAGATAGAGGCCATTGTCGAGGCAGCAGCCAAGAAGAGATGAGACATTGGGATGGCAGACATGTCCCATTGTCCCAATCTCAGTTAAAAACTCTTTCTCCTTTCTCTCATCATCCGCACAAGCTTTCGTCAATCTCTTCACTGCAATCGCTTCACCGGTTCTTAGCTTTCCTCTGTAAACCTCGGCATACCCACCTCTCCCGACCACATTCTCTACAACCCCAGATCAAAAAACACAGACAAAATGAACAAATTTGAATCAAGATCGCAGCAGAAGAAAGCTGGGGCTGAAGACAGCGCAGAACCTGCGATGAACCCATCGGTAGCCTCGAAAATCTCGTCAAAGGAGAAACATTTCCAGGTGGGTTTTTGAAAAAAATCCTGAAAGTCGGAGACTTTTGACGAATCGCAACGACCCATAACCGCCATCTCCTCGTCGAAACGCCGCCGTTTTATGGAAAACAGCCGCTTCAAGCTGGTCGACCGCATGAACTTCATCTCCTTAACACCTCAAAAACCCAGACCAAGAAACGAAACACAGGCTGCAATGGCGGGTGTGGAAGAAGAAGTTAAGAAGCTTCTTGCCCTCTGCAGCAGCTTCCTCTAATCAAGCTTGTGTGTCAATTTGAGCGAGGAGGATGAGAGCGCTTCCAGCACCTCCCCTATATGGTTCTCCAGTTGGTACTGAGCGGTTGAGACTTGAAGCTTTTCTCCCCCATCTTTTTGTTCTCTCTTTCTGCCATTAATTATCATTTAAAGCTGTGCACTGATCTGTTTTTTCTGTTTGATTTATTGGGTATTTTTTTTTTTGAACCAAACTTGTGGTATTCTATTCTACCACTTCATTGCAATCCAAATCCAAACATATTGACTCAAAATTGTTTCAATGATGAACTACTAAAAAATTGTTATAATAAAATAATAATAATAATTCAGATTAATTTAGGATGCAATATGAACTTCTACTCCACCATGCACATACTTCTACTGGCCAATAGCAGATTTCAACATGCGCGTACTTGCACTAATCAATAGGAGATTCACGTAAGCGGCAAAGATTATTGCCGACAAAATCCATACTAAGAAAGGTCAAATGTCTCAATTAGAGAGAAAGCCATGCAATCTTTTCATTTGGTGTGGGATAGTTACACTCGTACCACATTCAAGTTAATAAAGTTCGATTATGAAAATCTACGAGAGTGATAGATAGATTAAGAAACACTAACCTCATAATAATAAATACATGTTACACATGTTGTGGTATTAGTGGCGGAGAAATGGGGTGTATTAGGGGAAGTCGCTCCCGAATTCAATTCAAAATATATTTAATCGTAGTAAAAATAAAACTATTTATAATTCAATTAGTTTTTATTTAAATCCTTCAAAAGTTATGATTATTTGTTTTTGCATCCCAAATATAAAATTCTAAATACTATTATTGTAATTTGCACAAGGCTACATGCCACTGAAATGGAGGTTTCTAGCTTCATGACTTGCTATGCTGTTTGGTATGCATTGGTTAGGTCTATGAGTGAATACTAAAAGAAAAGAAGAAGCACTTGTGTGGTGTGGCTTGTTCCTTGTATGTTTCTGTTTCTTCCCAACTCTCAAATCTGTCTGTCTGATCATCTACTCTCCTTAACCCCTCCACTGTTTATGATGTCTTGGACTTGGAATGCCATGCTTGTTTTGAACTACTTACTTAATCACTTGTTTCATGTTAATCTTTTGGAGTCATCTTTGTGCTCAAAGATGCTTCACAATGTTCCAATATACAAGTGGGTGTTCTTTTCTTGAGTGACTTCTAACCTCGTAACTTTTTTCTGTTGATATCGAGCGTAAGTTATTCCATTGTGCAAAATGTGGGTTCTAAGTAAGCATCTACAAAAACATTAAAGTTACAAGAATCGAGTCAATAAATTCTAACATTTTTTTTTCGATTGAGAACTGGAATGAACTGAGCTGAACTGGACTAGCTAAGTAAGTTTCAACTTAAAAGAATAGACTGGAGTGATTGAATACATCACAACTCATAGGGGACGAAAATGGGAGATACTGGGTGAGGTGTGAAGCTGGGGACAAACTGGGGGAGGGCAGTTTGAGTGGTGGATGAATATCTATCTGATCATTGTATGCCTCACGGACAGCTCGTTATGGTGACCACTTAAACATCACAGATTTTGAATCTCTCTCACAAACTTCATTGTCGTCTTTGTTGTTGTGCGTGTTCAAGATCAAGTGTCACGTGCCTTGGAAGAGCCCAAGATTGAGAAAGGTGCAAATCAATGCATATATATATATATATATATATATATATATATATATATATATATTGTTTTTAATTTTCTTTTATATTTAATATATGTTTGATATTTTAACATTATATTTTCATGGATATTTTGTTTGCGAATAAGTTTTCGGATTCTCTCTTTAAAGTTTCACTATAAATTTTGAGGATGCAAATATATATATCCCTCCCCTAGAGTGTGGATCAGTTGAGAACCTCCTTAAATTGAGAACCGTTGTGGACAAACGTGGACCAATCATTATTTACATGAAACAACAATGTATTAATTACATGGTTTCCTTTTTTGAGTTTATTTATTATTCTTTATTAATTATATGAGATTCATTTTTTATTTATTATGAAATAGATTTACTTGCCATTTTAAGATTTCGTTTTGTATTAATTTACCAGATTTTTTTGTCTAGATTCTTTTTCTAAGTTACAGATTTTTGAGGAATATGAATAGTGAACATTTTTCGGACTATATTTTTTTATATTTTTATAATTTTTTTGAGCAGTGAACCTCCATGTGGTGAACATATTTCAACAGTGAACCTAAGTAGTGAATATATTGATTAGTGATTTAAGCAGTGAACTCATGTTCACTATTCATATTCCTCAAAAATCTGTAAATTAGAAAAAGAATCTAGACAAAAAAAATCCGGTAAATTAAATACAAAACGAAATCTCAAAATGGCAAGTAAATCTGTTTCATAATAAATAAAAATGAATCTCATATAATTAATGAAGAATAATAAATAAACTCAAAAAAGGAAACCATATAATTAATACATTGTTGTTTCATGTAAATAATGATTGATCCAGAATTGTCCACAATGATTCTCAACTTAAGGAGGTTCTCAACGGATCCTTCCCCCCCTCCCCTATATATGGGTTTCACTGGAAACCTCAAATTTGGCGAGAATTGATAACTCAATCTTGACTGTTGGCTGAGAGGATCTAATGGCTAGGGATGGTGGACATGTGTCGTGCGTTGGGTGTTGGACACAGTGACGTGTCGTGTGTTGGGGGCGAAATGGGGAGAGTAAAAACACAATCTCTCTTCTCTCATACACACTCAAACCCACCCAAAGACAATCCTCTCTCTCCAACAAATTCATTTCTCTCTCCCCAAACCTATTTCTCTTTCAACCAAACTCATCTCTCCTTCTCCAAACCCATTTTTTATGTTCAAATCTGTGTTTGTGTTGTGTTTTGTTGTTTTTAGTGTTGTTTCTCTATTTTATGTGCTGTGTTTTCTAGGTTTTGTGGGTTTTCTGTGTCGTGTTATCAAGATTTTCTGGGTTTCTGGGTTTTCTGGGTTTCTGGATTTTGTGCGTCATGTTTTATGGGTGTAAATCTGGGTTTTCTGGATTTTGTATGTCTTGTTTTTTGAGTTTTTTGAGTTTTTTGTGTCGTGTTTTCTGAATTTTATGTGTTGTGTTTTTTGGATATAGATATGAGTTTTTTGGGTTTCTGAGTTTTGTGTGTCGTGTTTTCTGGGTATAGATCTGGATTTTATGGATTTCTGAGTTTTGTGTATCGTGTTTTTTGGGTTTCTGAGTTTTGTGTGTCGTACTTTTTGGGTATAAATCAGAGTTTTGAGGTCTTCTAGTTCATATTTAGTACTTTGGATTTTATGTGACTTGACTTCACCTTATATGAATTGACACATTTCTCTCAACACACAAAACACAAACACAAGAAAACACAAGATACGGACACAAAACACAAACATACATAATACAAGACACAAAAAAACATAAGAAACAAAACAAAAACACACAACACGGACAAAAAACATGACAAACTAAAATAACAAGAAACATCACACAACACAAACGTAAAAAAATATAAAAAAACACGAGACACAAAACACACAAACTTGAAAACCAGATCTGAAACACAAAAGGTCTAAAACTTTGTAATCAACCAATAAAATCCAAAAATTCTAAAAAGCACAGCAAAAAACCTAAAAATCCAGAAAACACAATACATAAAACTCAGTATACTAACCCAGAAAACCCAGATTTAAGAAACCGAGACAACACAAAACTCAGAAAACCCAGAAAATTCAGAAAACACGACACAGAAAACCTAAGAAATCCAGAAAACCCAGAAAATATGACAGACAAAACCCATAAACCACAGATTTACACCCAGAAAATACGACACACAAAACCCGGTATACCCAAAAAATCCACAAACCCAGATATACTGAACAAAAAAAAACCTAGAAAACACAACACATACAACCCAGAAAACTGTGAAAACACAACACACAATCCGAAAACCCAGATTTACACTCAGAAAACACAACACATAAAACCTAGAAAATTCAGAAAACCCAGAAAACACGACACAGAAAACCTAGAAAATCCAAAAAAACCCAGAAAACACGATTCACAAAACCCAGATTTACACCAAGAAAACACGACACACAAAATCCAGTATACTCACAAACCCAGATATACTGAACAAAAAAAATACAGAAAATCCAGAAACCATAACACACACAACTCAAAAATCCAGAAAACATAATACACAACCCAAAAACCCAGAAATCCAGAAAACACAATCCACAAAACCCAGTATACCCAAAAACTCAAAAAATACAACAACAACATGCAAGAGAAAGTTTGAAGTTTTAGTGTTTCAATGAAGATGGGTTTCATAGGTTTTGGGAGATGAGAGGCGATGATATGAAAGTGAGTGAGTGGAAATGGGGTTGATGGGTTTTGAGAGAGAAAGTTGAGTGGCTTCCACTCACTTTCTTTCTCACATGGAAAGTTGGAAAAACAACTTTCCAACAAATTTTTTTTGCCCAAAATACCACTCAACTCACTGTTCTAGCAAAAAGTAAGATGTGATAACCACCATTGGATTGAAATGATCCTAAGGCCAATACGCGGTTCTCAGTTCTCACATGAAAATGGGGTTCCCAAACCTTTATATATATATATATATACATATATATATATATATATATATATGTGTGTGTGTGGGGGCGGATCATGTGAAAACCTGTTTGCATTTGTAAACTGTGAACCAAATCTGATCGTTGATTTTCATAAAATCAATGCACCAGATTTAATTGAATATTAAAGCTAATAATTGACATTAACAAACTAATTGGTTGATGATGAGATAAAATAGGTAACATATCTCATCCCATTAATTTAATTTTAAATAACTGGCGAATCCTACTAATCACTCCTCCCATTAACCAATTTATCACGCGCCCACGTTCTCTTCTGTGTAAGCCACGATGCGAGGAAAAAGAGAGGTGGACCTTCCGCCGTTGAAGCTGTCGTTCTCGGGAAGATTTGGTTTTTTTTTTCGTGGCAACCGAGAAGGAGATGCACCACCGACCTTTCCTCTACTGAGTCTGCTGGTTTACTTTCGTTAATTAAAAGAAAATTGAAGAATTGCAGACGGTGGGTGCACAACACAAATGTATCGAAGATTTGGATTGTGCACCAAAATCAAACCATGGACTGATGTTAAATTGTGCACCAGTGCACCAAGATTGAATTGGTGCTCCAACATGTAAAATATTGACGATGTACGTTAAAATAATTGTTTGTTTATAACAAGTTTCATATATTTTTCTATCTTACATTGCTTAACTGTTCTTTTTTTGTTCACTAAGAATGCATTCCTTTTTATTTTTAGAGCATTCCCTTGCTGATTTCGTTCACCAACTCATGTTTTTAAATTCAATTATCTTAGTGCACCAAATCAGTTTTCTAGTGTGTTCAGTTGTGCACCACATATGACATAAATATAGAAAAACAAGTTTGTGCACCAAAAAGTTTAATGCATTCTGAAATTAAGTGACGTGGCGGGCGTTGTTGGGCTCATAGGGTAACATGAGAAGGAGCTGAAAATGCATATAGTTGTTATATTTCTTTTGCGAAAAGGTCGAAGTATGACATAAAACATTAAAAAAAGTTGTTTCATTCATAAGTGCACCATAGACACAAAACAAAAAATGATAATCAAATTGTGGCTAAATTCAAATGAAAATTTTAACTAATTGAAAATTAAATCAAAACAAAGTTGCTTCCATCATTTTTCCTTGTCAGAACAGTTCCTGCTGTCATGATTGACCATTTGTTTGCAAACTGCACACTTTCTAGGCGTGCACCAAAATCCAAATGCACCAGAAGTTGCATGAGTTATACATGGTCTTCCACATTGTTTTCAGAACATTGGGTTTCATTTGCGTACACATCATTCATGAAGAGGCTATCATTGCTTCCATCACTACCTTGAAATGCATCTAAAAAATGAAAGCACCAAAAATATCGGTGCACGGGAAGTTACTTGTGAAGCATGAAAAAACAGCATTCAAATAACACATACAACACATACTGGAAAGGTACTGAAAAATATCCAGACTTAGCTATTGATATTAAAATAACAGGACTATATGCCAGAAAACTAACAACAAAACTAAAATACATTAACCGAAAAAATAAATTGAATGCATGTAACATACAAGGTTGGTGCACCGGCAACAAAAAATTGAATGGTAAAAAACAACTATTAAAATAAAGGAACAAAACATGATTAAAAACTGAGAACAACACATAATATAGCTAATGAGAGTAAAGGTACATGATCCTAAAACAGCTGCCGGAAAACTAACGTAAAAATAAAATAGGAGGAGAACTAAAACCAAAACAGATGAACAGTAAACCGATTATACTATGAAAACTTACCTGTCGTAATGTCGTCCGATGAATTCAAGGAAGTCGACATCGGTAGGCTGATAGAGCAGCGGCGCGTGGAATTGTACGTAGAAGAAAGAGAAAATCCGACGATTATATTATGTTACTCATAAAAGGAAATCAACAACCTTTAAGGATATGTATAAAATCAAAATCAGCTATAAATAAAGGGATATTAAATAAGGCATCTTTAAAATATTAATGGATAAATATTAATGATTAAAATAATTAAATCTCGAATAAAATCTAATCGTAGGATCAAACGAGATCAAGAGCTATTATTGGTTCACAGTTTACAAATCCAAATTGGTTTTCATTTGATCCACATTCTATATATATATATATATATATATATATATATATATATATATATATCAAATATATGAATATATATTAAATTAATGAATATATGTATTAAGCTGATAAACAATGTATCATATTGATGAATATATGTATTAAATTAATTAATATACATATCAAATTCATGAATATATGTATTAAATTGATGAATAGTGTATCAAAATGATGAATATGTGTATTAAATTGATGAATAAATGTATCAAATTGATAAATGACTTTTACTTGCTCATGACGTCCTACGTGATTTCGGATGAAGATGCAAGAGAAGTTTGTGTGTGGGTCAATAAGTTGAGGTTTCCAGACAGTTACATATTGAACATTGTTGACTCTGTTGATGTTGATGGTCATATGTTGATGAGCAATAAAAATCATGACTGACATATTTTTTTGGAACGGTTAATGTCAGTCGGATTTCACTGCATGCTTCTGTATCCTGTTTGGACTACAATGTCTGTCTAAGCTCTATACATATTTCAGATACTTATGTGCTTCATCATTGTCTAGGGAAAGACTCCAACATATGAGCGTTGATGGGGGAAAATACACTAGTTTTAAAGCTCTATTTCATAGCGATTTTTGGTCATTTATGAACCATTTTACCTCAGTTTTTCTGATTTCTATGTTCATATAGAAAAATTTCCTAAAACTAGTGAAAAATGGAAAAGGAAGAGACTCGAAACAAAAATAGAGAAAAAAATCAAAGATATTGTGCAAGTCAACTTGTACTCGGTCGAAAAAACTCTAATTGACTAAGTAGACCCTTGGTTAAGTAGCTCTGACCCTTACACGATCTGGTGAAAATAAAGAAGAAACCTTACTCGGGCAGAGTAGAGGCATTTGTTGCCCCTTACTTGGTCCAAGTATAGAAAATGTCTGGCCTTCACTCGGTTTGAGTAGTATTTATTGCACCTTACTTGGTCCAAGTAGGCAATCGGTCTTGATTTTATCAGTCCGAGTATGCCTACTCAATCTGAGTACAACTTTTAGCCTAAGCTTACTCATTCCAAGTAACACATTCTAGGGTGCTTTAATAAGGGAATTCTTGGAGGAAATCGTCCCCCTCTTAAAGAGACCTTTAACCTCTGGTTTTCTCTCCCAATTATATAATATAAAAGAAACTCTTCTCCATATAACAACACAGAGACCACAACAAGAACATACACTCACACTCAAGCCAAGAAAAATTCACAACCCAAGAATGAGCATCTCTCTCTAGTTCTTGTAGTTTTCTTAAAAAAAGTTATGGTTTTCTTTAAAAACATGAGTGAGTTGTCTATTGATGTTCTAAAGGATCTACGGATCGTAGGGTATATTATATTCTTACTCAATCATGTTTCATTTATGAAGGTATTTTCTTATTATAATTGTCATGTAGTCTCTTTTATACACATGTTAGCATGCCTTGTCTTAGGATTAACATGTATTAATGATTGAGCATAGATTTTATATAATAGAAGAACATAGACATCTATCACCCTCTTTGGTCATACTGTTAGCCAACGAAAGCGAGAATTGGAAGGAGTTCATAGTATGATCCAGTTGTAGTCAATGGACATGGAAACTGAATGCGAGAATTGAAGATTGTCAAGAAAGTCAAGTAATAGTTGTCAAGTCAGAAAAATCCTATTCTTTATCCTATGGGCATCGAGCCAACGAAGATGAGAATCGGAGTTGCCTAGATGTCTAGGATATTTGTAGTCATCAAAGCTCGATAACCAAAGATGAGAACCAGAGGGTACCATGAAATGATGAGTAGGACCCTAACATCACTTTTATATGTAGTTAGGATGATAGGCATTTCATCATTCCGATCGGTGTCATACAATGAATCAATATTGAGAAAGATTGCATCAGCTAGCAGTCACATTAGGAAATTTTCTAGGAGGCGGATATTAACGATGAGGCTTGAGTGAAATAACCTATACTCATAAAATCTAGGCGTAGTAAGCAGATAACGTAGTAATTATTGCATGCAAAGGAATATGAGCCCTAGGTGAAGTAGAATGCTAGGAATAGTTCTTCTTTTGTGATTGTTAACCCCCTATCTAAATTATTTTAAATAGTCAAATTCATAGGCGATAGTGCCTTAGCCGCTCGAATAAGCCATAACTCCTTGGATTGATCCCATACTTACCTAACTATAATTTTTTTTTTACTATATTGAAGTCCACGTTAAGAAGATCTAAATATTGAACTGTCAAGGATTGTTTAGTTTCTTAAGGTTTTAATCAATACCAAGGGAATGACTTCATGATACTTTTAGTCAAGTGGTGAAACCAACAACAATGTTTTCTTTATGGCATAACCACATGGCTTTATTGAGTTTTTGAGTGAGAACAGTTATATGGCATAACCGCATGGCTTTATTGAGGATGCTTGGCCAAACGACGTGTGTAAACTTCATTGTTTAATGTATGGTCTTCTGTCAAACACCAAGGGAATGGTTTCATTGTCTCTTCAATTTTCTTATTTATATTCGGATTTGTGTGGGATCTCGCTCAGATATGTATTTAGTCATTCTACTCCATCCATCTATTCAGATGTTTATGCTTGTTTACATTAATGATTTTAGTGTCAACATGAGTCTCTTTGAGTCTGTGACCAAATTGATTTCATTTCGTTTATGATTTAGAGCTATTACACTTCTTTTTGGGCAATGAGACTCATTTCCACTCTTCTAATTTACATCTCTTATGACACTGATACATAATTAATGATATTCTGAGATAAGTTAAAATAACATGATTAAAACCTTTGTGGCCACCTATGACTGATGGCACTATCCTTACAATACCTTGCACTCACTCGGCTAGATACTACATTCATAATAATGAAATGTGTAAGTACATGCATTCACCAAAAACTATTCATTGGAGTGCTATAAAACACATCGTCCATTACTTGAAATCTGTTATCTCTCACGTGCTACTACCTACTTACACGGTCACCTAGAACACAACTTTGAGTATTGTTTTAGAGTGATTAAGTTTGGTTATCCTAATAATTGTCACACTAGTAGCACATTCACTATATATTTAAGTCAGAATTTGTGTTTTTGGGTGTTATAAGAAGTAAAAGACAGTTATCCACTCTTCGACTGAATCATAGAATAAAGTCATAGCCAACGATGCTGCTAAATGACAACGACGTCTCTCCCTGCAGAGTGACGTTGGCACTTTCTTTTTATCTCCTTTTATCCTCAGGCGTGATAATATTAGAATCGTTTGGTTAACTTCACATCATGTCTTTCATGAACTGACTAAACACTATCATTTTGTGCGCAAGATGGTATGTAAAATACGGTTTTTATCTACACAATTTCAACTCGTAGATTCTCTCACAAAGTGTTAGGCATAGCTCATATATAGGATAGAAGGGCAAATGTCGGAGCGTAGCGGAAAATACATGAATAATTTTATAAATAATCATCACCTAGGGTTACTATTGATACTCTCAATAATAAGTGGCAGTCGCTCATCACCCTGAGGACATAAACAAGTTGCCGAATCTGGTTAAATTCTTCTGTTCTTCGACTAATTCCTCAACACAGCCATTAACAAGTTCTCGCGTTTTGAATTTCTTGAGGACAGATTTTGAGTATATCACTCTTTAGCTTGTAGAAGGATATTAAATACAATTTGAAAGGAAATGAACTGCTGTCTTCTACGAATGTATTTAAGAATATAAAAATTCTTCCTCTATTATTGTGTTTAAGAATATCAAAGAATTTTTTCTACAAGACTCATCTACATTGCATAATACAAAAGAAATATGGGATTGGTGTATATAAAATATTAGTTTTGGACATCTATATATATAACAGAATAGGATTGGGAGTGTCGCGAAGCTCCCGGTCGGTTCGGTTCGCTCCCAATTGGTTCGGTTCGATTTGGTTGGTTTGGTTCGATTTGAAATCGGTCGGTTCGATTCGGTTTCGGTTCGGTTTTAGTTTCGATTTCAAATTCAAAAAATCTATGACTAATAATTTGGTTTGATTTTTAATTTTTCTCGAACTGGACCGATCCAAACTCGTCGGTTCGACGGGTACTCTGCTTGTTATTATATAAAAATATTGTACTTTTTTCATCTAAATTTTACCTTTATTTTTATATAAAAATAGGATAGAATGAAAAACAAATAAATAAATAATAATAATAATAAAAAAAAAAAAAAAAAAAGGGCCAATGCTGAAGTCAACTTTAGTTAAGGGTCAAAATATGAAATAACGATAATCGGAGGACCAAATTGCAAACTATAACAAAACGTCAACACGAACTAACATCCGGAGGAGTATAAATAAAAATTGATAAAACGAATCAAATTGATCCGAATGAATATATTGGTTATGTTTGAAATATTAGTGGTTCGATTATGATTTCAAATGTTGATAAATCGATGATTAATGGTTTGATTCTGTTTTAATTTTTTTAAACCGATCTGATTCAAACAGAACAAAATTAGGATTTTATATGAAAAATTTTCTATTTAGTAGTTAAATAGTCAATAAAGTTTATCAAAAAATTAACCGAACCGAATCGAACATGTGGTTTGATTCGATTTGATTTTTTAAGACTAGCGGTTCGGTTTCAAACTTCTCAAACCGATTACTAACAATTTAGTTCAATTTTTTATTAAAAACCGAATCGTTACACCCTATCTCATTATTCCATGTAAGCTTGCGTCCATTTAAAATATATTTGATGTAAAAGAAAATGGGTTTTAGATACACGAAAGTGGTTTTGGTTTTATAAATACTATTCAAATTTTACGTATAAGTAGCAAATTGGTGTCTGAAATTTAAAATGGTTTAGTTTTAAATTAGGTGTTAATGTCTAATGGCTCAACTGTTTGAGATTATAATCCCATCAACAACTGACCTACTTCTATGTGAGATGAATATGAATCATAGTTATTAGATCTGGACCGGAGATGAAATTTGTCGGTGCTCTGATTCTCAATTTTGTAGTTATATTGACGATGCAAACTAATTCGGTCTAATTATATATAATATTACAATATATGACATTTAATGTGAAAATTGTCAAAATTTCAACAAGAAAATTGAATAATCTTATAGTATGAGTGCCTGTCTTAGCCAACTGATGCTGATGCTTTGGTGCGAGTCCGCATCTGTTAACGGTCCGATCCGATTCAGATAACTAAACACTTGGGCAGGATCATGTGAGTATCACGTGCGTTTTGTCAAACGGTTCCGTTTTACCAGTCCCAGTTCCTCAACATATCAAGTCGATTTGTTTCAATGATTGGTCAACGAAGTCAACCGAAGATCAAGCCAGACTTTCCGCCGATCGAACTCCGACTCACCACGTATGATCACCGCCGCAAACCCACCTGTCTCCG